>CM038214.1:314067271-314594516 GCA_021442155.1 Cymbidium sinense | reverse complement strand
GGATTCCATTTAGATTAAGCTTAGGCACATAAATAGGATTTACCCACTTTATCAATTAGATTGATTAGGATCAGGTCAAGTTGTTCTTTTAAGTTGTGGGTGTAGCACAAAACATTCGTAATTATCATGTCCATGAACTTTTCGAGCAAAAAAATAAGAAAATTCTCAAATTCAACTTTTGATTGTAACCAAACTTTTGAGCCTATCCAAACTTCTTTAGGGTGCTTTTAGAGATATCAATTTCCAATCATCTTAGCAAGATGCACGGATCTCTTGGCTTGATCAATTTGAAGAGGCGGCCAAAAGAGCCCCTAGACAAAAGAACTTGATGCTAACATAGTGAATTCTCATATTAGGAATAGCCAACAGAATAATCGGTGATTCCTCTTTTATATCAAAAAGGGGAGACCACTTTAAAAGATGCATTTCATAATTGAAAATAAAATAAGAACATCGTGAGAAAACCCTTGAATAATCTAGATCATTAGTAAGCTGAATTAAAACGTGCCTTGGATCAATCAAACCAATAGAAAATGAACGAAAGCTTAATATTGTGAAAAAATGAGTGGATATTATCCAGTTAGGCGTTGCAAAGTAAATTTACCAACTAAAGTGAATTTTTGGCAGCTTCTCAACATCATTATCGAGCACATAATAAGGATACCACAAAATGAGGTTGATATCAAATTCACTGAATCAGCAGGGGAAAGGCTCTTACCAATTAGAGCATCCTTAAAGAATCTAATCGCAGGTAAAGTAGAATGAGCTTTTGGATCCATAAATCTCATTGAATTAGATGCCCTAGCTGCCGCCTCCATGAAGGAACTACAGCCATCAACAAGACCATGAGAGCATCACGCATGTAGCCAAATAGAGGCAAAAAACAAAAGCTGATTAAAAATGGAGGAAAATTAATCAGACCGAAAGGAAACAGGATTCATAACGAAGGAAAAACATAATCGCTAGAGAGCACTGTAGAGAGGAGAGGTTTATTGTTTAGGGTTTAAGGTTTAAGGTTTAGGGTTTAGGGTTTAGGGTTTAGGGTTTCTGGCTTTTACAGTTTAGGGTTTAGGGTTAGTTTAGGGTTTAGGATTTAAGCTTTTAGATTTTATAGTTTAGGGTTTAGGGATTTGGGTTTAAGGTTAGGGTTAGGGTTTAGGGTTTAGGGTTTAGGGTTTAGGTTGTAGGGTTTAGGGTTGTAAGTCTAGGGTTTAGCATTAGCTTTAGAGTTTAGAGTTTAGGGTTTTTTAAAAAAAATTAAGTAAATTAGTAGGTTTAGTTTTATTTAGTTTTTTTATTTATTTTGTTTATATTATTTTTATTTTTTTATGTTTATTTTTATTATTATTTAGTGTAATTTATTTATTTTAGGTTTATTTCTTTTAGTTTAGTTTTCTATTTTAGTTTTTTTTTTTTTGGTTTAGTTAAGTTTTTTTTTACTTTTAGTTTAGTTTAATTTTATTTTATTTTTTTAGGTTTTTATTAATTATTTTAGGTATAGGTTTTTATTTTTAGGGTTTAGGGTTTTATTTTTAGGTTTAGGTTTTAGGTTTTCATTTTTGGTTTATTTTTAGGTTTTATTTTTTAGCTAAGGTATAGGTTTATTTTTAGTTTATTTTATTTTATTTAGTTTAGGGTTTAGATTTAGTTTATTTTATGTCTAGGTTTAGCTTTATTTATTTTAGTGTAGTTTATTTTATTTTATGTTTATGTTTATTTTATTTTGTTTAATTTAGGTTTTAGTTTTTCTTTAGTTTAGGGTTTAGGTTTTATTTTTTATTTATTTCTAAGTTGAATTTTTAGGTTTAAGTCTTTATTTAGTATATATTTTATTTTATTTTAGGTTTACTTTATTTTTATTTTATGTTTAGTTTTTATTTTATTTAGGTTTTCAATTTTTAGGTTTATTTTATTTTTTTGTTTAGTTTAGATTTTTATTTTTTTAATTTTAGTTTAGTTCTAATTTTTTATTATTTTAGGTTTAGGTTTAGGTTTAGTTTTAGGTTTTAGTTTAGGTTTTGATTTTAATTTATTTTTTTTTTTTTGGGTTTAAGTTTTTTAATTTATTTTATTTTTAGATTTTATTTAGTTTAGGTTTATGTTTTGGATTCTTAGGGTTGAGGTTTAGGGTTTTATGGTTTAGTATTTATGGTTTATGGTTGGGTTTTAGACTTTAGGGTTTTTATTTTAGTGTTTAGGGTTAGGGTTTTTTATTTTATTTATTTTTTAAGAAAAGCGGTAGGTTTAAGTTCATTTATTTTAGTTTATTTTATTTTTTATTTTCATTTAGGTTTATTTTTATTTTAATTTAGTTTAGTTTATTTATTTTTAGTTTTTTTATTTTAGTTTATTTTCCAAGTTTAAGTTTAGGTTTAGGTTTATTTTTTAGTTTAGTTTTATTTTTATTTTATTTTTTAGGTTTAGGTTTTACTTTCTAATTTTAGGTTTAGGTTTAGGTTTTTATTTTCTCTTTTTAGGTTTAGGCTTTAGGTTTTTATTTTAGGTTTATTTTTAGGTTTTATTTTTTAGTTTCAGTTTAGGCTTATTTCAATTTTATTTTTTGTTTAGTTTTTTTTTAGTTTAGGTTTAGGTTTTGTTTTTATTTATTTTAAGGTTTTATTTTTAGGTTTATTGTTTAGGTTTATCTTTTTATTTAGTTTTTATTTTATTTTATTTTAGGTTTATTTTATTTTTATTTTAGGTTTAGTTTTTATTTTATATAAGTTTTTATTTTTTAGTTTACTTTAGGTTTTTATTTATTTTATTTAGTTTAATTTTTAATTTTTATTTTATTTTCTTTTAGGTTTAGGTTTAGGTTTAGGTTTTAGTTTATGATTTTATTAGTTTTATTATTTTTATTTTATTTTTGTTTAGGTTTTCTTATTTATTTTATTTTTCAATTTTATTTAGTTTAGGTTTAGGTTTTAAGTTATTTGGGGTTTAAGGTTTAGGGTTTAGGGTTTAGAGTTTAGGGTTTATGGTTTGGGGTTTAGAGTTTAAGGTTAAGGGCATTTGTTTTTTTGTTTTTTGGTTTAGGTTTAGGGTTTGGGTATTAGGGTTTAGGGATTAGGGTTTCTGGTTTTATGGTTTAGGGTTTAGGGTTTATGGTTTTGGGTGTTTAGGGTTTAGGGTCTAGGGTTTAAGGTTTAGGTTTTAGGTTTAGGGTTCAAGTTTTAGTTTAGGGTTTATGTTTTTGTTTTGAGTTTAGGGTTTAGGTTTAGGTTTTTTATTGTAGTTTCTTTTTAGGTTTCGATTTAGGTTTTTGTTTATGTTTTAGTTTAGTTTTATTTTTATTTTATTTTTTAGGTTTAGGTTTATTTTATTTTATTAAGGTTTAGGTTTAGGTTTTTATTTTATATATTTTAGTTTAGGTTTTAGGGTTTAATTTTATGCTTATTTTTAGGTTCTATTTTTTAGTTTAGGTTTAGGTTTATTTTTAGTATATTTTATTTTATTTAGTTTAGGTTTATCTTTAGTTTGTTTTAGGTTTAGGTTTAGGTTTTATTTATTTATTTTTGGTTTAGGTTTATTTTATTTTTCATTTTATGTTTAGGTTTAAGGTTCATGTTCTATTTTTTATTTATTTTTAGGTTAATTTTTAGGTTTAGGTTTTTATTTAGTTTTTACTTATTTTTTATTTTATGTTTATTTTATTTTTATTTTTCATTTAGTTTTTATTTTATTGAGGTTTTTTATTGTTATGTTTATTTTATTTTTTAATTTAGTTTAGGTTTTTATTTATTTTATTTTAGATTATTTTTAATAGTTTATTTTATTTTATTTTTAGGTTTAGGTTTAGGTTTTAGTTTAGGATTGTATTTTATTTTATTTTTAGGTTTTATTTATTTAGGTTTAGGTTTTTATGTTTTTAGGGTTTATGGTTTAGGGTTTAGTGTTTAGGGTTTAGGATTTAGCTTAGGGTTTATAGTTTTAGGTTTAGGGGTTTAACTTTAGGGTTTAGAGTTTAAGTTTAGGTTTTAGGTTAGGTTGTTTTAGGTTTAGTTTAGGGTTTAGGGTTTAGTTAGGTTAGGTTGTTTAGGGTAGTTTAGGTTTAAGTTTAGGTTTAGTTTAGGTTTAGTTTTTAGGTTTAAGGTTTAAATTTTTTGATTTTTAAATTTTAGTTTAGGGTTTAGGGTTTTAGTTGGTTTAGGGTTTAGGGTTTAGTTTTTTTTTTTATGGTTGTAGGTTTAGGGTTTAGCATTTTTTTATGGTTTATGATTTAGGGTTTAGGTTTATGGTTTAGGTTTGAGTTTTTTTGGTTTTATTTTAAGGTTTATATTTTAGGTTTAGGTTTTATTTAGTTTTTTAATTTACTTTAGGTTTATTTTATTTTTAATTTTTATTTAGTTTTTATTTTTTATTTTGTCTAGTTTTATTCATTTAGTTTTAGGTTTTATTTAGTTTAGGTTTAGGTTTTTAGATTTTTAGGATTTGGGGTTTTGGGTTTAGGATTTAGGTTTTCATTTTAGGTTTATTTTTAGGTTTTGTTTTTTAGTTTAAGTTTAGGTTTATTTTCAGTTTATATTCTTTTATTTAGTTTAGGGTTTAGGTTTAGTTTATTTTAGGTTAAGGTTTAGGTTTTATTTATTTTAGTTTAGTTTATTTTAGTTTAGTTTTAGGTTTTTTTTATTTTGTATATTATATTTTTTATTTTTTTGGTTTAGTTTGTCTTTTAGTTTAGGGTTTGGGTTTTTATTTTTTATTTATTTTTAGGTTTATTTTTTATGTTTAGGTTTTTATTTAGTTTTTATTTAATTAGTTTAGGGTTTGGGTTTTTATTTTTTATTTATTTTTAGGTTTATTTTTTATGTTTAGGTTTTAATTTATTTTTAGGTTTATTTTTTATGTTTAGTTTATTATTTATGTTTTTATTTAGTTTTTATTTAGTTTTTATTTTAAGATTATTTTATTTTTATTTTATGTTTAGTTTTTATTTTAATTAGGTTTTATTAGGATTATTTTATTTTTAGTTTAGTCTAGGTTTTATTTATTTTATTTTAGTTTATTTTTTTTTTTTATTTATTTTTTTTAGGTTTTCGTTTTGGTTTTATTTTATTTTATTTTCTTATTTAGTTTAGGTTTAGGTTATTTATTTATTTTGTTTTATTTTAGGTTTTATTTACTTTAGGTTAGGTTTTAGTTTTAGGGTTTATTAGGTTTAGGGATTAACGGTTTATGGTTTTAAGGTTTAGGGGTTTATGATTTAGTGTTTAGGGTTAGGGATAAGGGTTAAGGGTTTTTTTTTTTAATTAGGTTAAGGGTTAAGGGTTTAGGGTTTACTATTTAGGTTTAGGGTTTAGGGTTTGGTTTAGCAGTTTATGATTTAGTTTAGGGTTTAGGATTTTTACGGTTTAGAGTTTATGGTTTAGGGTTAGTTTAGGGTTTAGGGTTTTAGAGTTTAGGGTTTAGGGTTTATGGATAGTGTTAGGGTTTAGGGATTAGGGTTTAGGTTTGTTTAAGTTTAGGGTTTAGGGTTTAGGATTTAGGGTTATTTTGGGTTTATGGTTTAGGGTTGTAAGTTTAGGGTTGTAAGTTTAAGGTTCAAGGTTTAGGCTTAGTTTTAGGGTTTTGGGTTTTGGGTATAGGATTTTGGGTTTAGGGTTTAGGATTTTTTTAAATAAAATTAAGTAAAGCAGTAGGTTTAGGTTTTTCTTAGTTTATTTGGTTTATTTTATATTTATTTTAGTTTATTTTAATTTTTTTATTTAGATTTATTTCCTATTTTATTTGGTTTATTTTAGGTTTATTTGTTTTAGTTTAAGTTTTTTATTTTAGTTTATTTTTTAGGTTTAGATTTATGTTTAGGTTTATGTTTATTTTTTAGCTTAGTTTTATTTTTTATAATTTAGGATTAGGTTTTCTTTACTATTAGTTTTAGGTCTAGGTTTTTATTTTATTTTTTTAGGTTTAGGTTTTAGGGTTTTAGTTTAGGTTTATTTTTAGGTTTTATTTTTTAGTTTAGGTTTAGGATTATTTTTAGCTTATTTTATTTTATTTAGTTTAAGGTTTAAGTTTAGTTTATTTTAGGTTTAGGTTTAGGTTTTATTTATTTTAGTTTAGTTTATTTTAGTTTAGTTTAGAAATATTTTATTTTGTTTATTTTAGGTTTAAGTTTTATTTTAGTTTAGGGTTTAGGTTTTATTTTATTTTTATTTTTTTGGTTTATTTTTTAGGTTTATTTTTTTAGGTTTAGGTTTTATTTAGTTTTTATTTTATTTAGGATTTTTGCCACCATCCTTCAAGATCTTTGATGGCGGTGGGAACCCATGATGGTAGTGGGAACCACAATAACACATTGCACACTTTGGGCCTACATTTGCAACAGGTGGCGATGCACTCCTCTTCCATCTTTTCATATGCAGTGTGTTGCATTTGATTGGTGCGTCAGCGCCAGCAGTTCGGTGAAGACTTTGCTAAGTTGGTGCTCTTCATCAACAGGTTTGTTGGAGCTTTAGGGTGATTGGCGACCTCATTGTAGAGAAATAGAAACTCAACGAGTCCCCTTGTTGGTTAGATTCTCAGTAACGAGCATAAATTGAACCACACTGTCTGAATAGCATGCCATTGAGATTCTTCTCAAGAATATTCATGGCCCAATCGCTTTCATGCTCAAGCGCTTTACCATTAAAACATTCGATAAATTAATCAACAAGTCGGCTAGCCTACAAGAGGAAGCCAAACAGTTGCCCTTTCTAGACCAATCATCTAGGCCCAAGCTGTAGAAGGTGTTTGAGAGGAAGCCAGGGACAGTTGTGTCAGTTCATAAAGGTAAGCAGCTAGCCAGAGTTCAGTATGAGAGACTACGAGCTCAACAACCTCCTTTGCCACCTCCTTTTCCACCACCTCAACCATCATAATGGCCACCACAGCTGACACAACGACCATTTCCACACCACCTACTACCCAGTTATTATTCATATCCAGTAGCTAATTTCCACCTATACTTGCCATATATTGAATAAGCCTTATTCAATCAAGAGGTAGTTAGGAAAATCTTTAAGAATCTATTAAAGAAACTTGACTTTCATTACGAGCTAAGAGGTTGGAAGAAGTGGGCAAGAGCGATGACCTTGCTATTTCCCCCTGCATATTAGGCCATGTCATAGATTTTATCACTTTTTTTAGGACTTGAGCATAGCTACAAGTTGCGAGCCATAGTTATCCCTAAGGAATACCAGATCCATCCAGTTACATTAGAGTAATCCTTAGGGATACTTGCAATCCTCTTAAGACCAAAGAAGGTTAGAATATCTCCCTTTCTCGAACCTCTAAAAAAATCATTTCTAAGATCAAGAAGATTTCATTTTAAGTGCCTGAAGTAGCTTAAACCTCAAACACCAAGGTAGGTTTGCTAGTTGCAGTGGACAACTCAGGGAGGGTGATAGCCCAACAGCAGCAACAGCTCACCATACTTTCTCGAGATAGTCTAGAAGTGTAGCCACCATTCGAGTCCAATACTCCTTCCATCATTGTAACCACCTCTTGCAAGCTCCTCTCTTCTTGAGGATTGTTGTATCTATGAATAAGGGTACAAAATCCCTTACTCCACTTCATTTATCATGTACCTCCACCTAAAATAAATTAATGAAGAAAATTGATTCTACTTATATATCATCCACTTTTTTATGCTTTTGATTTATTCTTATTGAAAGCTCTGAGTCTAAATAAAAAAATAACTATAGTAGTTCGATCCTTTCCTTTCGATTGAGTCAAACTATCATTCTTTGAATCAATGGGGTTCACCTCTTGAGATTGACTTGGAGTCAAGACTCGAGGATCCCATAGGAGAAGCTATAGGTATGCCCAATGAGAATGTGGAACTTTCTGGCTCATCATTCTATGAAGTCACAAGTCAAGTCAACATAGTGGCAAAGTTTTGCCTCCTAGCACCTCAAGATAAGGAAGTCATTGGTTCTAGTGAGTAAATAGGCCCTCCATAAGATGCTCCACCCATGGATATACTTGTGGAGCACCAAGCTAGAGTTGCTTACAATGTCCTAGCTCACCTTATAAAGTTTACAGCTAAGTTAAGCATAAACGATGTCGTTATCTTATCCAAAGAGATGAGGAAATCTCTAATCAAGGCCTTACTTGATCTAGAGATATGCTTAGCTCTGCTGACCACTACTAAAGAGGAGGCATGCCACTCGAAGGACATCTTAAGAGTTATAATGATGAAGAAATACTCTTAGGGATGATCGAGCACAACGCATCTTTACATTATAGTGGATTGATGTTAGGCTCTTAGTTGGTTGACCCGTGTATCAATCAACATTATGAGTTAAAAAACCCCTTGAGGATCGATATCTCCAAACTCCAAAAGAAAGGATGTTGTTGAGAGGATTCAATAAACAAGGTGAGAGGGCCTTGTGGTGTTTATTTTGGATGTGAGCGGTGGAGGGACCGTGGGAGGGACACCACGCAAATCATAGGGGTATACTTTTTGAGGTGATCAAGTACAACATTGAGGCATGATGTACTACGTTGAAAGATAGAAGCATCACCCTATAATGGACCTAATCATGTAATAAGGACTACTAAGGCATGATGGGTTTTTGAATATACGAGAGATTTTTCCCCTACTTTACATGGATGAATAAAGCTGGGTTTATATTAGACTAGGTTCTTAAGTTCCATATGGAGGCAAGCCTCCATTGTTAATTACATCTTAAGAAATAAAATTTCCTAAAAATACTCTTGATTAAAGTAAGCAATTATCATCTCTAAAGATTTCAAAGTTAGACTATCAAAAGGTTGGTTGTATTCGGAAAATAAATTGGGAAAGCTCAAGGAGAAGACTTATTTTTGGAATCCAAATGAAATAATTAGGAAATGCTCATGATACTAGGAAGCCTAATGATCATTTCAATCTATCCTATGGTTCGGATTTATAATTTTGAAGTTGAGGAGATTTATATGTTTTGAGTTGAAATTTAATTAGATTACTAGAGCTTATAATCAACCAACACAAGGTTGTGAGGATGCTTAAGAGGTGAGGATTTATGCTCATAGCCCAAAGGAAATAGCTACCTCATCCTAAATCTAGAGAGACCTAAATCTAAGTGATAGGTGGACATAAGGGTTTACCTCCATAAGAGAGAATAAATTGTTTGACTTCTGGACTTATAACTGCCTGGAGTGGCCACCAGCTAACTGCTCCTACAATTTTAAAACCATGTAGTTTGGTCTTATGAATTCTAAGATAGCTAAGGTAGTTGTAGAGGCTAAAGTCCTAAACACACTCCCTAAGAGACTACGACATGAGTGGTATGGGCATATGACTTAATCTATAGATGAAAAATCTTTTCAAATTTTATTTCATTTTAGACAGATCATTTTGATAGAGGCTTTAGGATTTATTATGCCTAAATGAATGATGAAACAGGTTATGGATCAAATATGGTAGAAGAAGGTGTTCTCCACCACAAGGGATGCCCTCTCGGGTTAAGCATTCCTTTATCATGCAAGGATGGAGATCCTTCATGTTCAACAAAGAAAGAATATTCATGCATGATGTGAAACATATAACCAGACAACTAAGTGGTTGCTAAATCTTTTAATTATCTTATTTATGTCTTAGGCTTTATGATGAAGTTATGAGTTGTTTAAAATGTAGTTATGAGTGATTAGTTGGGTAGAAAAGTTACTTTATCTTAAGAGCCTAATCGTATCCATGCCATCCTAATGCTCAATGTAAACATAACATCAAACAATTATATAAATTAACATATGTTTGAATATATAAACCCTCGTTGGAGCTAGCTAAACCCTTATTCCTATAAATTAACATCAACCACTCAATTGGAGCTTACTTCCTATATACATATTCATGGCTAATTAATTCAAGTACAAATCATATGGCTAATTAATTCAACCACTTAGTCCATTATGAATGCATGCAATTTTAATGTAAAATGGGATTTTCATTCACTAATACTATATACATATTCATGTACAAAGATATAAGAAAGTACGTGTCATTGTTAAACTAGGGAGGTGAGGTAATCAAATGACCTCCTTGGGGCTAACTAAAGCCTCATATTCCAGGGATGTCCAGACTATATACTTGCTTTTCTTTGACACACATGGATGTATAAATAAATGAGGGAAAGAAAACCATGCAAAGATTGTATTTTTTTTTTTTTTTGATTGAAACATTTCTATATATGAATTAAAACTCTATCCAAATTATAATGTTGAAATGCATAAGAATGAAATCAAATGGGCATGTTCCATTGTTAAACCAGGGAAGTGAGGTAATCAAATGACTTCCTTGGTTCTAGCTAAATCCTCTTGTTCCCGGGATGTCTAGACTATATACCCATTACCATTCAATCTTATATAAATCAGCGCATGAATAGAGGAAAGTGAACTCAACATTCATACACTTAAGCTATAAGTACATGCATTTCTTATGTATTTACAACTAGCATCATAACACATATTATTATTAATTTATAAGCTTTTGAAAAATACATTTGGATTTAATAGTAATAATAGCCACATATATATTAAATTAAATCAACCCATGCAAGCTTACATAAAAGAAATCCATTTTATTTTACTTGATTTTGAAAAGATGGATGCATGAATTTAAATGGCATTTAACATGATTGAAAGATGATAATCAAATATAAGCATGATTCATTCAACCGAACTAGTTCTTAAGGATAATCAAATCAAATAAAATTATTTAAAGCAAACCAAAGCTTCTTTTAAATTAAGTTTTGGATTTTATTTGATTAAAGAGGAGATGAGAAATCATCACTTGTTATTTTAAACCCATTCCCACATTAGTGATTTGATAAGGAAATATAATTAAGTTGGTTTTATGGGTTAATTAAGTTGAACCCCTAATTAAATGAATTAATTACCCTTACCTATGTCACCTTAAAGTAATTAACTAAATAATTATGAGCCAACATGATATGCATGGTAAATAAACTTGCAATGATCCTAGGAAATAAAAGGGGCCTAATGCAATTAGCACATGATTAATAGTTAATTAGATTAAGGGACTTAATTCATTACTCTTATGGTTTTCCCACACATAAGGACTAACAATAATTTTATTAAACTCCTTTAGGTTATTAAACATCTAAAGATCTACCCCATGATTTAATTAATTAAACTCTAATGTGATTATGATTTCAATTTCATTACATGATTTAATTAATTAATTAAATCTTAATTAATTTCATTTTAAAAAAGGGTGAAATGAACTTGGGGAAAGGGGTCCCGACCTTATTCCTTAGTTTACTTACTGTTGAACAATGATTAATAAACTAAATTAACCAATTTGTTACCGTTCATGGGATTAACTAATCATTAATTAATTTAAAAGAGGAGTTAAGGTTTAATTAGTCAATTTTCTTAATTAAGTGAGCAATAAATCCCAAAAAAATCATGGGAGGCAGAGGTCATCCCAGTAAAGTAACTCACAAAATTTGGGATTAATTACTCAAGTAATTAAGGAATAATTAAACTAATAAATTTTGTAAATAAACTTTAATTATTGTTCAAAATTAGTTAAGATCATTTTTAGTTAATTTCGCTCTGAAATATCTTTAAAATGAGTATTTATTTGCTTTTTTTAATTTCTCTATGATTTTTTATGATTTTTAGAAGCTTTAGCCATTAAAAATGAATAGTTAAGCCTAATTAAACCCTAATCCTATTGGTGCCACATGACACACTGACGCGATGTGCTTTCCACATGGCCCCGCAGAATTGGCTACTTAAAACTTATCCAACTCAGCGCCTATATGGTGGCGGCAGACGCACTTTCTCATCTATCATCTTATCTAAGATCGGATGGCTATGACTAATCCCATAGATTAATAGAATTAAATCAGATCAATCTAGTGGATCTAATCATGATCGTCTATTCTGATCATAAGGAATGGACGGTGAGTGATCTAACATCACGCGAGTGAAGGAGAATGGAGTTTGTCCACCATTGCTCACTTGATCTGAGCTTACCTAAGCTCAGATCAACTACATAAAGATCCCACACCTTCACGACATTGATCAAAGGGGATCCAATGGTCAAGATCACACGAGATGTAAGTTTTCTTCAAAAAGCTCCAACTCTATTTTGCCTAAGGATAGGTTTTGAAAGCATACCTCACCAGAGCTTAAGAATGATAGGTTGAATGATTAAGGAAGCTTCATCTAGTGGAGATGAAGCTCTATTGAGCAGCAATTGGATCAATTCCTCGGCGTTCACTCGAAAGGCCATGAACGATGATTTGGGTTTAGCTTTGATCAGTCCCTTCTCAATGCTTTGGAAGCTTGAGTGATTCTTGCTTTCGATGAGGCCTAAGGAAGGTGTCTGCAAAGTTAATTTTAGTTTGATAGAGAAATAGGAAATTTAGGTTAAAAATGGGAGTGTCTTATTTTGGGACAGACGGGAATGGCATTTTTTGATCGAAGAATGAGCTTAAGAGCTTAGGGAATGGCTCTAGCGGCTCATCTTGGGTAGCTAGGGCTTAGGAATGACTTTTATGTGTGTTTGAGTGGAAATGAGGTGATGTATACCCCCCTTCATCTTGATCAGATGATGGGATCGAGTTTGGCTTTTCGTGACCATCCAAACATCTTAAGAAGTCATGGGTGGTAGGGAGGAGGTGAGTTGGCTTAGCTTGGTTGGTTGAAGGTGTGGAGGTGGTTGCCAAGGAGGAATCATGGGTGTCTTATGTGTTTCAAATGCTCCAATGGAGAGGGTGATGTTATTTCACCTCCCATGGGTCATAGCCAACCACTCATTGGGTCAAGTTGGTTCTAGGTGCCTAGGTGGACCATTGGGAGAGTACCAAGTGGATAAGGAATGGAAATGACCGTTACATGGTGATTTGTCTCATGTGATGCCCTTGACCCATAGCTAGAATGATCATTTGGCATTGTACTTGATTTGGGTAGACTTTAAAAGAGTCAAAATTAGGTTAGCCCTAATTTCAAATCAATTGGAGTTGATTTGGTTAGGTTTGGCTCAATTTGACTCATTTAGGTCAAATTTGGTTAGGTTGGGTCAAGTTAATATGATCATTTGGGATGTTTTGGTTCAATTGGTTTGGTTTAGTTTGCCTTAGATTTGATTTTGGCTCATTTGAATTCATTTGGGTCAAATGGGTTAAGTTGACCAATTTGAAATTTGGAAATTAATTGGGTTGTGTTGGTTTGTTTAGTTTACCAATTGAAGATTGTAGGCTTTGGTTTCAATTAATTTAGATTTGGTTTTATTTAGGCTAACTTGAACCTTTAGGTCAATTTGGGCCGAGTAGGTCAATTGGGTTCAATTGGGTCCAATCATGGCTTTGGTCATGTTCAGCAATCAATTTGCAATGAACTTGAGCCATTGGTTACAATCAATTGGATTATATTTTGATTTGACCCAACCAGGCTTTTTAGGTCAATTTGGGTCAACTTGGGTCAAGAGGGCCAATTGGGTTTGGTTTTATTCAATTGAAGGTCAAGTAATATTCAAATATTGATTTTGATTTGGTATGAATCATTGGTTTCAAGGGATTGGTCTTAGGTTGTAATCTGGATAGTTTGGGTTCATATTGGTCAAGGAATTGACTTCATCAAATGACCAAGTTGACTTAGTTTGACCCAATTTGTGATAATTGATCAACCTAGGGTGATAAACAATCATGATGGGAGGTTTTGATGGGCTTGGTTCAATCCAATTTGTGTTGGATTAGAACTTGGCTCAAATAGGTCAAATTATGCATTTTGGGTCAAGTGGACCAATTGGGTTTAGTTGGCTTGATTTTGGGTTGAGTTTTATTTAGTTGAGTTTATATATGGATTTGAGATTGATAAATAAATTCAATTGCAATGGGCTTGGGTTTAATGGGTTTTGGTTCATTTGAACATTTCAAGTCAAAAGGGTTAAGTCGAATTGATTTTGGTTTGGCTTGATGATTGTATAGATTTCATTTATATTTATGAATATGATTGAACTTAAGATTGATTCATGAAAAATCAATTGAATTTGGAATGAAGGAATTTGGCTAAATCCATGGAGTTGAGTCATGTGGCTTAAGTTATGATTTTGATTTGGTTTGATTTAGTTTTGATGATTTAAATATATATTTCAATTAAATTTGGGACGATGATTGAAATATGATTGATTTGTGAGAAAATAAATTGTGTTTGACTTGATTTGGATTAATATTTGGCTAATTCCATGGGATAGGTCATATGGCTTTATAAGGGTTATGATTTATTTTTATTTAGTTTCATTTAGTTTTGATCATTTGAATGTAGATTTTATTTATATTTTGGAAGATGTCTGAAGATATAAATTTATTATGAGAAATCAATTAATTTTGGATTGATTTAGATTAAGATTTGGCTAAGTCCATGGGATATGTCATATGGCTTAGGAAGGGTTTCAAGTTTGGATTTGATCATGGGATTTAATCATTTGGTTTTGGAATTTTGTTTTGGATTTGGATTTGAATTTGATGTTTGAATTAAACTTGAGGTTTGGTTTGAGAAGGTGAACATAGATTGGATTTGGGGAGTTGGGTAGGTTGATTATCCTAATCCCTAAGGCATAACCTAATCTTATGGTTAACTCTTCTAAGTCTTTGGCTTAGGTTAAGTGTTTACCTTATGACTAGGGAAGTCTTAGGTAAAGACTCTAAGTCTAAGATGGGAAGATTAAATCACTCAAAAGTAAGGTTCAGCCTTAGGCTCCATAGTGTTGCCCATGGAGATGATTGGAAGATCAAAGCCAAGTTTCACATTATAGACTCGAATACATCTTTCAATGCTTTTCTTGGGAGAAATGGATACATGAGAACAACATAATTCAATCCTCTCTACATTAGTGTATGAATTTGTGAGAGGTGGGATCGTCTACTGTGTCGTAGGAGATCATAAGTCATTTATATTTCATGAGGTCGCCATATATGAGGATGCCGCTTACTACCTCCCTCAAAATCAACAAGTCTATTCTCACAAACTTGTCCAAAGTTTAAAAATAAAAGAAAAATAAAAAGAAAGAAAAGAAAAGAAAAGAAAATAAAGAAAATGAAAAAAAAAATAAAGGGAATGAAAATAGACTTGGAGGTTGAAGTGGAGCTTGACATTAGATTCCACCCATGTTCATTACTCCATTGAACATATAGGTAGGATGACCTGACCTCCACCAGGCAGAGGAAGAGGCCAGTTCAGAGGAAATCCCAAGGGTGGAAAACATCCTAATTGGTCACCCAATAGAGGATATGTTTCGGCTACCAAGAGTACAATTGCTTTCCATATAGACTTAGAATATAGATCATAGGATGAGTATTATATGGTTACCATACCAGCTAGCTCTACTCAGCAGTAGATTCCCTTGGCAGTGACACTTGAGCCGGATAGCGATGAAGACCAGGCTCCAGAGCAAAGCATAAGTTTATCCAAGTATATATGTGAAATAGTTTGGCATCGATTGGGAACCTTAGCTCTAACCCCCACTTTCCTCTCAAAAAACTAAGTGTTTAGTAGTTAAGGTAGCCCCTAAGTCATCCATAGGTGTGAAGACTCAGAGGTTCTTTATGGGAGCATCATCCTCAAGTTAAGAAGTAGAATTTAAGGATGATTCATATAAAGAGTTAATAGAATTACCTTTTGATTAGTACTTTCCTTGTGTTCATAATTTAGGAAAGAAATGGTTAATCCCACATACTTGGTGAAAGCATAGGTCAGACTACTTCAAAAGAATATGGAAGAATAAATGCAAAAGATCTCAATCAAGATTTAGACTAGGACTCAATACAGTGGGTCCAATCGATGATGTCGATTATTGCTTAGTCATCACCAATAATTTGGAATCTGATAGGTTCTTTTCAAAAAAAATTAACTCATATGAGGACACTGCTTAGAAACTTCAAAAATTTTGAAGTCAAAGATGATTGAAGAAGAGATCAAGTCAACCATCGACGAGCTCAAGGAAATCAACTTAGGAACGGAAGAAGATCCACACCCTACATACATCAGTTCTTTGTTGAATGAATTGAAACTAATAGCTTAGTTAGGCTATTCATGGAGTCTAAGGACTACTTTGTGAGTTATGAAGATGCCATTGGCTCCTCATGATCCATACTAGCAATAGAGCCTACTACTAACCCTATCAAGCAAGCTTATAGATGCATACGATTAGAGATAGAACAACAGGTCATTTATAAAGTCAAGAAATTGATCAATGTTGGCTTCATCCAGGAAGGGAATACCCTACGAGGTTTGCCAGTGTCATCCCAATTAAGAAAAGGAAGGCCAAATTCACATATGCATCGATTTTAAGGATTTAAATAAGGCATGTCCAAAAGATGAATTTCCACTACGAATCCAGGCGATGTCATTGCCTCATCTCATGCGTCTTCTCTTTCATGGATTCATCTAAATATAACCAAATAAAATGGGCCATGAAGATGAAAGAAACATTGCTTTTAGAACCTCGATCAAAATATATTGTTATAAGGTTATGCCTTCTAGCCTTAAAATGCTAGTGCTACATACCACACTATCACTCAAATCTTGATGAACTCATTCATCATCAAGTCAAGTGTGGTCAAAAGTAGAAAAGGAAAACCATCTCTTTAACTTGAGTAGTTTTCAAATAGTTAAGATAATTTAACCTCAAAATGAACCCTCAGTGTGCATTGAGTAAGAAATTCATTGGTTGTGCAGTGACAAAATTAATCTAGAGACGATCAAGGCGATGTTAGAAATTCCACCCTCTAAAAGTTTAGCTCAACTCAGATCATTCCAATGGTGGTTGGCATATCTAAGATGCTTTATATCCAACCTATCAAGAAGATGTCAGCCATTCTCAGCACTTGTCTAAAATGATGTCAAGTTTAAGTGGGATGAAAAGTGTGAGCATGCCTTCGAAGACATCAACCATTACTTGATGACGCCGCCGGTTCTAGTAACCCCTTTCCCAGGCAAGGCACTCATACTTTACACTACTACATTAGACAACTCCCTTAGTACTTTGTTGGCCTAAGCCAATGATGAAGGGATGGAAAATACATTATACTACCTTAACCGTCATCTAATCCCTGCTGAGGTTAATTATCCACCCTTTGAGAAGCATTTCCTAGCTTTAATCTTTGCATCCCAAAAGCTATAGCACTACGTGCTTTCTCATAAAGTGACCTTAATCTCTAAGATCAATCAACTATAGTATTTCATGACATGACTGATGCTATCCAGATTATTGGAACGATGGTCCATGATCCTCTTACAGTTTGACATTACCTTCGTACCCCTCCGTGTGGTGAAAGGACAAGAGCTAGTGAATATCTTAGTATCACACCCACTTCCTGCTGACTCATTGCTTAGTGCTGATCTCCCTGATGAACAAATCATAAAATTAGAAGATGTACTTTGATGGTGCAACTTCATCTCAAAGAAGAGAAGAACCACATTCTACTATTCCAGGAAAGTCATGGTTAGAAATAGTTCTCTTAACTCTAGAACGTGATGTGATCAGATTCTCATATCATCTGTCTAATCTTTGTACCAATAATGGAGCTGAATATGAGGCTTTGATTGCTAGTCTGGAGTTAGTTGTGACTCTAAGCATCCAAAACATCAACATCTTCAGGGATTCTCAGCTTGTTATCAGCCAAATCATTAGGTCCCCTATGGTTATAAAGCTTAAGTTCCATCACTACAATAAGTACACCATAGAGTTGTTGGCCCAAATCCCAAAGGTTACTATTTATATGATCCCTCAAGGAGAGAATGCCATAGTGTATGCTTTAGCCAAGCTTCCTAAGGAGTTGGCATATATAGAGGATAAGCTCATATCAATAAAGTTCCAAAATAGACTAGTCTTATCCCTTATGGATATTAAACATATCAAAAAGTACTCTCTTGAAGAGGAGGTTGCCATTGCCAAGAAGGACAAGGAGTTAGATTAGAGGCAGCCATTCTTGAATTACCTAAATAAAGGCAAACTACCTCAAGAGAAGTCCTAAGCCCATCAGATGAAGCAAAGAGCACTTTCCTAAGCTCTTATGGATGGTGTCTTATATCGATGGCCTTTTGATCATATGTGGTTACATTGTTTAGAAAAGCACACAGCCCGTAAGATTGTGATCGAGGTACACTCAAGATTATATGGAGCCAACCAATCAGGTCTGAAGATGAAAGCCAAGATCAAGAGACTAGGATACTACTGGCCATCGATGATCAAAGATTTCATGGATACGGCTAGGTGATGCCACAAATATCAAATACACGGTGTGGTCTTACACCAACCACCCAAAATTATACATTTTACATTGTCCTCATAGCCATTCATTTGGAATGCGATATAGTGTGTCCAGATTGATCCTCCTTGAAGGTCATGATTCATCTTAGCTCTAATTACTTTCCCAAATGGGCTAAGGTGACTCCGCTTAGAGAGGTCATATCTCAGCATGTGCTCTAGTTTCTTAAGAAGCATATTGTATATAGGTTTGAGTGCCTCAATGAATTATATTTGATAATGGTACTGCATTCAAGATCACAAAAATTAAAACTTTTCCCGGAGACACAACATAGATTGAAGATATTCTACCATCAACTACACGAGGGAAAATGGCTTAGCAGAAGCCTTCAGCAAAACTCTCATCCCAATAGAGGACACTGACAAACAACAAATGATAGCATGAGCAGGTTGAAGCCTTGTGCCAACCACACCACATATAGAATTCCAACTCATCTACTCCTTTTCCTTTATGTGTCTAAGATATTCTACCATTAGAAGTCTAACTCCCATCATTTAGGATAGCTGTGGGTAGCAAGATCACAATAGAGCAAAATGCCAAGTTGTGGTTAGAAGAGCTCAAAATTTTGGAGGAGAGATGCCTACGGGCTTGCCAAAACCTCAAGTTATACAAAGCTAAAATGATTCAAGCTCACAACAAGCTGGTCCATCCCAGTGCTTTTCCAGTAGGAGAGCTTATTTTCATTCTAAGGAGAACGATTGTTGCCTGTCGTAAAATGGGAGACAAGTTTGAACCCACATAAGAAGGCCCTTTTACTATAGAGAAGGCTTACAAAGGAGGATCTTATCAGCTTATTAATCATAAGGGAGAGCGCTCAATGCTTCCAATCAACAAGCTCTACTTAAAGAAATATTATAAATCATGTTTGAAAACAATTATCATCAATGAAAATTCCATTTTGAATTCAATCTCTTCATGTTAGAAGTATTCTTGTTTGAATTCTCCATGATGTGTTTAGGGTAGGTGTAAGGAACAGTGGCATTGTATCCTTCATCAACACAATACAAACACAAACTATAAAAAACATACAAAATAAACACATATCTTTTCTCTTGGGCTACTTCAGTTAAGATATCACCCCGGACTCACTCGGTAGGTTACGTGGTTGACGTCTACTTCTAGTGTGTCACCCAGTCGTCTTCTTATTTTGAAGGATGTAAGTCTTCTATGCTTTCCTTCATTACTTGGCCATTGCACACTGATGAGTACCTTGCTAGTTTGGTAGGCCTTACTGCATGGCCGGTAAGCTACATTATGTTGGCTTTGTTTAAGAGGATGTGAGTTTGCTATGCTTTTTTCTTAGATTAGCTTTTGTGCACTAACTGGGTTGAGTATATTTGAGGTTTAGGATAAGTCCCCTAGTGGCTCCATCTCTCTTGATCGCTTTAAGTTTAGGTCCAGTCCTTCCTCAAGGCTCCCCACTTAGTAGTCGCTCTAGGTCAGATAGCATCTATCCCATCGATGATAGACTATCCTGATGATCAGTTCCACTTGAAAAGTTGTAAGCCTACACACTTTCTTTCCAGATTGATCATAGTACACCGATGGGCACCTTAGGTTTGTTGGTTGTCACTATGCTAATGGATACACCACTCATTCTAATGGATACACCTTAGGTTGGTTGGTTATCACACCTTAGGATACACCACTTATGGTAGATGTAAGTTTGCTATGCTTTCTCCTTGAGTTGGCCACCATACACATATATGCATTCATTTCTTGTTCTTAGGATAACACCCTTAGCAACACCTCTCCTATGGACACTATATTTAGATCACTTCCTTTGCAACCACATTTAGATACTACTGGGTTACTATCTTGAATGTTCCCTTTTAGTAACCAACCTTGTGGTAGGATAATCCATCCTACGGATGTGTAGAATCTCATTTGGTCTAGTAAATTTGAGATAGGACAAGGCTGACAAAGCCCTTTCTCATAGTGGTCCCTCACACACCAATATGGTCCACGCAAACATATAAATAAAATATATATTTACTTGTTGAATAGGAGGTCAACCCTAGCGATACCTTTTCCCAAGCAGGCATCCTATTTTTAGGGTAGTGCTAGCAAAACTTCTTATAGGAATCACCGACTACTCTTGAGTTGATATAAGTACCCATCAGTATTCACTCGGTAGTCGCCGGTAAGTCGGGTTCAATTTGTTATGCTACCAAAAGGTCACCCCAACGATTTTTCTTTGTTTTAGAAGATGTAAGTCTGCTATGCCTTCTTTCTAACACAACCATTGCACACCGGAAGGCAACCCCTTCGGTTGGCTAGATCTACTCCAAAGCCAGTAGACTATCCCTTTGGATTTATAAATCTGAGATAGGACAAGTCCAATATAGCCCCTTCTGGGTCCATCCACAACATGGTCCATAATATAAATCTATCAAATTTTCCTAGCTCACATCCCTAGTGGATATGCCCTCAATTCAAAATTAAAGTTCACCAAAAAAAACCATATCAAATAACATGAAATTAAGATAAATTTAATCTTGACTACTTTTAAGTTGACATAAGTCTGCAGTGACATTCACTCAATAGTTGCCCTAGGTCAAGTTTGATTTGTTGTGCATTCAACAATTCACCCCAATGGTTGTTCCTTACTTTGGAATATGTAAGTCTTCTTAGCATAGTCATTGCACCAAAAGGCAACCCCTTAGGTTGGCTCCATGGTAGACTATCCCTTTGGATTTATAAAATTATGGTAAGTCAAAGCTGATATAGCCCCTTCTCAGTGGATCCATCACACACTGATAGTGTTCATACATTAACTCAGATTAAATTAAACCCAATCTGATGTTCCCTAGTGGAGCCCCAAATCATATATAAACAAGTCAAGCAAACAAATCAAATTCAAAAATCAACCTCCCCAGTAGAGCCAAATTAAACCAACTCCACCAATAGAGCCTAAATCAAAGAAATCCAACCAAACACTTATTCCTAGTGGATACATCTCCTAACAAATCTATGAAATCAAACTCAAATCCTAATCCTCAGTGGATAGCTCGAACCTGCTTCTCTCGTGGAAGGTTTATATACCCAATCCCTGGCGAACTCGAGCCCATATTTCTAGCAGATATGCCTCCACATCAATTAAAACAAAATAAATTGTTTCGATCTTAAGCCCTGGTGGATTATAGATTCTTATCCCCAGGAGATCTTCTTTTCATAAATCATATAATCAAATCAAATTCAAACCTTATCCCCAGCAGATTTTCTTCTTCTATGCCCTTGACATAGACCCCTCACATATCATGTCCAATGCATGTGTGATCCCCTAGCGGATCTCCCTCCATGTCCTTGACATGGAATTCTCATCAAATCTTACTTCTTCTCTTATGCACACCTTTAATACTTCAACCAAAAACCTAGCAATGTATTCATTTAAATTACATCATCTTAACATTATAATCAAAATTTTATAATTTGTGATGGTGCAAGCTCAAACTAACTATATAATATCATGCTAAACATATTATAGCATGAATTAACACACAATATTATATTATAATATATGATGTTATATTATAATTTTCTATAATAAAATATATTATCTAACATTACACCTCATTAGAATCACTTAAAAGGAATAAATAACAAAATTTCTCAAAATATGAATAATGTTCATTTTGGATGTAAAATTATTATTTTTCTATTATAAATGGTACAAAATAGAATAATTTTTTATGTTGCTTCTTGTGTGATCTGAATTTGGCATTCTTCCATCTCAACCTTCAAATTAACATTTTTGTGAGTTTTGACCCAATGTATTATAACAAAAGTAAAACATACTAAAATATAACATTTAGTAACACACCACCACATTCATATATATGTGAAGTTATATTGTTATGTACATTATATTTTAGTATGCTTTCATATAATATATTATCTTACATTACCATAAAATGAATAACTTTAAGCAAAAAATTATAAAATTTGGTTGAAAAGTTAACATTTATTTTGGATGCAAAATTCCATTCTTTTGATTTAATGGCACACCATATGTTCCCCAACCTTAAATTTGGCCAAATCCCATCATCTCAGCCTATAAATCAAAATCTTTATGAATTATACCAGTACAAACTCTACTACATCATACAATAACAAACTAAAATATGCTAAACAATAAGTAGTAATATAATATAGTATGCTATAATGCATGATGCTACACTATGTTATGGAATTTTATATTATAATACACTATAATAGATTATATTTTATTATATTGCATATCACATCACAGGGGATTTATTAAGATAAAAAACCATAAAATTAGTCTAAACAATAAAAAACTATATAATTTAGTTGTATCACTTACATATTTTAAATTGAAACCATATATTATGATGCCATGCTGTACCTATAATCAATTTGGCCAAATTCCACCATTTTAAAGTCTAAATCAACATTTCTATAAATAGTGTAGGCTCCATTTACATGATTGTATAATAAATACTAAAGAATTTAAAATGCATTAATATATTATGATATATGATGCTATATATGCCAAAACATATATATTTAATTTGAACATAAAATCTTACTTTTTAAACTATAAGTGGTGGCACACCTTTGGTACTACTAATTCCCACTTCAAATTTAACAAATTTCATCATTTGATTTATTAAATCAATATTTTTATGATTTATATTAATATAGACTATAGGGCACAATACCATAATACTAAAACATTTCAAAACATCTTATAAAAAACACATCACTACATGCTCAAATATATGATGCTACATTATACATAATATTATATGATTTAATATGATTTAGGGTTTAGGGTATTCAAATCTCTAATAGTCAAGGGAAAGTATCTTGAAGGCATTTTCTTTAGCTACCATAACTATGTTAGGATTCATTGATTCTTTAGATCTACTCCTAATGACATCTTCATTCAAGGTTTAGGGTTTACGGTTTAGGGTTCAGGGTTAGGGTTTAGGGTTAGTTTAGGGTTTAGGGTTTAGTGTTTAGAGTTAGTTTATGGTTTAGGGTTTTGGGTTTTAAGTTTGGGTTTAGGTTTAGGGTTTAGGTTTAGGGTTTATAGTTTGTAGGGTTTAGGGTTAAAGGTTTAGGTTTAGGGTCTTAGGTTTAAGTTTAGGTTTAGGATTTAAGGTTTAGGGTTTAAGGTTAAGGTTTTAGGGTTTAGAGTTTTGGGTTTATGATTTTTATGGTTTAGGGTTTAGGGTTTAGGGTTTAAGTTTTAAGTTTAGGGTTTAAGTTTTAGTTTAGGGTTTATGATTTAGGGTTTAAGGGTTTTTTTTTTATATTGAGAATAAATTCAGATTCAACATTTCATCTTTTTGATTTCATCAACCAAGTAGCAAAGTTTTAGACACAAGCAATGAAATAGATAAAAATGAACACCCATTGAGCAAATAAAAAACCTAGATAAGTAGGACCATGTCTACTATGGACATTGTTAGTAAGTGGCAGATTGGATCGGATTCTTGGTTTCTCTATTTCCCATTAGAACCACCCCCTCCTCTCGAGTAGTGTGATCCGTCATCATATCCCCTATCTCTTTCTCTGCCACCACCATGGTTGTAACCTCCGTTGCTCCGCCCACTTCCATAACCACCACTGCTCCAACCACCACCTCCATATCTAATAACACCTCTAGATCCCCCACCATAACTTGATAATTGTCACCTCACCTTGCACTCCAGATCTAGAGGTGGTGATGTTCCTGTCATCAAGGTTATGCCCATTCTTAGGGTTTAGGGTTTGGGGAATAGTGTTTTAGGTTATAAGTTTTAGGGTTTAGGGTTTAGGGATTAGGTTTTAAGGTTTAAGGTTTAAGGTTTAAGGTTTTAAGGTTTAGGGTTTAGGGATTAGGGTTTTCCAGTTTAGGGTTTAGGGTTTATGGTCTAGGGTTTAGAATTTTAGGGTTTAAGGTTTAGGGTTTATAGTTGTAGGTTATAGGTTCAGGGTTAGGATTTTTTTAAAAAATTTTAGGTTTAAGTTTTAGTTTATTTTTTTATTTGAGTTTATTTTAATTTTAATTTTTTTATTTATTTATTTTATTTTATTTATTTTAGGTTTTATTTGAGTTTAGGTTTTATTTTTTTAGTTTATTATTTTAGGTTTAGGTTTATTTTTTAGTTGAGTTTTATTTTTATTTTATTTTTTAAGTTTAGGTTTTGTTTTTTATTTTTAGGTTTAGGATTAGGTTTATATTTTGTTTTTTTAGGTTTTGGTTTTAGGTTTTTTTTTTAGGTTTAGTTTTAGATTTTATTTTTAGTTTAGGTTTAGGTTTATTTTAGTTTATTTGTTTTAGTTTAAGGGTTTAGGTTTAGGTTTTATTTATTTTAATTTATGTTTAGGTTTAATTTATTTTGTTTTTTTATTTTGATTTTAGGTTTACTTTTTTTTAGGGTTTAGGTTTTATTTTCTATTTATTTTTAGGTTTTGTTTTAAGCTTTAATTTTATGTTTAGGTTTTTATTTAGGTTTTATTTTAGTTTATTTTAAGTAAATTTTATTTTTATTTTATGTTTAGTTTTTATTTTATTTAGGTTTTTTATTCTTAGGTTTATTATGTTTTTTAGTTTAGTTTACATTTTTATTTATTTATTTTTTGTTTATTCTTATTTTTTATTTTATTTTAGGTTTATGTTTAGGGTTTAGTTTAGGTTTTATTTTAATTTATTTTATTTAGTTTTATTTAGTTTAGTTTAGGTTTTAGGTTTTCAAGTTTAGTTTAGGGTTTAAGTTTAGGGTTTAGGATTAGGGTTAGGTTTAGTGTAGGGTTTAGTGGAGTTAGAGGTTTAAGTTTAGGGTTAGTGAGTGGTTAGGATTTTAGGTTTATGTTTTAGGCTTTAGGCTTTAGGCTTTAGGGTTTAGGGTTAGTTTAGGGTTTATGGTTTAGGGTTTAGGGTTTATGGTTTATGGTTTAAGGTTAGTGTCAGGGTTTAAGGTTTAGGGTTTAAGGATTAGTGCTTATGGTTTAGGGGTAGTTTAGGGTTTAGGGTTTAGAGGTTAGGGTTGTAAATTTAGGGTTTAGGGTTTAGTGTTAGTCTTAGGGTTTAGCGTTTAGAGTTTAGGATTTAGGGTTTAGGGATTAAGGTATTTTTTTAATTAAATAAATCGGTAGGTTTAAGTTTAATTAGTTTATTTTTTATTTATTTTTTTTATTTTATTTTGAATTTTTACTTAGGTTTATTTTTTATGGTAGGGTTAGGGTTTTTTATTAAATTATGTAAACTCATAGATTTAGGTTTTGTTTTATTTATTAGTTTATTTTTTATTTATGTTAGTTTATTTTTTTTATTTTTTTTTTATTTTATTTAGTTTATTTATTTTAGGTTTTTTTATTTTGGTTTTTAATTTTAGTTTATTTTTTATGTTTATGTTTAGGTTTAGGTTTATTTTTTAGTTTAGTTTTATTTTGATTTTATTCTTTAGACGTAAGTTTTATTTTTTATTTTTAGGATTAGGTTTAGGTTTTTATTTTAGGTTTAGGTTTAGGTTTTATTTTTTAATTTAGATCTAGGTTTATTTTTAATTCATTTTATTTTATTTAGGGTTTAGATTTACTTTATTTTAGGTTTAGGTTTAGGTTTTATTTATTTTAGTTTAGTTTATTTTAGTTTAGGTTTAGGTTTACATTTTTTTTTGTAGTTTAAGGTTTAGGCTTTATTTTTTGTTTACTTTTAGGTTTATTTTTTAGGTTTAAGTTTTTTTGTTTTATTTTATTTTACTTTAGGTTTATCTTAATTTTATTTTATGTTTAGTTTTATTTTATTTTTTAGGCTTTTATTTTTAGTTTAGTTTAGGTGTTTTATTTAATTTTAGTTTAGTTTTATTTTTTTTATTTTATTTTTTAGGTTTATGTTTTTATTATATATTTTATTTTGTTTATGTTTTTTTTTTTAGGCTTCATTTAGTTTAAGTTTAGGTTTTTTAGATTTTTTTTAGGGTTTAGGGTTTATGGTTTAGGGTTTAGAGTTTAGGGTTAGTTGAGGGTTTAGGGCTTTGGGTTTAGTGTTTGGTGTTTAGGCTTTAGGGTTTAGGGTTTAGGGTTTAGGTTTTATAATTTATGGTTTTGGGTTTAGGGTTTAGGGATTTATGGTTTAGGGTTTTGGGTTTAAGGTTTTTAGAGTTTAGGGTTTAGGGTTTAGGTTTAGGGTTCAAGTTTTAGTTTAAGGTTTAGGGTTTTTGGTTTTTTTCTTTAACAGAGAACAAATTATTCTTCCATTTGATTTCATCAACCAAGTAACACAATTTTTCTAAGACATAAGAGATGATATAGATAAAAAAATGAGCATGTAGAAATTTGTTACTTGGTTTATCCAGTTTATCCAATTCCAACCATAACCACCCGTAGATCCACCATTATGTCCCCGATCTCTTCCTTTACCACCACCATGGCCATAACCTCTGACACTCCTCTCGCCTCCATAACCACCACTACTCTGAATACCGCCTCTATATCCACCATACCTCAGTTCCCACCATACATCCACCTTCAATCCATAATCTAGGCGAGCTTGGTTGTGGTCATTCTTTAAGTAATCATTCATGGGTTTAAGTTTATTTTTTTTATGTAGTTACTTTAGGTTTAGGTTTGGGTTTAGGGTTTAGGGTTTAGGCTTTTTAGGGTTTATGGTTTAGGGTTTTAAGGTTTATGCTTTTAGGGTTTATGGTTTAGGGTTTGATTTAGAGTTTTTGGATTTAGGGTTTAGGTTTTAAGTTGGGGTTTAGGGATTAGGTTTAACATTTAGGATTTATGGTTTCTAATTTTCTTAAGTAAACTAGGTTTATGATTTAGTTTATTTAGTTTATTTTTATTTATTTTATTTTATTTTTTATTTTATTTAGTTTAGTTTATTTATTTTGGGTTTATTTAATTAAGTTTAGGTTTTTAATTTTAGTTTATTTTTTAGGTTTAGGTTTAATTTTTAGTTGAGTTCTATTTTTATTTATTTTTTAGGTTTAAGTTTTATTTTTTTTTTAGGTTTAGGTTTAGGCTTTTATTTTATTATTATAGGTTTAGGTTTTAGGTTTTTATTTTAGGTTTATTTTTATGTTTTATTTTTGAGTTTAGGTTTAGGTTTATTTTTAGTTTATTATATTTTTTTTAGTTTATATTTAGGTTTAGGTTTGGTTTATTTTAGGTCTAGGTTTAGGTTTTAATTATTTTAGTTTAATTTAATTTAGTTTAGGTTTATGTTTACTTTATTTTATTTATTTTATTCTTATTTTAGGTTTACATTTTTTTTAATTTAGGGTTTAAGTTTTATTTTTTTTTATTTTTAGGTTTTATTAGTTTATTTTTTAAGTTTATGTTTTTTAAGTTTTATTTTATTTTATTTAAAGTTTATTTTATTTTATTTTACATTTAGTTTTATTTTATTAGGTTTTCTATTCTTAGGTTTATTTTATTTTTAGTATAGTTTAGGTTTTTTTATTTTATTTTGATTATTTTTTATTATTTTATTTTAATTTTATTTTTAGGTTTAGGTTTTAGTTTAGGTTTTATTTTTATTTAATTTTATTTTTTATTTTTAGGTTTTATTTAGCTTAGGTTTAGGTTTTTAGGTTTTTAAGATTTAGGGTTTAGGGTTTATGGTTTAGGGTTTCATGGTTTAGGGTTTTAGGGTTTAGGTTAGGCTTTAGGGTTTAGGGTTTATTATTTAGGCTTCAAGGTTTATGGTTTTTTGGGTTTAGGGCTTAGGATTATCTTAGGGGTTAAGGGTTTTTTTTATTTTAAATTAAGTAAATTGGTAGGTTTAGGTTTTTTTAGTTTATTTATTATTTATTTTAGTTTATTTTTTTATTTATGTTTATATTTACTTTTAATTAGTTTAGCTTATTTTTTTAGGTTTAGGTTTACTTTTTAGCTGAGTTTAATTTTTACTTTATTTTTTGGTTTAGGTTTTCTTTTTTATTTTAGGTTTAGGTTTAGGTTTTATTTTATTTTTTTAAGTTTAGGTTTTAGGTTTTATTTTAGGTTTATTTTAGGTTTTATTTTAGTTTTGTTTTAGGTTTATTTTAGTTTATTTTATTTTTTATTTAGTTTAGGTTTAGGTTTAGGTTTAGTTTACTTTAGGTTTAAGTTTAGGTTTTATTTAATTTAGTTTAGTTTATTTTAGTTTATGTTGAAGTTTAATTTATTTTTATTTTAGGTTTAATTTTCATTTTTAATTTAGGGTTTAAGTTTTTTTTATTATTTGTTATTTATCTTTAGGTTTATTTTATGTTAAGGTTTTTATTTAGTTTTTATTTTTATTTTATTTTAGGTTTATTTTAGGTTTATTTTATTTTTATTTTAAGTTTAGTTTTTAATTTTAGATTTACTTTATTTTTTAGTTTAGTTTAGGTTATTATTTATTTTATTTTTTTATTAATTTAGTTTATTTTATTTTAGGTTTTGGTTTTAGTTTATGTTTATGTTTTTATTTTATTTTATTTTATTTTACTTTATTAAGGTTTAGGTTTTTGTTTATGTTTTTATTTTATTTATGTTTACATTTTATTATTTATTTTATTTTTAGGTTTTATTTAGTTTATGTTTAGGTTTTTAGGTTTTTAGGGTCTAGGGTTTAGCGTTTAAGGTTAAGGGTTTTAGAGTTTAGGGTTTTAGGGTTTAGGGTGTGGGGTTAGGTTTTAGGGTTTATGGTTCAGGGTTTAGTGTTTAGGCTTTAGGGTTTAGGGTTTATGATTTAAGGGTATTTAGGTTTTAAGGTTTAGGGTTTAGGGTTGTAGGTTTAGGGTTTAGGGTTTAATGTTTAGGGTTTCGGATTACGATTTAAGGTTAGAGTTTTTATTTATTCATTATTTATATTTATTTTTTATTTATTTATAGTTAAGTAAACTCTTAGGTTTAGGTTTATTTAGTTTAGTTAGTTTATTTTATTTATTTATTTTAGTTTATTTGATTTTTTACTTTTATTTAGGTTTATTTTTATTTTATTTAATTTATTTTATGTTTATTTATTTTAGTTTAGGTTTTTATTGTAGTTTCTTTTCTAGGTTTAAGTTTAGGTTTAGGTTTATTTTTTAGTTTAGTTTTATTATTATTTTATTTTTTAGGTTTAGGTTTTATTTTTTATTTTTAGGATTAGGTTTAGGTTTAGGTTTTATTTATTTTAGTTTATGTTTGGGTTTATTTTATTTTTATTTTAGGTTTAGGTTTTTTTTTAATTTAGGGGTTCTTTTTATTTTAGTGTTTAGGTTTTATTTTTAATTTATTTTTAGGTTGTATTTTTAGGTTTAGGTTTTTATTTAGTTTTTATTTTATTTTATTTTAGGTTTATTTAGTTTTTTTAGGCTTAATTTTTGTTTTATTTAGGCTTTTTATTTTTTTTGTTTAGTTTTGGTCTTATTTATTATACTTTAGTTTAGTTTTTATTTTTTTTATTTTCTTTTTAGGTTTAGGTTTAGGTTTTGGTTTAGGATTTAGTTTAGGTTATTATTTTATTTTATTTTTTTATTTTATTTTGATGTTGGTTTTTTTATTTAGTTTTTTTTAGATTTTATTTAGTTTAGGTTTAGCTTTTAGCTTTTTAAGGTTAAGGGTTTTGGGTTTGTGGTATAGGGTTTGTTGAGGGCTTAGAGTTTCGAGTTTAGGGTTTTGGGTTTAGGCTTTTTTAGTGTTTATGGTTTAGGATTTAGGTTTTAGGGTTTAAGATTTTGGGTTTATGGTTTTAGGGTTTAAAGTTTAGAGTTTTGAGGGTTTAGGGTTTAGGTTTAAGGTCTAGGGTTTAGGTTTTAGTTTAGGGTTTAGGGATTTTGGTTTTTTTTAATAGAGAACAAATTCAAATTCAACATTTTTTCTTTTCGATTTCATCAACCAAATAACACTCCAAGTTTTCTAAGACACAAGCGATGACATAGATATAAAATGACCACACATAGAACAAATCAACAACCCTAGATAGTTAAAATTGTCTCTACTATAAAGACACAGTTCCATAAGCAATAAATCGAATCGACCGTTATTTAGTTTCTCTAGTTTCTATCAGAACTACCCCTGCCTCTCAAGTAGTGGGATCCAACATCATATCCTCTATCTCTCTCTCCGCCACCACCATGGTTGTAACCTTTGTCGCTCCTCCAGCTTCCATAACGATAACTACTCCGACCACCATCACCATAACCACCAGCACCTTGAGATCCCCCACCACTACTGTGAAAATTGTAGCCTCATTCTCCTATCTAGACTAAGCCTAGTTGATGGTGATGTTCCGGCCATCATGGTTCTGCCCATTCTTAGGGTTTAAGTTTATTTTATTAATTTATTAATTTACTTTAGGTTTATGTTTAGGGTTTCGGGTTTAGGTTAGGGTATAAGGTTTAGGGTTAGTTTAAGATTTAGGGTTTAGGCTTTAGGGTTTTTAGGGTTTAGGGTTAGTTTAGGGTTTATGGTTTAGGGTTTTTGGGTTTAGGGCTTAGTGTTTAGTGTTTAGGGTTTATGGTTAGGGTTAGGGTTTAAGGTTTAAGGTTTAGGGGTTAGGGTTTAACATTTGCGGTTTAGTGTTTAGGGTGTAGTGTTTAAATTTAGGGTTTAACATTTTTTTATGATTTAGGGTTTAGAGTTTAAGGTATAGGGTTTATTTTAGGTTTTAAGGTTTTTTTCTCTTAAGTTAAGTAAATTGCAAGGTTAAAGTTCATTTAGCTTATTCATTTTATTATTTATTTATTTTAGTTTATTTTATTTTCTATTTTTATTTAAGCTTATTTTTATTTTTATTTAGTTAAGTTTATTTATTTTAGTTTGGGTTCTTTATTTTAGTTTATTTTGTAGGTTTAGGTTTATGTTTATGTTTATTTTTTTTAGTTATTTATATTTAGGTAGGTTTTATTTTATTTAGGTTTAGGTTTTTAAGTTTTATTTTTAGGTTTAGGTTTATTTTATTTTGTTTTATTTTAGTTTAGGTTTTAAATTTATTTTATTTTAATTTAGGTTTTTATATTTTTTAGTTTAGGTTTAGGTTTAGGTTTTATTATTTAAGTTTTTATTTATTTATTTTTTATTTTATTTAATTTTTCATTTATCCTATTTTTATTTTAGGTTTAATTTCTATTTTATTTAGGTTTTTTTATATTTTACTTTAGTTTAGGTTTTTATTTATTTTATTTTATTTTAGTTTTTATTTTTTTATTTTATTTTCCTTTTAGGTTTAGGTTTAAGTTTAGGTTATAGTTTATATTTTTATTTCTTTATTTTTTTGGGTTTAAGTTTTTTTATTTATTTTATTTTTAAATATTATTTAGTTTAGGTTTAGGTTTTTAGCTTTTTAGGATTTTTGGTTTGTGGTTTAAGGTTTAGGGTTAGTTTAGGGTTTATGATTTAGGGTTTAGGGTTTGGTGTTTAGGGTTTAAGGTTTAGTAGTTTTTTTTGAGTTTAGGGTTTAGGGTTTAGGGTTTAGGGTTTAGGTGTTAGGGTTTAGGGTTTAGGGTTTAAGGTTTAGGCTTTTAGGGTTTAGTGTTTAAAGTTTAGGTTTGAGGGTTAAGGGTTTAAGTTTTAGGTTTAGGGTTCAATTTTTAGTTTAGGGTTTAGGGTTTTTCATTTTTGGTTTTTTTTAATAGAGAACAAATTCATATTCAACATTTCTTCTCTTCAATTTCATCAACCAAGTAACACACCAAGTTTTCTATGGCATAAGCGATGGCATAGATTTTTTCATCAAATCAAAACCCTAGATAACTAGAACCATCTCTAATGTAAAGACAGCTTTATAAGCAAGGTCGAATTGACTATTCTTTAGTTACTCAGTTCATAACCACTCCTCTGGTAGTGGGATTCCGTCATATCCGATCTCATCTCGCCACCACCTTATATAACCTTGCTCATCCGCCTCCCACCCGGTTAAACCACCTCCATATTGACCGACACCGAGATCCCCTACCCCTGCGATAACCATCTGCCGTCGCCTCCAGATCTAGGCGCATGGTTGAGGTGATGCCATCAAGGTTCTTGCCCATTTGTAGGGTTTAGGTTTATTAGGTTTTAGGTTTTAGGTTTATTTTGTTAATTTATTTAATTACTTTAGGTTTAGGTTTAGGGTTTGGGCTTTACGGTTAAGATTTATGGTTTACGATTTAGGGTTTGTTTAGGGTTTATGGTTTAGAGTATTATGGATTAAGATTTAGGGTATAGGGTTTAGGATTTATGGTTAGGGTTAGGGTTTGGGGTTTAGGGTCTAAGTTTTAGGGTTTAAGGTTTAGGGTTTATTGTTTAGGGTTTAGGGTTAGGTTAGGGTTTAGGGTTTAGAGTTCTTTACGATTTAGGATTTAGAGTTTAGGGTTAAGGGTTTAAGGTCAAAGGTTTTGGGTTATAGGTTTATGGTTTGTTTCATGGTTTAGGGTTTTTTCTTTAAATTAAGTAAACCAGTAGGTTTAGGTTTATTTTGTTTATTTTGTTTATTGTTTATTTATTTTCTTATTTTATTTTTATTTAGGTTTATTTTTATTTTTATTTATTTTAGTCTATTTATTTTAGGTTTATTTATGTTAGTTTAGGTTTTTTAATTTAGTTTATTTTTTAGGTTTAGGTTTATGTTATTTTTTTAGTTTAGTTTTATTTTTATTTTATTTTTTTAGGTTTAGGTTTTATTTTATTTATTTTATTTTTAGGTTTAGGTTTTAGGTTTTTATTTTAGGTTTATTTTTAGGTTTTATTTTTTAGTTTAGGTTTAGGCTTAATTTTAGTATATTTTATTTTATTTAGTTTAGGTTTAAAGATTAGGCTTAGGTTTTATTTATTTTACTTTAGTTTATTTTAGTTTAGGTTTAGGTTTATTATATTTGCATTTCAGGTTTAGGCTTTTTTTTAATTTATGGTTTAAATTTCATTTTATTTAATTTAAGGTTTATTTTAAGTATTTATTTTATTTAGTTTTGTTATATTTTATTTTAGGTTTATTTTATTTTTTTTTATTTATTTTATTTAGGCCTTTATTTTAAGTTTAATTTAGGATTTTAATTTTTTTATTTTAGTATAATTCTTATTTTTTATTTTATTTTCTTTTTAGGTTTATGTTTAGGTTTACGATATAGTTTATATTTTTATTTAGGTTTTTATTTATTTTATTTTTAGGTTTTATTTAGTTTAGATTTAGGTTTTTAGCTTTTTAGGGTTTAGGATTTATGGTTTAAGGTTTAGGGTTAGTTTAGGCTTTATGGTTTAGGGTTTAGGGTTTAGGGTTTGGGGTTTAGGGTTTAAGGTTTATGGTTTAAGTTTTTTTTTTGGGTTTAAGGTTTAATGTTTAGGGTTTAGATATTAGAGTTTAGGGTTTAGGGTTTAAGGTTTTAAGGTTTAGGGTTGAGGTTTTAAGTCATTTATAGTTTAGAATTTAGGGTTACGGTTTACATTTAGGGTTAGTTTTAGTTTAGGTTTTAGGGTTTTTTTTATTTTTGGTTTTTTTTTTTGAGAGAGAACAATTCATTCAACATTTCTTCTTTTTGATTTCATCAAGTAACTCACCAAGTTTTCTAAGAAACAAACGACGACATGGATAAAAAATGAGCACACGTAGAGCAAATAAAAAACCCTAGATAACTAGAACAGTCTATATTATAAAGAATAATTCTATAAGCAGCAGATCAGATAGCCCATTCTTCAGTTTCTCTAGTTTCCCTCAGAACCACCCCGGCCTCTCGAGTAGTGGGATCCACCATCATATCCCCGATCTCTTCCTCTGCCACCACCACGGCTGTAACCTCCATCGCTCTTCCTAGCTTCATAACCACCACTACTTTGACCACCACTTCCATATCAACTACTACCTCTAGTTCTCCCACCACCAATGCGATAACCATCGCTTTTGCCATTCTACCTCATCTAGAATGAGCTTGGTTGTGGTGATGTTTTCAAGGTTATGCCCATTCTTAGGGTATAGGTTTATGTTTAGTTTTATTAGGTTTTACGGTTTAGATTTATTTTTTAATTTAATTAGTTACTTTAGGTTTAAGTTTATGGTTTGGATTTTAAGGTTTAGGGTTTAGGATTAGGGTTTAGGGTTTAAGGTTTAGGGTTTAGGGTTTAAGGTTTAGGGTTTAGGGTTTTAAGGTTTAAGGTTTAGGGTTTAGGGTTTTAGGGTTTATGCTTTTAGGGTTTGGGGTTTTAGGTTTATGCTTTTAGGGTTTATGGTTTAGAGTTTAGGGTTTTTTAGGGGCTATGGTGTAGGGTTTAGGGTTTAGGGTTGTAGGTTTATGGTTTACTGTTTAGGGTTTAGGGGTTAGGGTTTACATTTTTTTTTTAAATTATGTAAACTTGTAGGTTTAAGTTTATTTAGTTTAATTTTTATTTAATTTACTTTAATTAATTTTTTATTTTTATTTAGTTTTTTTATATTTATTTCATTTAGTTTATTTATTTTAGGTTTATTTAATTTAGTTCAAGTTTTTTATTTTAGTTTATTTTTAAATTTAATTTTTTTTTATTTGAGTTTTATTTTTATTTTATTTTTTAGGTTAAGGTTTTATTTTTTATTTTTATGTTTTTGTTTAAGTTTTTAATTTATTTTTTTATGTATTGCTTTTAGTTTTTTATTTTAGGTTTAATTTTAGGTTTAATTTTTTTTAGTTTAGGTTTAGGATTATTTTTAGTTTATTTTATTTTATTTAGTTTAGGTTAAGTTTATTTTTGGTTTATGTTTTTTTTAGTTTATTTTGAAGGTTTAGGGATTTTTTTTAAAAATTAAGTCAACTAGTAGGTTTAGGTTTATTTAGTTTATTTAACTTTTTATTTATTTATTTTATTTTAAATTTTATTTATTTATTTTATTTTTTAATTTATTTTCTGTTTATTTATTCTAGTTTAGGTTTTTTTATTTTACTTTATTTTTTAGGTTTAGATTTAGGTTTAGGTTTATTTTTTAGTTGAGCTTTATTTTTACATTATTTTTTTAGGTTTAAGTTTTATTTTTTATTTTTAGATTTAGGTTTAAGTTTTAATATTTTTTATTTTTAGTTTTAGGTTTTAGGTTTTTGTTTTAAGTTTATTTTTAGGTTATATTTTTTAGTATAGGTTTAGGTTTATTTATAGATTGTTTTATTTTATTTTGTTTAGGTTCAGGTTTAGGTTTAGTTTAATTTAGGTTTAAGCTTAACTTTTATTTATTTTAGTTTAGTTTATTTTAGTTTAAAATTTGGTATATTTTATTTTATTTATTTTATTTTTATTTCAGGTTTAAGTTTTTTTTAGGGCTTAGATTTTATTTTTTATTTACTTTTAGGTTGATTTTTTTAGGTTTAGGTTTTTTTAGTTTTATTTTCTTTATTTTAGGTTTATTTTAGGATTATTTTATTTTTTGTTTTACGTTTATTTTTATTTTATTTAGTTTTATTCTTAGGTTTTATATATTTTAGTTTAGGTTAATTATTATTTATTTATTTTATTTCTTTTATTATTTTATTTTATTTTATTTTAGGTTTAAGTTTTAGTTTATGATTTTATTTTATTTTAGTTTTAGGTTTTTTTATTTATTTTATTTTTAGGTTTTATTTATTTGAGGTTAAGGTATTTAGGTTTTTAAGGTTTAGGGTTTAAGCTTTAGGTTTTAAGGTTTAGGGTTTTAGGGTTTAGGGTTTTAGAGTTTAAGGTTTAGGTTAGGTTTAGGGTGCAGGTTTGGTTAAATGTTTGTTTATCAGGTTTAGGGTTTAGTGTTTTAGGGTTTAGGGTTTTGGTTTTATTAGGGGAGGTTTAAGTTTAGAGTTTATGGTTTAAGGTTTTAGGGTTTAGGGTTTAGGGTTTAGGGTTTAGAGTTTAGGGATTAGGGTTTTAGGGATTAGGGTTTAGGGTTTGAAGTTTAGGTTTGTAGGTTTAGAGTTTATGGTTTATGGTTATAGGGTTTAGGGTTTAGAAATTTGGGCTTTAGGGTTTAGCATTTAAGATTTAAGGTTTATGGTTTTTAGGGTTTACAGTTCAGGGTTTAGGTTTTAGGTTTAGGGTTCAGGTTTTAGTTTAGGGTTTAGGATTTCTGGTTTTATTTAGCAGACAACAAATTCACATTCAACATTTCTTCTTTTTTATTTCGTCAACCAACTAACAAACAAAGTTTCTATGACACAAGCATGATAGAGATAAAAAATGAGCATGCATAAAGCAAATCAAAATACTAGATAACTAGAACCATCTCATTATAAAGATATAGTTCCATAAGCGACATATTGGATTGGCCATTCTTATTTCTCCAGGTTCCCAAGCACCGGTCTCTTGAGTAGTGAGATCCACCACCATATCCCTGATCTCTCCCTTCTCCACCACCACGCTGTAACCTCTGTCACAATTCCATAGTTTTTAAAATTTTTAATTTTGATGTTTTACTTATTTTAGGTTTAGGTTTTTTAGGTTTTTAGGGTTTAGGGTTTAGTGTTTGGGGTTTAGGCTTTAGGTTTTAGGGTTTAGGGTTTACGGTTTGGGATTTAGGGTTTATGATTTAGGGTTGTAGGTTTTAGGGTTTAGGGTTTATGGTTAGAGTTTAGGGATATTTGTTTAGGCTTTAAGCTTTAGTGTTTAGGCTTTAGGTTTTTAAGTGAGTTTTATTTTTATTTTATTTTTTAGGTTTAGGTTTTATTTCTTATTTTTAGGTTTAGGATTAGTTTTTTATTTTATTTTTTTAGGTCTAGGTTTTAGGTTTTTATTTTAGTTTAATTTTTTGGTTTTATTTTTTAGTTAGGTTTAGCTTTATTTTTAGTTTTTTATTTTATTAAGTTTAGGTTTAGGTTCAAGTTTAGTTTACTTTAAGTTTAAGTTTAGGTTTTATTTATTTTAGTTTAGATTTAGGTTTATTTTATTTTATTTATTTTACTTTTATTTTATGTTTAGTTGTTTTTTAATTTAGGGTTTTGATTTTATTTATTATTTATTTTAGGTTTATTTTTTACATTTAGGTTTTTATTTAGTTTTTATTTTATTTTATTTTTATTTTAAGTTTAGTTTTTATTTTTTTTAGTTTTTTATTATTAAGTTTATTTTATTTTTAAGTTTAGTTTAGGTTATAATTTATTTTATTTTAGTTTATTTTAATTAGTTTATTTTATTCTAGTTTCTTTTTATTAGTTTATTTTATTTTATTTTTGGTTTAGGTTTAGGTTTTTATTTAAGTTTATATTTTTATTTTATTTTAATTCTTTATTTTATTAAGGTTTAGGTTTTAGTTTATGTTTTTATTTTATTTAGGTTTACGCTTTTTAAATTATTTTATTTTTAGGTTTTATTTAGTTTTGGTTTAGGTTTTTAGGTTTTTAGGGTTTAGGGTTTAGGGTTTTGGGTTTTGGGTTTTAGAGTTTTGGGTTTTAGGGTTTAGGGTGTAGGGTTAGGGTTTAGGGTATATTATTTAGGGTTTTATGTTTAGGCTTTAGGGTTTAGGGTTTTTAGCATTTAGGGTTTAGGGTTTTGGGATTAAGGTTTTTTAGGTTTTTGGGTTTAGGGTTTAGGGTTTTAGGGTTTAGGGTTTATGGTTTTGGGTTTAAGGTTAAGGCTTTTATTTTCTTTAGTTTTATTTTTTTATTTTTTTAAAATTAAGTTAACTCTTAGGTTTAGGTTTATTTAGTTAATTTTCTATTTTATTTTATTTTATATTTTTATTTAGGTTTTTTTATTTTTATTTATTTTAATTTATTTATTTTAGGTTTATTTATTTTAGTTTGGGTTTTTTTATTATAGTTTACTTTCTAGGTTTAGGTTTAGATTTTGGTTTATGTTTTAGTTTAGTTTTATTCTTATTTTATTTTTTAGGTTTAGGTTTTATTTTTTAATTTTAAGTATATGTTAAGGTTTTAATTTTATTTTTTTTCGATTTAAATTTTAGGTTTTTGTTTATGGTTTATTTTTATGTTTTATTTTTTTTGGTTAGGTTTGGGTTTATTTTTAGTTTATTTTATTTTCTTTAGGGTTTAGGTTTAGGTTTAGGTTTTATTTATTTTAGTTTATGTTTGGGTTTATATTATTTTTACTTTAGGTTTAGGTTTTTTTTAATTTAAGGTTTAGGTTTTTTTTTAAGTTTAGGGTTTAGGTTTTATTTTTTATTTATTTTTAGGTTGTATTTTTAGGTTTAAGTTTATATTTAGTTTTTATTTTATCTTATTTTAGGTTTATTTTATTTTTTTTAGGTTTAATTTTTATTTTATTTAGGTTTTTTATTTTTTAGTTTAGTTTAGGTTTTATTTATTTTGTATTAGTTTAGTTTTTATTTATTAGTTTATTTTTTTTAGGTTTAGGTTTAAGATCTAGTTCAGGTTATTATTTTATTTTATTATTTTATTTTATTTTGATTTAAGTTTATTTATTAATTTTATTTTTAGGTTTTATTTAGTTTAGGTTTAAGTTTTTAACTTTTTAGGGTTTAAGGTTTAGGGTTTAGGGTATACGGTTATTTGAGGGTTTAGAGTTTAGGGTTTAGGGTTTTGGGGTTTAGGGTTTATGGTTTAGGGTTTTTTAGGGTTTAGTGTATAGTGTTTAGGTTTTAGGTTTAAGATTTTGGGTTTAGGGTTTTAGGGTTTAGGGTTTAGGTTTTAGGTCTAGGGTTCAAATTATAGTTTGGGGTTTAGGATTTTTGGTCTCTTTTTTAATAGATAATAAATTTAGATTCGACATTTCTTCATTTCGATTTCATCAACCAAGTAACACTCCAAGTTTTCTAAGACATAAGCGATGGCATAGATAAAAAATGAGCATGCATAGAGTAAATCAAAAACCCTGGATTGCTAGAATCATCTCTATTATAAAGACACAGTTTCATAAACAGTAGATCGGATCGACCGTTCTTTAGTTTCTCCAGTACCCATCAGAACCATCCTGACCTCTCGAGTAGCGTGATCGATAATCATATCCCCGATCTCTTCCTTTGCCACCACCACGGTTGTAACCTCGGTCGCTCGTCCCATCTCCATAACCACCACTACTCCGACCACCTCCACCATAACCACCAACACCTCGAGATATCCCACCACCACAATGATAATCGCCTCCTACGCCTTCTCCTCCACCACTAGATCTAGATTTAGCCTGGTTGACAATGATGTTTCTGTCATCAAGGTTCTGCCAATTCTTAGGGTTTATGTTTATTAGGTTTTAGGGTTTAGTTTTATTTTTTAAAGTTATTTAGCTACTTTTGGTTTAGGTTTAGGGTTAGGGTTTAGGGTTTAGGGTTTATGGTTTAGGCTTTAGGGTTTTTATTGTTTAATGTTTAGGGTTAGTTTAGGGTTTATGGTTTAGAAATTTATGGTTTAGGGCTCAGTGTATAGGGTTTAGGGTTTACTATTAGGGTTAGTGTTTATGGTTTAAGGTTTAGGGTTTAGGGATTGAGGTTTGAGGTTTAGTGTTTAGGATTTAGGGTTTAAGGTTTAGGGTTTACAATTTTTTATGATTTAGGGTTTAGGGTTTAGGGTTTAGGTTTAAGGTTATAGGTTTAGGGTTGTAGGTTTAGGGTTTTGGGTTTAGTGTTTATTTTAGGGTTTATGTTTTTTTTTAAATTAAGTAAATCGGAAGGTTAAGCTTTATTTATTTTACTCATTTTATTTTTTTTCTTATTTTAGTCTATTTTAGTATTTATTTTTACTTAAGTTTGTTTTTTGTTTTTATTTAGTTTAGTTTATTTATTTTAATTTAGGTTATTTATTTTAGTTTATTTTGTAGGTTTAGGTTTAGGATTATGTTTATTTTATAGTTTAGTTTTAATTTTAGTTTATTTTTTAGGTTTAGGTTTTTATTTTCTTTTTTTTGGATTAGGTTTTAGGTTTTTAATTTAGGTTTTATTTTTTAGTTTAACCACCCAAAATAGCCAAGAAGATGAAAGAAATAATTAGCAGCAACCAGAAGAATCAACCATAGCATCCACAAATCCAATTCAAAAAAGGCCACAACTAGCCAAAACTAAAGGCAAACCCAACATTCATTGGTAAAATGGGTAGACAAAAATCTGGCACATCCACAACCCAACAAGAAACACAAAGCATGAGCCACAAAAATAAAATCACCAAGCTCAGTGGATAGGGAAACCTTTTAAAAATAGCACCACTACGACCCAAAAAAAGGTTAGGCAATATTGAATTTGGTAAAGAGGATGGGGGTTTAAGTATAGAAATAAACTCAATAAAAACCACTTCCTAGTGAGGGGAGCACAAAAAAATAACAAAAAAATAGACTGAGTAAAACCACCATAGGAAAAGATCAACAAAAGAGAAGAATGTTAAAATTTGAGGTAAGGCAGTCTAGTGTTATCCAGATTGATTAGACCATGCAGATGCTTTGGTAAGCTATGGTTATCAAATAAAGTGAGTTAATTTAATTCCCCTCCCAAATTAGCCAGGAAATCAACACAAGCATTACCTACACAAAGAATGTGAGAAATTTTGCAGCAAACTTAAGAAAGATGCTTTTCATTGTGATTAAGAAGATAACATAAGTCAACATTTCCCATTTTATTATTATTGAGCATATTAATTAAAAGAAGAGCATCAACTTCAATCCAATATTAAAGAGAGATTTGATTAAACAAATATCAATATCTTTGTTAACAACCATGCGTTTAGCATAAATAATAAAATAAGCTTTGAGGGGGTGGGCAAAAGCAAAAATGACAGTGCCTTTAGAATCCTTAAGAATTCCACCACATCCATATTTGTTTGGGGAAGCATAACCATCAGTATTGATCTTAATAGAATTTTGTTTAGGCTTAATCCAATGTATAATTCTAATACTCTTGTACGAAAGATCATCATGCAAAGTGATACCCATTTTCTTAGCCACAAATTTATAACATCTAAAGTGAAAATTGCAAATTAAATTGCATTTAACAAAGCATGAATTTTTTTTTTGTAGTTCTAGAAAGGATCCTTTTATGGTTTGTAGGAATGCCATGATATTTAGCATCATTTCTATCCATCCAAATGTACCAAATAAGGGTAATAAAAATTAAAACTTTGATATGACATTTCACAATTTTATGGAAACAAACTTCAAGATGTTGATATAACAACAAAGAGTAGTGAAAATATTAGTGTTAAATAAATGATCATAGCATATCCAAAGTTTGGAAGCAATAGCACCATTGACACAAACATGGTTTACATTTTCAATATGAAAGCAATAATAGGTCTTAGAAGGTAAGTAAAACCCTTTAAGCCTGAGCAAGGAATCAACAGGGATGAAGTTATTCAATATCCTCCAAGCTAAAACTGAATAAGAAATATGACAAATATTGTTCCTAAGTTTAATGAAAACATTAGAGGTGTTCTATTTATTTCTAATAAAATTCCAAACCTCTTTTAGAATGAAATCACCATTGTAAGAGAGCTTGAATAGGATTTGATCCGATTTATTAGAAAAGATAGCGATGTTACAAAACTTGTCAAAAATAGAAATATGATTGTAGTTCTCATGTTTATTTTCATTTCAATTATTATTAAGTCAGGCTGTAGGTTTAGTGTTGTAGGTTTAGGGTTAGTTTTAGGGTTTAGGATTTAGGATTTAGGGTTTATGGTTTAGGATTTAGGATTTAAGGTTGTTTTTTAAATAGAAAATTAAGTAAATGGGTAGGTTTAGGTTTATTTAGTATATTTAGTTTATTTTTATTTATTTAAGGTTTAGGGTTTAGGCTTTAGGGTTTAGGGTTTATGTTTTAGAGTTTAGGTTTTAAGGCTTATGGTTTAGGGTTAGAGTTTAAGGTTTAGGGTTTAAGATTTTTAGGGTTTAGGTTTTAGGTTTAGGGTTCAGGTTTTAGTTTAGCATTTAGTGTTTTTGGCTTTTTCTTTAATAGAGAACAAATTTAGAATTCAACCACTTAGTCAATTATGAATGCATGTAATTTTAATGTAAAATGGGATTTTCATTCACTAATCACATATTCATATACATGAACAAAGATATAGACAAGTACGTGTCATTGTTAAACTAGGGAACTGAGGTAATCAAATGACCTCTTTGGGTCTAACTAAAGCCTCATATTCCTGAGATGTTTAGACTATATACTTCCTTTTCTTGGACTCACGTGGATGTATACATAAATGAGGGAAAGAAAACCATGCAAAGATTGTATATATATATATATATTGATTGAATCAATTATATATATGAATTAAAGCTCTATCCAAATTCTAATGTTGAAATACATAAGAATGAAATCAAATGGGTATGTGCCATTGTTAAACCAAGGAAGTGAGGTAATTAAATAACCTCCATGGGGCTTGCTAAAGCCTCGTGTTCCCAGGATGTTTAGATTATATACCCATTACCATTCAATCTTATATAAATCAACAATGAATATAGGAAAGAGAACTCAACACACATACACTTAAGCTATAAGCACATGCATTTCTTATGTATTTATAACAAGCATCATAACACATATTTTTATTCATTTATAAACTTTTGAAAAATACATTTAGATTTAATAGTGATATATATTAAATTAAATCAACACATGCAAGCTTACATAAAGGAAATTAATTTTATTTTACTTGATTTTGAAGGGATAGATGCATCAATTCAAATGACATACCAAATTTAACAAGATTGGAAAGAGGAAAAATAAGCATGTGAGTCATTCAACCAAACTAGTTCTTAAGGACAATCAAATCAACTAAGATTACTTAAAGAAAACCAAAGCCTCTTTATTAATTAAGTTCTAGATTTGATTGATTTAAAGCGGAGAAGAGAAATCATCAATTGTTATTTTAGATCCATTCCCACATTAGTGATTTGATTTAGTTTAAAGAAATGAAATTAAGTTGATTTTATTGGTTAACTAAGTTGAACCCTTAATTAGATGAATTAATTACCTTACCTATGTCACCTTAAAGTAATTAATTAAATAATTATAAGCCAACATGATATGCATGGAAAATAAACATGCAATGATCCTAAGAAATAAAAGGGGCCTAATGCAATTCGCTCATGATTAATATTTAATTAGATTAAGTGGTTTAATTAATTACTCTTATGGGTTTGCCACACATGTGGACTAACCATAATTTCATTAAACTCTTTTAGGTTATTAAACACCTAAATATCTACCCCATGATTTAATTTATTACGATCTCATGTGATTATGACTTCAATTTGATTAATTGATTTAATTAATTAGTTAAATCTTAATTAATTTCATTTTAAAAAAGGGTGAAATGAACTTAGGGAAAGGGGTCCCAACTCTATTCCTTAGCTCACTTACTGTTAAACAATGATTAATCAACCTAATTAACCAATTTATTACTATTCATGGGATTAATTAATCATTAATTAATTTAAAAGAGTAGTTAAGGTTTAATTAGTCAATTTTCCTAATTAAGTGAGCAATAAATCCCAAGAAAATCATGGGAGGCAGAGGTCATCCCATTAAATTAACCAACAAAATTTGGGATTAATTGCTCAAATAATTAAGGAGTAATTAAGCAAATTAATGTTGCAATTAAACCTTAATTACTATTTAAAATTAGTTAATATCATTTTCAATTAATTCTACTCTAAAATACCTTTAAAATGAGGATTTTTTTTGCATTTTTTTATTTCTCTGTGACTTTTTATGATTTTTGGTAGTTTCAACCATTAAAAATGATTAGTTAAGCCTAATTAAAGCGTAATCATGCTGGCGCCACATGGCACGTTGATGCGGCATGCTTTCCACATGGCACCACGGGATTGGATACTTATAACTTATCCAACTTAGTGCCTATGTGGTGACGGTAGATGCACTTTCTCGTCTGCCGTTTGATCTAAGATCAGACAGCTATAATTATCCCATAGCTTAATAGGATTAAATCAGATCAATCTAGCAGATCTAATCATGACCGTCCATTCCGATCATGCGAAAAGGATGGTGCGTGATCTAACGTCATGTGAGTGAAGGAGAATGGAGTTTATCTGCCATTGTTCACTTGATTCGAGCTTACCCAAGCTTGGATCAACTCCAAAAGGATCCCACAACTTCATGACATCGATCGGAGGGGATCCAATGGTCAAGATCACATGAGATGCAAGTTTTCTTCAAAAAGCTCCAACCCATTACTGCCTAAGGATCAATTTTGGAAGCATGCCTTACCAGAACCCAAGACAGGCAGCTCGAACGATCGAGGAAACTTCATTTAGTGGAGATGAAGCACTATTGAGTAGCAATTGGATCAATTCCTTATCATTCACTCGGAAGGCCATGAACTGATGATTTAGAGCTCTGCTTTGATCGAAGACCCACCTCCAATGCTCAGGAAGCTTGGGAAGATGATTTATTTTTGCTCGATGAGGCCTAGGGAAGAAGCAAGCAAAGTTTATTTGAGTTTGATGGAGAAATGGAGAAGTTTGGTCAAAAATGGGAGTGTCATGTTTCAGGACAGACGGGAATGGCATTTTTCGATCGAGGAATGAGCTTGGGAGCTTAGGGAATGGCTCTAGCAGCTCATCTTGGGTAGCTATGGCTCTAAGGAATGATTTTTTTGTGTGTTTGAGTGAAAATGAGGGGGGTGTATACCCCCCTTCATCTTGATCAAATGGTGGGATTGGGTTTGGCTTCTAGTGGCTGTCCGACCAACTCAGGGAGTCATGGGTGGTAGGGAGGAGGTGATTTGGAATAGCTTGGTTGGTTGAAGGTGTGGATTTGGCTACCAAGGAGAAATCATGGGTGTCCTATGGGTTTCAAATGCTTAAATCGGGAGGGTGAGGTGATTTCACCTCCTATGGGTCATGGCCGACCCAACCACCCATTTGGTCAGGTTGGGTAGTGTGCTAAGTGCCTAGGTGGACTATTGAGAGAGTGCAAAGTGGAAAATAATGGAAATGACCACTTTTATGGGTGATTTGTCTCATGTGATTTGCCTTTGACCCAAGGGTAGAATGATCATTTAGCATTAGATTTGATTTGGACAGATTTGAAATAAGCCAAAAGTGGCTTAGCCCAAATATCAAGTCAATTGGAGTCGATTTGGATAGGTTTGGCTTAATTTGACTCATTTAGTTCAATTTTGATTATGTTGGATTAAGTTGACCAATTGGTCAAATTTTGTTAAACCAAGGGTTGGGTCAAGTTCATATGATCATTTGGGATGTTTTGGTTCAATTAGTTTGGTTTGGTTTGGCTTAGATTTGATTTTGGCTCATTTTAATTCATTTGGGCCAAATGGGTTAAGTTGACCAATTTGATCAAATTGGCCAAATTGGCTTAGGTTGGGTGTTGGTTTGGGTTTATTTGACCAATTGAAGATGATTGTAGGCTTTGGTTTCAATTAATTTGGATTTGGTTTTGATTTAGGCCAACTAGAACCTTTAGGTCAATTTGGGCTAAGTACGTCAATTGGGTTCAATTGGGTCTAATCATGGCTTTGGTCAAGTTCAATAATTAATTTGGAATGAACTTGAGCCATTGGTTGTAATCAATTTGGTTTATATTGTGATTTGACACAATTTAGTCTTTTACGTCAATTTGGGTCAACCTGGGTCAACTTGGGTCAAGACGGCCAATTGGGTTTGGTTTGACTCAATTGAAGGTCAAGTGATATTCAAATATTGATTTTGATTTGGTATGAATCATTAGTTTCAAGGAATTTGTCTTAGGTTGCAATTTGTCAAGTTTGGGTTCATATGGGTTAAGGGGTTGACTTGATAAAATGACTAAGTTGACTTGGTTTGACCCAATTTGTGACAATTGATCAACCTAGGGTGATCAACAATCGTGATGGGAGGTTTTGATTATCTTGGTTCAATGCAATTTAGCTAGGACTAGAACTTGGCTCAAATAGGTCAAATTGGCGACTTTGGGTCAAGTGGACCAATTGTGTTTATTTGGCTTGATTTTAGATTGAGTTTGATTTAATTGAGTTTATATATGGATTTGGGATTGATATATTAATTCAATTACAATTTGCTTGGGTTCAAATGGGTTTTGGTTCATTTGAACATTTCAAGTCAAAAGGGTTAAGTAGGGTTTCACTTGGGTTAAGTAAGGTTTCACTTGTGATTATTATTGAAGGTATGATTGATTCATGAGAAAATCAATTGAATTTGGGTTTTTGAATGAAGGAATTTGGCTAAGTCTATGGAGTTGGGTCATGTGGCTTAGGTTTGGATTTTGATTTCGTTTGATTTTGTTTTGATGATTTAAGCATATATTCCATTTAGATTTGTGAAGATGATTGACAATATGATTGATTTGTGAGAAATTCAATTGAGTTTGACTTGATTTGGATTAATATTTAGCTAAATCCATGGGATAGGTCATATGGCTTAGGAAGGGTTTCAATTTAATATGATTTAGTTTGATTTAGTTTTGATCATTTGATTATAGATTTGATTTATATTTAGAAAGATGATTGAAGATATAAATTGATTATGTGAAAATCAATTGATTTTGGATTGATTTGGATTAAAATTTGGGTAAGTCCATGGGATAGGTCATATGGCTTAGGAAGGGTTTCAAGTTTGGATTTGAACATGGGCTTCAATCATTTGGTTTTGGCATTTGGGTTTGGATTTGGATTTGAATTTGATGTTTGAATTGAACTAGAGGTTTTGTTTGAGAAGGCGAACATGGATTGGATTTGGGTTGTAGGTAGGTTTTAATCCCTAAGGCATAACCTAATCCTGGTTAATTCTAAGTTTTAAAGTTTTACCTAATTGTTAGAAGTGTCTTATGACTAGAGAAGTCTTAGTATCTAGAACACTCCTAAGTGTAAGATGGGAAGATTGAATCAACACTCCAAGTTTTCTAAGACACAAGCAACAAAATAGATAAACAATGAGCACACATAAAAAAATAAAAAACCCTAGGTAACTAGAACCATCTCTACAAAGACGGCACAATTCCATAAGTAATAGATCGGATCGATCATTCTTCAATTTCTCCAGTTTACATCAGAACCACCCTGACCTATCGAGTAGCGGGATCCACCATAATATCCTGGATCTCTCCCTTCTCCACCACCACAGTTGTAACCTCCATCCTTCTTCCCACCTCCATAACTACCATTGCTCCGACCACCACCTCCATATCCACCAACACCTCCAGATCCCCCACCACCACTGCAATAACCACTGCCTCTGCCTTCGCCTCCATCACCAGATCTAGACTGAGCCTAGTTGACGGTGATGTTCCTGCCATCAAGGTTTTGCCCATTCTTAGGGTTTAGGTTTTGTTTAGGGAAAATTAGAATTTTATTACCATAAAAATAAAGTTTACAATGTCCTTAAATTAGTAAAGCTCTAATTTCTACTACTCACAGAGCACCTAGAAACCTAAAGTACTAAACCCCCATCTAAGTATAATGGAAAAAGAAAATAAAAGAGAAAAACCAACATCATAAAAGCAAATGATAAAAGACACAAATAGGACTAACAAAACTTAAGAGAATAATAAAAGGACTAGTCAACAGCAGCTCTTGATCCCTTTATGAAGGCAAGATAAGTAAGATCCACATCAATAGTACTTGAGTTGGCTGAGTAAAGATCATTCCATTTATGAGGTTCCAACCTACAAAAGAAATCGACAAAACACAACAAAGGCAATGGCCATAGCTCAAGGGAAAATGATAAAGTAAATAATTTAGAAAGAGAATGCTTAGGCTCAGTTAACATCATATCAAGGGGCAACAATACAAATGAGCATCCGAACTTCATGAGAAGGGTTTCAATTATATGCATCCTACCAACTAGAGAAAAGATATGGGGAAACATAAAGGCCATCATAGTGAGCATACTTGATATAATTAACCAACCAAGGAAAGATAGTCCATAGTGATCCAGTTCTTGCACCAAAAAATAGAGAAAAATAGCCAGCTAGCAGCCAGCCAGCAGCCAACCCACCAACCAAAACCCACAATAGACTTAACACTTAAAGCCAACATCTAGAATTTACATCAGGGTTAGTGGCCGAGAATAACCCACAACTATCTCCGGAGCACTAGCAATCCAAATACAAGGGCAAAACCTCCACCCAAATAGAAAAATAGTAGAAGATAACTAGCATGAGAGAGAGGAAAGCCATAACATAGAGAGAACACTAGGGCATCCCGAAATTTCCATTAAAACCACCACCAAGGCAGCCAAAAAGAAAGCAAATCCACCATCACCAACCAAGAGGCAAATATCAAGAAACAAGGTGAGTCAACTGAATCAAACAGAGTCAATACCAATAGCCAACATAAATCCCAAAACACCAAGCCATAGCACAAGTATGCAAGGAAAGACAACATCCACAAAAAAGCCCTCAAGCTGCCAACCCCCAATAATAAGTCCTCAAATAAGACCAAAAAAACAACAAGAGCTCATATCCTCCACCAACAAAATAGTTAATAAAACCACCGATTCTAGCAACCAACAGGATGAGCAGCAGGAGAAGTCAAAGCAATAGAGAAACTGACACCCAAATTGAGAAGTAAAAATAAAGGAAAAATAGCTGCATCCAAGAGAGGATAACTAAACAAGGAGTAGACTAGAAACCCAACCAAAAGCACCAAAACCAACCATCAAACACAACCAACACATCTACCCAGCCAGCCAACCCAACTAGCCAAAATAGCCAACTAGCCAAATTAGCCAACAAAGCCAACTAGAAGACAACGCCAATACAGAGCCCATAAATGGGGAAATGAACAACAATAGATAAAGCCACAACCCACCTGTAGATCTCCAAAATAACCAAGAAATAAAAATGGTAGTCACCAAGCCAAACTAGAAAAGGCCAAGGAGGACCACCCAACCATAACCAACAAAACTATAAGGAAAGGAACATGGCTAGAGGCACATAAAACCCCTTCCAAATCCCAGAGAGGAGACAATCAATACGAAGGAGAAAATAGGGAGATAACAACCACAGAACAACTAACTCTAATTCACAAGGTAGATGGAACCAACTAGCAGAAACCTTCAAGTCAAACCAGAAAAAGAGAATAGAAACCACCAAAAAATCCAAAACATAGCCAAGTGAGAAGAGTCCAATAGGAACCATGAAAAAATAACCACCCAAAATAACTAGGCAGATGAAAAAAACAAATAGCAGCAACTAACAAAACCCACCATAGCATCCGCAAATCAAATTCGCAAAAGGCCACAGCCAGCCAAAATGAGAGGCAAGCCCAACATTCATTGGTAAAAGGGGTAGGCCTAAATCTGGTACAGCGACAACCCAACATGTGACACAAAGCTTGATCCATAGAAAGAAAATCACCAGTCTCAAAGGATAGGGAAACCAATTAAAAACATCACCATTATGACCCAAAAAAGGGTCAGGCAAGTATAGTATGGGGTAAAGAGGAAGGGGGTTTAAGTATATAAATAAACTCAACAAAAACCACTTCCTAGTGAGGGGAGCACCAAAAAACAACAAAAAATAGACTGAATAAAACCACCATAGCAGAAGATCAACAAAAGCGCTGAAGGTTAAAATCTGAGGTAAGGTAGTCTAGTGTTATCCAAATTGACCAGACCATGCAGATGCTTTGGTAAGCTATGGTTATCAAATAATGTGAGCTCATTTAATTCCCCTCCCAAATTAGCCAGGAAATCAACACAAGCATTACCTTCATGAAGAATGTGAGAAGTTTTATAGCAAACTTGAGAAAGAAACTTTTTAGTGTGATTAAGAAAATAAAGTAAGTCAATTTTTCCATTTTATTATTGTTGAGCATATCAAATAAAAGAAGAGCATCAAATTCATTCCAAATATTAAGGAGGCCTTTGCTTAAACAAATATCAATAGATTTGTTAACAGCCATGAGTTCAGCATAAATAATGAAGCAAGCTTTGACGGGGTAGGTAAAAGCACAAATGACAATGCCTTTAGATTCCCTAAGAATTCCACCACAGCCATATTTGTTTGGGGAAACATAACCATCAGTATCGATATTAATAGAATTTTGTTTAGGCTTAATCCAATGTATAATCCTAATACTCTTATAGGAAGGATCATCATGCAAAGTGATACCCAATTTTGTATCCACAAATTTGTAAGCTCTAAAATAAAAAATTGTTAATTAAATTTGCATGAAACAAAGCATGAATTTTTTCTTAAGTTCTAGCAAGGATCCATTTATGGTTCATAGGGATCCCACAATATGTAGAATCATTTTTATCCATCCAAATGAACCAAATAAGGGTAATAACAATTAAAACTTTGATATGACCTTTCATAATTTTATAGAAATAAACTTCAAGAAGTTGATATAATGAAAGAGATCCATGAAAATAGTTAGTGTTAAATAAATCATCATACCATATCAAAAGTTTGGAAGCAATAGCACCATTGACAAAAACATGATTAACATTTTCAATATGAAAGCAACAATAGCACCTAGAAAGTAACTAAAACCCTTTAAACCAGAGCAAGGAATCAACCCAGATGAAGTTATTCAAAGTCCTCCAACTTAAAACTAAATAATAAATAGGAATGACATTGTTCCAAAGTTTAATGAAAACATTAGAGGTGTTTTATTTATTTCTAATATAATTACAAACCTCTTTAAGAACAAAATCACCATTGTAAGATAGCTTGAAAAGTGTTCGATCCATTTTATTAAAAAAGATAGCGATGTTGCAAAACTTATCAAAAATAGAAATAAGAATGTAGTTCTCAAGTTTTTTTTCATTCCAATTATTTTTAGGCTCGATTTTAGGTTTAGTGTTGTAGGTTTAGGGTTAGTTTTATAGTTTAATTTAGGGTTTAGTGTTTAAGATTTAGGGTTTAGGGTTTAGGTTTTAGGGTTTATGGTTTAGGGTTTAGGGTTTAGGGTTTAGGTTTAGGGTTCAGGCTTTAGTTTTGGGTTTTTGGTTTTTGGCTTTTTAAATAGAGAAAAATTCATATTCAACATTTCATCTTTTCGATTTCATCAACCAATTAACGCACCAAGTTTTCTAAAACACAAGCTACAACATAGAAATGAGCAAGCATAGAGCAAGTCAAAAATGCTAGATAACTGCAAATGACATTACTGTAAAGAGATAGTTCCATAAGCAGCAGATCAGATCAGTTATTCATTAGTTTCTCCAGTTCCCATCAGAACCACCCTGACCTCTCGAGTAGTGGGATCCACCATCATATCCCCGATCTCTCCCTCTGCCACCACCACGACTGTAACCTCCGTCGCTCCTCCCGCTTCCATAACCACCATTATCACCTCCATATCCATATCCACCAGCACTACAGATCCCCCAGCACCACTATGATAACCACCAACTCCACCTTCCCTACCAAATCTAAACTAAGCCTGTTTGATGGTGACGTTCTTACCGTCATGGTTCTGCCTATTCTTAGGGTTTAGGTTTAGGTTTAGGTTTATTAGGTTTTAGGGTTTAGGTTTGTTTTTTAATTTATTTAATAAATTTAAGTTTAGGTTTAGGGTTTGGGGTTTAGGGTTTTTTACTTTAGATTTTAGGATTTAGGGTTTGTGGTTTGGTTTTAAGGTTTTTTAAGGTTTATGATTTTAAAAAAAAATTAAGTAAACCCAGAGTTTAGTTTAATTAGTTTATTTAGTTTATTTTAATTTATTTTAGTTTCTTTTATTTTTTATTTAGGTTTATTTTTATTTTTTTTAGTTTAATTTATTTATTTTAGGTTTATTTATTTTAGTTTTATTTTATTTTAGTTTATTTTATGTTAGGTTTAGGTTTATTTTTTTAGTTGAGTTTTATTTTATTTTATTTTAGGTTCAAGTTTTATTTTTATTTTATGTTTTAAGTTTACATTTTATTTTTTTTTTTTATTTTGATTTTATTTTAGATTTATTTTTTTAGTTTATTATTCTTTATTTATTTATTTAGGTTTAGGTTTAGGTATTTAGTTTTAGTTTAGGTTTAAATTTATATTATTTATTTTATTTATTTTATTTTATTTAGGTTTTTTAGTTTAGGTTTTTTATTTTTATTTATATTGGTCTTTAGGTTTTATTTTATTTTATTTTAAGTTTATTTTATCTTGATCACATTTAGTTCCATTTACTAGATATTATTAAGTTTATTTTATCTTTATATATTTATCTTTTTATCTAGTTATTTTTTATTTTTATCTTATTTTTAAGATAAGGCCTAGTCTTTTTTGGTTTTTTATCTTGTCTTATCTTTATTATCTTATTTTAGGCTTTCCTTTATTTTATTTTAAGCCTTTATTTCTTCAGCTCAGCCTTGGCCCCTGTTTAGGCACCTGGGTCTTGTGGCCCAGGGCTTTAGGGCTTAGTGAGTCAGGGCCCAGGGCCTAAGACTCCAGTGGGCCTTCAGGCCTCAGGGCCCAGCCTGGCCTGGGTCACCAGGTCCCGGCCTGGGTGCCAGCCCAGGTCCAGGATCTTGGGCTCAGAGTCAGGTCAGAGCCCAGGGCCCAGAGCCTGGGCTTAGGGCCAGGACAGAGCCTGGGCTCAGATCTAAGCCCAGGGATTATGCCAGCCCAGGGCCTGACTCAGTCTTCCTGCCCAGGGCCCAAGATCTGGGCCTCACAGCCAGGTGGCTCAGGAGGTTTAGGCTTAGACCTCTGACTTAGGTCTTGGGGCTCATGACTTATCTGGCCTAAGGCCCAGGGCTCAGATCCAGCCAGGTCACCTCAGGGAGAGTCAAGATGGCCTGGGGCCTGTGGCTCAGCCCAGTGGCCAGTGGCCTTGCCCAGTTTATGGTTGGCTGTCAGAGAGCCCAGGGCCCAGGTCAGTGAGGATTATGGTAGGTGGGTCAGCCAGTGGTCAGTCAGGGTTTGGGTTTAGTAGGGTTTTGGGTTGGATTTTGTTTAGGGTGGTTCATGTTTTAGATTAGGGTTCCAGGTTTTTGGTTTTGTTTTTAAATTATAACAGAAAACAAATTAAGTTTTAACATTTCTTCTTTTTGATTTCATCAACCAAATAACACACCAAGTTTTCTATGACACAAGTGATGACATAGATAAAAAATGAGCATGCATAGAGCAAATAAAAAACTCTAGGTAACTAGAACCATCTCTATTATAAAGACACAGTTCCATAAGCTATAGATCAGATCAGCCATTCTTCAGTTTCTCTACTTCCCATCAGAACCACTCTGACCTCTCAAGTAGATGGATCCAACATCATATCCCTGATCTCTTCCTCTGCCTTCACCTTCACCGCAAGATCTAGACTGAGCCTAGTTGACGGTGATGATCTTGCTGTCAAGTTTCTTCCCATTCTTAAGGGTTAGGTTTAGGTTTAAGTTTATTAGGATTTAGGGTTTAGGTTTAAGGTTTATGGTATTGGCTTTTTTAGGGTGTAGGATTTAAGGTTGAGGGTTTAGGTTTAGGGGTTAGGTTAGATTTGGATTTAGGTTTAAGGTTTTAAATTAATTAAACTAGTAGGTTTACGCTTATTTTATTTATTTGAGTTTATTTTTATTTTAAGTTTTTTTATTTTAATTAGTTTTGTTTATTTATTTTAGTTTAGGTTTTATTTTATTTATTTTAGGTTTAAGTATTTTTTTAGTTTTATTTTATTTTTTAGATTTAAGCTTTTATTTTTATTTTTAAGTTTATTTTTATTTTATTTTTCTAGGTTTAGGTTTTATTTTTTAAGTTTATTTTATTTTTTATTTTAGTTTAGTTTAGGATTATTTTACTTTATTTATTTTATTTAGTTTAGGTTTAGTTTATTTATTTATTTTATGTTTATGTTTAGGTTTTATTTATTTTATTTTAGTTTATTTTAGTTAACATTTAAGCTTATTTTATTTTGTTTATTTTATTTTTATTTTCAATTTAGGTTTTTTTAGGGTTTAGGTTTTATTTGTTTATTTCTTTATTTTATTTAGATTTCAAGTTTAGTTTTTTTTATTTTATTTTATTTATTTTATTCTATTTACTTATTTTTATTTTATTAACATTTTATTCTAGGTATTTTAGTTTTAGTTTAGTTTATAGTATTTATTTATTTTATCTTATTATTTTTATTTTTTTATTTTAGGTCTCGTGTTTTAGTTTAGTTTAGGTTTTTTTTGTTTTATATTTTATCCAACGCCAGGTTTTATTTATTTAATTTTATATTTTATCTATTTAGGTTTAGGTTTTCAGGGTCAGTTTAGGGCTATGGCCATTTTTTAGGGCCCAGTTTCACCTGCCAGGTCTTAGGCAGAATCTTGTGGTCATGGCCCAGTTAGGGTTAGGGCCCAGTAACATCAGTGGCCTAATGCCAGCTTTAGTTTAGTTTTTAGAGCTCAGAGCCCAGGCCTAGGAGTCACCCCTGTTTCAGCTTAGCTCAGATCTGACCAGTGGTCCCAGTTTTATCCACCAGCCTAGTATAGAGCCCAGGGCTAGGGCAGTGGCCCAGGCCCAGGGTTTCAGTCAGTGGCTGGGGCCTGTTTTTAGGCCTGGGGCCTGGTTTATGGTTAGCCTGGTCACTGTTGTTTAGGGTTGTTTGTTTCAGATTTAGGGTTTAGTACTTTAAGGTTTAGCCTAGATTTAGTTTAGGGTTTATTAGGGTTTTTTTTTAAAAAAAAATTAAGTAAAACGGAGTTTCTACTTATTTAGTTTATTAAGTTTATTTTTTATTTATTTTTATTTATCTAATTTCTTCTATTTATTTATGTTTATTTTTTATTTTGATTTAGTATAGTTTAGTTTTAGGTTTTTTTATTTTGTTTATTTTATTTTTATTTTAGGTTTTGGTTTTTATTTTGTTTAGGGTTTAGGTTTCATTTTTTATTTATTTTTAGGTATTATTTTTAGGTTTATTTTTTAGGTTTAGGTTTTTATTTAGTTTTTATCTTATTTTATTTTAGTTTTATTAACTTTTATTTTATGTTTAGGTTTTATTTTATTTAGGTTTTTTATTGTTAGGTTTATTTTATTTTTTAGTTTATTTTAGGTTTTTATTTATTTTATTTTATCTTAGTTTTATTTTTTATCCTATTTTATTTTTAGGTTTATGTTTTTAGTTTATTTTATTTTATTTTTTTTTATTTTACTTTGTTTAGGTTTTATTATATTTTAGGAATATTTAGTTTAGGTTTAGGCTCTCAAGTTTTGGTTTAGGGTTTAGGCTCAGTGCCTTTAGGTTTAGGCCAGGGCTTTAGTTTTTTTGAGCCAGGATCTTGGTCAAGGCTTTAGGGTCAAGGCTCAGGGTATTATAGAGCCTAACGCTTTAGGATCTGTTGGTCTTAATTTTAGGGATCAGGCACGAGTCACCAGTGGCATGGTCATCTTGTGGCTGGCCCAGCCTTTAGAGTTTGGCCTGTGGCTCAGTGGTCTTGGCTGGCCCAGTTTAGGGCTCAGTGGTCAGGTTAGGTCAATGGCTTAGGATTGAGTGGGTTTGGGTCAGTGGTTCAGTGGCCTGGGGTTTGGGGTTTTAGGGTGGGTTTAGTGTGGGTTTAGGATGGTTTAGGGTTTTAGTTGGGTTTAATGTTTTACCTTAATTTTTCAAAATTCTGTTCTTTCATTTCATCAACCAAGTAAAACACCTAGTTTTCTAAGATGTAAGCGATGACATAGATAAAAAATGAGCACACATAAAGCAAATCAAAAACCTTAGATAACTAGAATCGTCTCTTCTGTAAAGATAATTCCATAGGTAGTACATAGGATCAGCCGTTCTATAGTTTTTATTTTATTCAGGTTTCTTATTTTTTTTTCTAGTTTAGTTTAGGTTTTTATTTACTTTATTTTAGTTTATTTTCATTAGTTTATTTAATTTTATTTTTAGGATTAGATTTATGTTTTAGTTTAGGTTTTTATTTTATTTTATTTTATATTTTATTAAGGTTTTGGTATTTTATATATTTTGTTTTTAGGTGTTATTTAATTTAATTTAGGTTTTTAGGTTTTTAGGGTTCAGGGTTTAGGGTTTAGGGTTAGGGTTTTAGGGTTTAGGGTTTATGGTTTAGGGTTTAGGGTAAGGGTTTAGGGTTTAGGGTTTAGGATTCAGGTATTTAGAGTTTAGGGTTTTGCCAAGGGTTAGCTTAGGGTTTTGAGTTTTTTCTTTCAAATTATGTAAACTGGTAGGTTTAGGTTTATTTAGTTAATTTAGATCACTTTTTATTTATTTAAGTTTATTTTATTTTTTATTTTTAGTTATGTTTATTTTTTATTTTTATTTAATTTATTTATTTTATTTATTTAAGCTTATTTATTTTTGATTTAGGTTTTCATTTTAGTATACTTTTAAGTTTAGGTTTAGGTTTCACGTTTGTTTTTAGTTGAGTTTTATTTTTTTTATTTTATTTTAGGTTTAGGTTTATTTTTTTTTTAGGTTTAGTTTCTCTTTAGTTTAGTTTAGGATTTTATTTATTTTATTTTAGTTTATTTTTTTATTTTATTTTTAGGTTTAGGTTTAGGTTTTTGTTTAGGTTTTTATTTTATTTTTTTATTTAGGTTTAGGTTCTTTTATATTTTTTTAAGGTTTTATTTAGTTTTGGTTTAGGTTTTTAGGGTTGAGGGTGTAGGGTTTAGGGCTTTAGTGTTTAGGGTTTTAGGGTTTAGGTTTAGTGTTTAGGTTTTAGGGTTTAGGTTTAGCAAAGGGTTTAGGGTTTTTTTTAAATTAAGTAAACCAATAGGTTTAGGTTTAGGTTTATTTTTTAGTTGAGTTTAATTTTTATTTTATTTTTTTGGTTTAGGTTTTATTTTTTATTTTTTGGATTAGATTTAGGTTTTTATTTTATTTTTAAGGTTTTGATTTTAGGTTTTTTTTTTAAGTTTATTTTTAGGTTTTATTTTTTAGTTTAGGTTTAGGTTTATTTTTAGTTTATTTCATTTTATTTAGTTTAGGTTTGGGATTAGGTTTAGGTTTAGGTTTTATTTATTTTAGTTTAGTTTCTTTTAGTTTAGGTTTAGTTTATTTTATCTGGTTTTTTTATTTATATTTTAGGTTTAGGTTTTACTTTTTATTTATTTTTAGGTTTATTTTGGAGGTTTAGGTTTTTATTTAGTTTTTATTTTATTTTATTTTAGGTTTTATTTAGGTTTATTTTATTTTTATTTTACATTTAGTTTTTATTTTATATAGGTTTTTTAATCTTAGGTTTATTAATTTTTAGTTTAGTTTAGGTTATTATTTATTTTATTTTAGTTATTTTATTAGTTTATTTTAATTTATTTTAGGTTTAGGTTTAGTTTAGATTTTATTTTATTTTATATTTTTTTATGTTTTATTTATATTTATTTATTTTATTTTAGGTTTTATTTAGTTTAGGTTTAGTTCTTTGGTCAGGGGTTTAGGGTTTAGGGTTTGGGTTTAGGTTGGGTTAGGGTTTTTAGTGGGAGGCATGGTTTACACTTGTGGTAGGTCCTGGGGAGGTTTAGGTCAGTAGTTTTTTGGGTAGAGTCAGCCTCAGGGTTTAGAGTGAGGGTTTCCAAGTTTAGGGTTTAGGTTAGTTGGGTTTAGTTTAGGTTTAGGGTTTAGTAGTGGGGTTGGGTAGTTTAGGTTCTGGGGTTTAAAGTTTAAGGGTTTAGGGTTATTTAGGGTTTAGTTTTAGGGTTAGGGTTTTATATTTAATTTTTTTTAGTAATTTTTTTAGTTTTGATTTTATTTTAGTTTATTTTTTGGTTTAGGATCAGTTATTTTTAGTTATTTTTATTTGTATTTTAATTTTAGGTTTAGTTTTATTTTTATTTTAGGTTTAGTTTAGGTTTTATTTAATTTAGATTTAGGTTTAGGTTTATTTTATTTTTAATTTTATAGTTTAGTTTATTCTATTTTTGCTTTATTTTGTTTATGGTGGTCAGTTTATTTTAGGTTTAGGTTTTATTTATTTTAGTTAAGTTTACTTTAGTTTAGGTTTAGATTTATTTTATTTTATTTTTTTATTTTCATTTTAGGTTTATGTTTTTCTTAGTTTAGGGTTAAGGTTTAATTTTTTATTTATCTTTAAATTTTAATTTTAGGTTTATTTTTTAGGCTTAGGTTTTAATTTAGTTTTTATTTTATTTCATTTTAAGTTTATTCTAGGTTTTTTTAGTTTAGTTTAAGTTCATTTTATTTTATTTTAGTTTATTTTATTAGTTTATTTTATTTTATTTTAGGTCTTAGTTTAGTTTATTTTGTTTAGGTTTAAGTTTTAGGTTTAGGGTTTAGGTTTAGGGGTCAAGGTTTAATGTTTAGGGTCTTAGGGTTTAGGGTTTTAGGGTTTAGGCTGTGGCTCATGCTTTAGCCTGGGGTTTCTGTGGTTTAGGGTTTTGTGGTGTGGTCAGTGGTTTAGGGTTTAGTTAGCATGGGTTTGTGGGTTTAGTTTAGGGTTTGTTATGGTTTAGGTTTAGGTTTAGGGTCTGGTTTAGGGTATTTTAGGGTTTAGTTTAGTGGTTTTAGTTTTTTATTTATCAGGGTCTGGGTTTAAAGTTTAAGGTTATTTTGGTTTAGGTTTAGGTTTAAAGTTTATGGTTTTATTTATTTAGGATTTACATGGTCATGATTTTTTAAATTTTAATTTTTTTAAGTTTATTTTATTTTTATTTAGATTTTAAGTTTATTTTATTTTATTTAGTTTAGTTTATTTATTTTTAGTTGGTTTTATTAGTTTATTTTTAGGTTTAGGTTTAGGTTTATTTTTTTTAGTTTTGATTTATTTTATTTTATTTTTAGTTTAGGTTTTATTTTAAATTTTAGTTTAGGTTTTATTTATTTTTTATGTTTAGTTTTTATGTTTATTTTAGGTTTTATTTTTTATTGTTTAGTTTTTTTTTATATTTTAGTTTATTTTATTTATTTAGATTTAGGTTTTATTTATTTTGTTTAGTTTAGGTTTTATTTATTTAGTTTATTTATTTAGTTTATTTAAGTTTATTATTTTTTTTATTTTAGTTTAGTTTTTTTTATGTTTATTGTTTATTTTATTTTTTATTTATTTTATTTATTTTAGGTTTATTATTATTATTAATTTTTATTTATTTTAAGTTAGTTTATTTTATTTTAAGTTTTTATTTTGTTTTATAAGTTTTAGTTTAAGGTTTATTTTAATTTATTAATTTTAGGTCTTAGGGTTAGTTTATTTTTATGTTAGTTTTTAGGGTAGAATGCCTAGGGTTTGGAGTGTCATGGTAGGTGGTGGCCCATGGTAGATTTAGGGTGGTGGCAGGTCAGTTTTATAGTTTAAGTTTAAGGTTTAGGTTTAGGTATGGTTTATTTTAGAGGTTTAGGTTTAGTTAGGGTTAGGGTTTGTGGTTAGAGTTAAGAGTGGGTGAGGTCATTTTAGAAGTGCAGGTTTAGATTTAGGTTTGGGAGTTTTAGGGTTTAGTTTAGAATTATTTATTTATTATTTAAGTTTATTTTATTTTTATTTAGATTTAAGTTTATTTTTATTTTATTTAGTTTAGTTTATTTATTTTAAGTTTATTTACTTTAGTTAAGGTTTTTATTTTAGTTTATTCTTTAGGTTTAGGTTTAGGTTTAGGTTTATTTTTTAGTTTAGTTTTATTTTTATTTTATTTTTTAGGTTTACATTTTATTTTTAATTTTTAGGTTTAGGGTTAGGTTTTTATTTTATTTTTTCGTGTTTAGGTTTTTATTTTAGGTTTATTTTTAGGTTTTATTTTTATTGTTTAGGTTTAAGTTTATTTTTAGTTCATTTTAGTTCATTTAGTTTAGGTTTAGTTTAGTTTATTTAGGTTTAGTTTATTTATTTTAGTTTTATTTTAGTGTAGGTTTAAGTTTATTTTATTTTTATTTTAGGTTTAATTTTTTTATGTTTATGGTTTATATTTTAGTTTATATTTATTTTTTGTTTTATTTTTAGGTTTATCATTTAGGTTTAAGTTTTAATTTAGTTTTAATTTTATTTTATTTTAGGTTTATTTTATTCTTTTATTTTAGGTTTGGTTTTAATTTTATTTAGGCATTTTATTTTTTAGTTTAGTTTAAGTTTTTGTTTATTTTATTTTAGTTTAGTTTTATTTTTTATTTTATTTCATTTTTATGTTTAGATTTAGCTTTAGGTTTATCTTTAGTTTATGTTTTATTATATTTAACTTTATTAATTTATTTTGATTTGGGTTTTATTTATTTATTTTATTTATTTTGTTTTTTAGGTTTGTTTTAAGGTTTAGGTTTAAGGTTAGTTTAGGGTTTAGGGTTTGGGGTTTGGGTTTGGTTTGGATTTTTTTGGGTTTAAGGTTTTTTTGGTTTAGTTTAGGGTTTAGGTTTTAGGGTTTATGGTTATGGTTTTTAGGGTTTAGGGTTTAGGTTTAGGGTTTAGGGTTTAGGGTTTAAGGTTTAGGTTTAGTTTAGTTTGGGGGGTAGGTTGGGGTTTAGGTTTAGGTTTTTGTTTAGGGTTTAGGGTTTTTGGTTTTTTTTTTTATTTCTAACAGAGAACAAATTCAGATTGAACATTTCTTCTTTTCGATTTCATTGACCAAGTAACACACCAAGTTTTCTAAGTTGACATAGAGAAAAAATGAGCACACATAGAACATATCAAAAACCCTTGATGACTAGAACTGTCTCTACTTTAAAGATATGATTCCATAAGCAACAGATTTGATTGACCGTTCTTCAGTTCCTCTAGTTCCCATCAGAACAACCTCGGCCTCTCGAGTACTAGGATCCACCATCATATCACCTATCTCTCCCTCTTCCACCACCACGGCTGTAACCTCCCTCGCTCCACCTGCCTCCATAACCACCACTGCTCCGACCATGACCTCCATATCCACCAAGATTTCCGGATCCCCACCACCACCTAACCTCCGCCTCCCTTTCCCTCCATGCCGAGAAGGCGGTTGGTTATGTTCTGCCGTCTTTCTTAGGGTTTAGGTTTGTTAGGTTTTAGGGTTTTATTTAATTTTTATTTTATTATATTTTATTTTTATTTTTAGTTTAGTTTATATTTTATTTAGGTTTTTTAGTTTAGTTTAGGTTTTTATTTATTTTATTTTAGTTTAGTTTTTATTTTTTATTATATTTTCTTTTAGGTTTAGGTTTTTTTAGTTTATGTTTTATTTTTATTTTTTATTTTATATTGGTTTAGGTTTTTTTATTTATTTATTTTTAGGTTTTTAGTTTAGTTTATTTATTATCTTTTTTGGGTTTTTCTTGGGTATAGGGTTTATGGTTTAGGGTCTAGGTTTTAGGGTTTAGGGCTTAGGGTTTAAGGCTTTAGGGTTTAGTGTTTAGGGATTAGGGTTTTGGGCTTAGAATTTATGGTTTTTAGGGTTTAGGGTTTAGGGTTTAGGTTTTAGGTTTAAGGTTTGAATTTTAGTTGAGGGTTTAGGGTTTTTATTATTATTATTTTTTAACAAAGATCAAATTTTGATTCAACATTTCTTCTTTTCTTTTCATCAACTAAGTAAAACACCAAGTATTTAAAGATGACCCAAATAAAAAATAAGCATGCATAGGGCAAATCATAAGCCCTAGATAACTAGAACTGTCTCTACTATAAAGAGGCAGTTCCATAAGCAGCAGATCGGATTGACCATTCTTCTGTTTCTCTAATTCCCTTCATAAGAAACCTGACCTCTTGAGTGGCGGGATCCACCATCATATCTTTGATCTCTCCCTCCCACCAAAGACCAGTAACCTCCGCTCGCCCACCACGCCTCCATAACCACCACCTCCATATCCACCAACACCTCTAGATCCCCCATCACCACTCTGATAATCACCACCTCTGCCTTCGCCTCCACCACCAGATCTAGATTGAGCATGGTTAACGGTGATGTTCTTGTCATCAAGTTCTGCCCATTCTTAAGGTTTAGGTTTAGGTTTAGATTTATTTAGATTTAGGGTTTAGGTTTATTTTTTAATTTATCTAGTTACTTTATGTTTAGGTTTAGGGTTTGGAGTTTAGGGTTTAGGGTTTAGGGATTTTTAGGTTTAAGGGATTAGGATTGTAGGTTTAGGGTTGTAAGTTTATGGATAGGGTTAGTTTTAGGGTTTAGGGTTTAGGGTTTAACATTTAGGATTTAGGGTTTAGGGCTTAGGGTTTAGTGTTTAGGGTTTTTTTTTAAAATTAAGTGAAGCGATAAGTTTAGGTTTATTTAGTTTATTTTTCTTATTTTAGTTAATATTTTTTTATTTAGGTTTATTTTTTATTTTTATTTAGATTAGTTTATTTATTTTAGTTTAGGTTTTTATTTTATTTTTTTAAGGTTTAGGTTTAGGGTTATGTTTTTTCTTGTTTAATTTTATTTTTATTTTATATTTTAAGTTTAGGTTTTATTTTTTATTTTTAGGTTTAGTTTTAGGTTTTTATTTATTTATTTAAATTTATATTTTAGGTTTATTTTTAGGTATTTTTTTAGTTCTGGTTTAGGTTTATTTGTAGTTTTTTTTTATTTTATTTAGTTTAGGGTTTATGTTTAATTTATATTAGGTTTATGTTTAGGTTTTATTTATTTTAGTTTAGTTTATTTGTTTTAGGTTTATGTTTATTTCATTTTGTTAATTTTAGGTTTAGGTTTTTTTCTTAGTTTAGGGTTTATGTTTTATCTTTTATTTATTTTTAGGTTTATCTTTTAGGTTTAGGTTTTTATTTAGTTTTTATTTTATTATATTTTAGGTTTATTTTTTTCACATTTAGTTTTTATTTTATTTAGGTTTCTTATTTTTAGGTTTATTTTATTTTATAGTTTAGTTTAGGTTTTAATTTATTTTATTTTAGTTTAGTTTTTATTTTTTATTTTAATTAAGTTTAGGTTTTTATTTTATTTTATTTTTTTATTTTATTTAGATTTAGGTTTTATTTATTTATTTTATTTTTAGGCTTTATTTAAGTTAGGTTTAGGTTTTTAGGTTCTTAGGGTTTAGGGTAGGGGTTTTTGGTTTAGGGTTTTGGGTTTGGTGTTTTTGGTTAAGGGTTTTTAATTACTTCATTTTATTTTAAATTAAGTAAATTAGTAGGTCTAAGTTTATTTAGTTTGTTTTTTTATTTATTTTAGTTCATTTCATTATTAATTATGATTTAGGTTTATTTTTATTTTATTTAGTTTATTTATTTTAGGTTTATTTATTTTAGTTTGGGTTTTTTATTTTAGTTTACTTTTTAGGTTTCGGTTTAGGTTGAAGTTTATTTTTTAGTTTATTTTTACTTTCATTTTATTTTTTAGGTTTAAGATTTTTTTATTTTTAAGTTTAGGTTTATGTTTTTATTTTATTTTTTTAGGTTTTGGTTTTAGGTTTTTATTTTAGGTTTATTTTTAGGTTTTATTTTTTTATTTAGGTTTTAGTTTGTTTTTAGTTTATTTCACTTTATTTAGGGTTTAGGTTTAGGTATAGGTTTAGTTTATTTTGGGTTTAGGTTTAAGTTTTATCTATTTTAGTTTAGTTTATTTTAGTTTAGGTTTAGGTGTATTTTAGTTTTATTTTAGGTTTCCATTTTTTTTTTTAATTTGGAGTTTAGCTTTTGTTTTTTTAGGTTTTATTTTTAGATTTTTAGATTTAAGTTTTTATTTAGTTTTTATTTTAGTTTATTTTAGGTTTATTTTACTTTTATTTTTGGTTTTTTATTTTTTAGTTTAGTTTAGGATTTTATTTATGTTATTTTAGTTTAGTTTTTATTTTTTATTTTATTTTCTTTTTAGGTTTAGGTTTAGGTTTTAGTTTATAATTTTATATTTTTATTATTTTATTATATTTTTGTTTAGGTTTATTTATTTATTTTATTTTTAGGTTTTATTTAGTTTAGGTTTACCCTTTTAGCTTTTTAGGGTTTAGGGTTTTGGGATTAGGGTTTAAGGTTTAACATTTAGGTTTTAGGTTTTAGGGTTTAGGGTTTAGGGGGTAGGATTTAGGGTTTAGGGTTTAGGTCTTAGGTTTAGGGTTCAGGTTTTAGTTTTGGGTGCAGGGTTTTTGGTATTTTTTGGTTTTAACAAAGAACAAATTCAAATTCAACATTTCTTTTTTTCGATTAGGGCTAGGGTAAAGGGATAGTTTATGGTTTTGGGTTTTGGGTTTAGAGTTTTGGGTTTTTTATTATTTTTTTAGGGTTTAAGGTTTAGGGTTTATGGTTTAGGTTTTAGGGTTTAGGGATCTGGTTTTAGTTTAGGGTTTAGGGTTTTTGTTTTTTAGTAGAGAATAAATTTAGATTCAACATTTCTTCTGTTCAATTTCATTAACCAAGTAACACACCAAGTTTTCTAAGATAACATAGATCAAAAATAAGCTCAACAATAACAACAACAACAACAACAAGCCTTAATCCCACTAGGTGGGGTCGGCTACATGAATCCTTCGTCTCCATTGTGTCCTATTATGTGTCAAATTCTCATCAAAAATAAGCACGCATAAAGAAAATTAAAAACTCTAGATAATTAGAACAGTCTCTAATGTAAAGACACAGTTCCATAAGTAGCAGATTGGATCGACTATTCTTCAGTTTCTATAGTTCCCTTCAGAACCACCCTGGCCTCACGAGTAGCGGGATCCAGCATCATATGCTCGATCTCTCCCTCCGCCACCACCACGATTGTAACCTCTGTCACTCCACCTACTTCCATAACCACCACTACTCCGACCACCACCTCCATATCCACCAACACCTCTAGATCCCCCACCACCACTGTGATAATCCCGCTTCCGCCTTCACCTCCACTGCAAGATCTAGACTGAGCATGGTTGACTGTGATGTTCCTACCATCAAGGTTCTGCCCATTCTTAGGATTTATTTAGGTCATGGTTTATGAGGTTTTAAGGTTTAAGTTTAATTTTTAATTTATTTAGTTACTTTAGGTTTAGGTTTAGGGTTTGGGGTTTAGGGTTTAGGATTTAGGGTTAGGGTTTAGGGTTTAGTGTTTAGGGTTTATGGTTTAGGGTTTAGGGAGTGTTTAGGGTTTAGAGTTTAGAGTTTAGGGTTTTTTAAGGTTTAGGGTATAGGTTTTATGGTTTAGGGTTGTAGGTTTAGGGTGGTAGGTTTAGGGTTAGTTTTAGGGTTTAGGGTTTGGGATTTTGGATTTATGGTTTAGCGTTGAGGGTTAAGGGGTTTTTTTAAAATTAAGTAAACTAGTATGTTAGGTTTATTTAGTATATTTAATTTATTTTTTTATTTATTTTAGTTTATATATATTTAGGTTTATTTTTTATTTTTATTTAGTTTAGTTTATTTATTTTAGGTTTAGTTATTTTAGTTTAGGTTTATTATTTTAGTTTATATTTTAGGTTTTGGATTAGGTTTATGTTTATTTTTTTGTTTAGTTTTACTTTTATTTTATTTTTTTGGTTTATGCTTTTTTTTAGGTTTAGGTTTAGGTTTTTATATTATTTTTTTAGTTTTAAATTTTAGGTTTCTATTTTAGGTATATTTATAGGATTTTTTTTAGTTTAGGTTTAGGTTTATCTTTAGTTTTATTTTATTTTATTTAGTTTAGTGTTTAGGTTTAGTTTATTTTAGGTTTAGGTTAAGGTATTATTTATTTTAGTTAATGTTAATGATTATTTCATCTTATTTATTTTAGGTTTAAGTTTTTTTTAGTTTAGGGTTTATGTTTAATTTTTTATTTTTTTATGTTTATCATTTTTGGTTTAGGTTTTTATTTAGTTTTTATTTTATTTTATTTTAGGTTTATTTTATTTTATTTTATGTTTACTTTTTATTTTATTTATGTTTTTTATTTTTAGGCATATTTTATTTTTTTTAGTTTAGTTTAAGTTTTTATTTATTTTATTTTAGTTTAGTTTTTACTTTTTATTTTAATTTTTTTTAGGTTTAGGTTTAAGTTTAGGTTTAGGTTTAGGTTTAAGTTTTAGTTTAGTTTTTATTTTATTTTATTTTGTTATTTCATTTAGGTTTAGGTTTTTTTATTTATTTATTTTTAGGTTTTATTTAGTTTACGTTTACGTTTTTAGGTTTTTAGGGTTTAGGGTTTAAGGTTTAGGGTTAGAGTTTTATTTTTTTTTTAATTTTTTTTTTATTTTAAATTAAGTAAACTAGTAGGTGTACATTTATTTAGTCTTTTTTTGTTTATTTTATTTTATTTTATTTTTTATTTTAATTTATGTTTATTTTTATTTTTATTTAGTTTAGTTTATTTATTTTAGTTTAGATTTTTTGCTTTGGTTTATTTTTTAAGTTTAGGTTTAGGTTGAGGTTTTTTTTGTTTATTTTTTATTTTATTTTATTTTGTAGCTTTAGGTTTTATTTTTTATTTTTAGGTTTACATTTAGGTTTTTATTTTATTTTTTTGAGTTTTGGTTTTAGGTTTTTATTTTAGGTTTATTTTTATGTTTGATTTTTTAGTTTAGGTTTAGGATTATTTTTAGTTTATTCTGTTTTAGTCAGTTTTAGTTTAGATTTAGGTTTAGTTTATTTTTGTTTTAGGTTTTATTTATTTTAGTTTACTTTTTTTTAGTGTAGGCTTAAATTTATTTTATTTTTATTTTAGGTTTAGGTTTTTTTAAGTTTAGTGCTTAAGTTTTATTTTTTATTTATTTTTAGATTTTATTTTTAGGTTTATTATTTATGTTTATGTTTTTATTTAGTTTTTATTTTATTTTATTTTAGGTTTATTTCATTTTTAATTTAGGTTTAGTTTTTATTTTATTTAGGTTTTTAATTTTTTTAGCTTAGTTTAGGTTTATATTTAGTTTTTTTTGTTTAGTTTTTATTTTTAGTTTATTTTCTCTTTAAGTTTAGGTTTAGGTTTTAGTGTTTAAGGTTTAGGGTTTAGGATTTAGGATTTAGGGTTTTTTAAAAAAAAAATTAAGTAAACATGTAGGTTTATGTTTATTTAGTATATTTAGTTTATTTTTTATTTATTTTAGTTTATATATATATATATATATATCTGTATATTAGGTTTATTTTTTATTTAATTTAGTTTATTTATTTTAGGTTTATTATTTGAGTTTATTTTTTAGGTTTCGATTTAGGTTAATGTTTATTTTTTGTATAGTTTTATTTTTATTTTATTTTTTAAGTTTAGGTTTTTCTTACTTTTAGGTTTATGCTTAGGTTTTTATTTTACTTTTTTAGGTTTAGGTTTTACGTTTTTATTTTAGGTTTATTTTTGGAATTTTTTTTTTAGTTTAGGTTTTGGTTTATCTTTAGTTTATTTTATTTTATTTAGTTTAGGGTTTACGTTTAGTTTATTTTAGGTTTAGGTTTAGGTTTTATTTATTTATTTTAGTTTATTTTAGTTTAGGTTTATGTTTATTTCATTTTTTTTATTTTAGGTTTAGGTTTTTTTTAGTTTAGGTTTTAAGTTTAATTTTTTATTTATTTTTAGGTTTATTTTTCTAGGTTTAAGTTTTTATTTAATTTTTATTTTATTATATTTTATGTTTAATTATTTTTATTTTATGTTTAGTTTTTATTTTATTTATGTTTTTTATATATAGGTTTATTTTATTTATTTTTAGTTTAGTTTAGGTTTTTATTTATTTTATTTTAGTTTAGTTTTTATTTTATTTTATTTTATTTTTAAGGTTTAGGTTTAGCTTTAGGTTTAGGTTTAGGTTTAGGTTTTAGTTTAGGTTTTTATTTTATTTTATTTAGGTTTAGGTGTTTTTATTTATTTTATTTTTAGGTTTTATTTAGTTTAGGTTTAGGTTTTTAGGTTTTTATGGTTTAAGGTTTAGGGTTTGGGGTTTAGGGTTATGGTTTAATTTTAACTTTAAATTTTTTATTTTGTTTTAAATTAAGTAAATTAGTAGGTGTACGTTAATTTAGTTTATTTTTTTATTTATTTTAGTTTATTTTATTTTTAATTTTAATTTAGGTTTATTTTTATTTTTATTTTTAATAAGTTTAATTTATTTATTTTAGTTTAGAATTTTTATTTTGGTTTATTTTTTAGGTTTAGGTTTATGTTTAGGTTTATTTTTTTGTTTATTTGTATTTTTATTTTATTTTTTAGGTTTAGGTTTTATTTTTTATTTTTAGCTTTAGGTTTAGGTTTTTAGTTTATTTTTTGAGGTTTAGGTTTTAGGTTTATTTTTAGGTTTTATTTTTTAGTTTAGGTTTTGGTTTATTTTTAGTTTATTTTATTTTAGTTACTTTAAGTTTAGGTTTAGGTTTAGTTTATTTTTGATTTAGGTTTTATTTATTTTAGTTTAGTTTATTTTACTATAGGTTCAATTTTATTTTATTTTTATTTTAGGTTTAGGTTTTTTTAGTTTAGTACTTAAGTTTTATTTTTTATTTATTTTTAGGTTTAGGTTTTTATTTAGTTTTATTATATTTTATTTTCAGTTTATTTTATTTTTATTTTTGGTTTAGTTTTTATTTTATTTAGCTTTTTTATTTTTTTAGTTTAGTTTATGTTTTTCTTTGTTTTATTTTACTTTAGTTTTTATTTTTTAGTTTATTTTCTTTTTAAGTTTAAGTTTAGGTTTAGGTTTAGGTTTTAGTTTATGTTTTTATTTTATTTTATTATTTTATTATATTTTGGTTTAGGTTTTCTATTTATTTTATTTTTAGGTTTTACTTAGTTTAGGTTTAGCTTTTTTGCTTTTAAAGTTTAGGGTTTATTGGTTTTATTTTGTGAATTTAGGGTTTAGGGGATCAGGGTTTAGGGTTTAGGTTTTAGGGTTTAGGGTTTAGGGTTTAGGGTTTTAGGGTTTATGGTTTAGGATTTAGGGTTTTAGGGTTTAGGGTTTAGGGTTTAGGGTTTAGGTTTTAGGTTTTGTGTTCTGGTTTTAGTTTAGCGTTTAGGGTTTTTGGTTTTTATTTTTGACAAAGAACAAATTCATATTCAACATTTGTTCTTTTTGATTTCATCGACCAAGTAACACACCATAGTTTCTAAAACACAAGTGACGACATAAATAAAACATGAGCACGCATACAATAATTCAAAAAAGCCTACATAACTTATCTTTTGTAAAAGTCACAGCCATAGCAGTAGATCGACGGTGTTCTTGTTTCTAGTTCCCGTAACCACCGTGACCTCTCGAGTAGCAGGATCCACCATCATATCTCTCCCTCCACAACCATCATGGCTGTAACCTCCGTCGCTCCTCCCACCTCCATATCTACCACTACTCTGACCACCACCTCCATATCCACCAGCACTTATAGATTCCCCACCGCCACTACGATAATCTCCACCTCTACCTTCACCTCCACCGCGAGATCTAGACTAAGCCTGGTTGACAATGACGTTCCTGCTGTTAAGGTTTTTCCTATTATTAGGGTTTAAGTTTAGGTTTAGGTTTAATAAGTTTTAGGGTTTACCTTTTTTTTAATTTATCTAGTTACTTTAGGTTTAGGTTTAGAGTTTGGGGTTTAGGGTTTAGGGTTTAGGGTTTAGGGTTATCATTTAAGCTTTAGAGTATAGGGTTTTGGGTTTGGGTTTAGGGTTTAAAATTTTGGGTTTTAGGATTTATGCTTTTAGAGTTTAGGGTTAGTGTTATGACTTTGGGTTTAGGGTTTAGGGTTATTTAGGGTTTACGATTTAGGGTTTACGATTTAGGGTTGTAGCTTTAGGGTTTAGGTTTCAAGTTTTTGGATTTATGGTTTTTTTTAAATTAAGTAAACCGATAGGTTTATTCTTATTCAGTTTATTTATTATTTATTTTAATTTATTTTCTTTTTTTTATTTAGGTTTATTTTTTATTTTTATTTACTTTAGTTTATTTATTTTAAGTTTATTTATTTTAGTTTAGGTTTCTTATTTTAGTTTATTTTTTAGGTTTAGGTTTAGGTTTTTATTATATTTTTTTTAGGTTTGAGTTTTTGTTTTTATTTCGTGTTTATTTTTAGTTTTTATTTTTTAGTTTATTTTTAGTTTATTTTAATTGATTTAGTTTAGTTTATGTTTAGGTTTTATTTATTTTTGTTTTATTTATTCTAGTTTACATTTAAGTTTATTTTATTTTATTTCTTTATTTTCATTTTAGGTTTAGGTTCTTTTTAGTTTAAGGTTTTGGCTTTATTTTTTATTTATTTTTATGTTTTATTTTAAGATTTATTTTTTAGGTTTAGGTTTTTTTTTTAGGTTGGTTTTATTTTTATTTCATGTTAACTTCTTATTTTATTTATGTTTTTTATTCTTAGGATTATTTTATTTTCTTATTTTAATTTAGGTTTTTATTTAATTTATTTTTATTTGGGTTGTAGGTTTAGGGTTGTAGGTTTAGAACTTAGGGTTTAGGGTTAGTTTTAGGGTTTAAGGTTTAGGGTTTAAGATTTTCTTTTTAATTAAGTAAACTACTAGGTTTAGGTTTATTTAGTTTATTTTTTATTTATCTGAGTTTATTTTTTTTATTTTTTTTAAAATTTTATTTAGTTTAATTTATTTATTTTAGGGTTATTTAATATAGTTTAGGTGTTTTATTTTAGTTTATTTTTAAGTTTAGGTTTATTTTTTAATTAATTTTTTTATTTTTTTATTTTTTAGGTTTAAGTTTTATTATTTTAATTTTAGGTTTAGGTTTAAGTTTTTATTCTATTTTTTAGGTTTTGGTTTTAGGTGTTTATTTTGGGTTTATTTTCAGGTTTTATTTTTTAGTTTAATTTAGGTTTATTTTTAGTTTAATTTATTTTATTTAGTTTAAGTTTAGGTTTAGGTTTAAGTTTAGGTTTTATTTATTTTGTTTTAGCTTATTTTATTTTAGGTTTAGGTTTATTTTATTTTGTTCATTTTATTTTTATTTTTGGCTTAGGTTTTTTCTTAATTTAGGGTTTAGGATTTATTTTTTATTTATTTTTAGGTTTACATTTTAGGTTTAGGTTTTTATTTAGTTTTTATTTTATTTTATTTTATTTTAGGTTTATTTTATTTTTATTTTACATTTAGTTTTTATTTTATTTAGTTTTTTAATTCTTAGGTTTATTTTATTTTTATTTTTTCATTTTATCCAGGTTTAGGTTCTTTTATTTATTTTATTGTTAGGTTTAATTTAGTTTAGGTTTAGGTTTTTAGGTTTTCAAGGTTTAGGGTTTAGGGTTTAGGGTTTTAGGCTTTAGGGTTTTAGGGTTTAGGGTTTAGCGTTAAGCTTTATGGTTTAGGGTTTAATGTTTAGGATTTAAGGATAGTTTAGGGTATATGGTTAAGGCTTTAGGGTTTAGGGTTTAGGGTTTAGGGTTTAGGGTTTAGGTTTAGTGTTAGGATTTAGGGTTTAAGGTTTAGGGTTTAAGGTTTAGGTTTATTGGTTTAGGGTTTAAGTTTTTTTTTAACATAAGTAAGCTGGTACATTTAGGTTTATTTAGTTTATTTAGTTTATTTTTTATTTATTTTAGTATTTTTATTTTTTTATTTAGGTTTATTTTTTATTTTTATTTATTTTAAGTTTATTTATTTTAGTTTAGGTTTCTTATTTAAGTTCATTTTTGAGGTTTAGGTTTATGTTTATGCTTACTTTTTAGTTTAGTTTTATTTGTATTTTATTTTTTAGGTTTCTGTTTTATTTTTTATTTTTATGTTTAGGTTTTGTTTTTTATTTTATTCTTTTAGGTTTAGGTTTTAGGTTTTTATTTTAGGTTTATTTTTAGGTTTTATTTTGTTTATTTAGTTTAAGGTTTAGGTTTAATTTATTTTAACTTTAGGTCTAAGTTTTATTTATTTTATTTTAGGTTTAGGTTTATTTTATTATTTTTTATTTTATTTTATGTTTTTTTTTTGTTTAGGGTTTAGGTTTAATTTTATATTTATTCTGAGGTTTTACTTTTAGGTTTATTTTTTAGGTTTAGGTTCTTATTTAGTTTTTATTTTATTTTATTCTAGATTTATTTTATTTTATTATATTTTAGGTTTAGGTTTTTATTGAGTTTGTTTTAATTTATTTAGGTCTTTATTTTTAGGTTTTTTTTATTTTTTTAGTTTATTTTTGGTTTTTATTTATTTTATTTTACTTTTGTTTTTATTTTTTCTTTTATTTAATTTTTACCTTTAGGTTTAGGTATATGTATAGTTTTAGGTTTAGGTTTAGGTCTTAATTGAGGTTTTTATTTTATATTTACTTTTTATGTTATTTAGGTTTAGGTTTATTTATTTATTTTATTTTTAGGTTTTATTTAGTTTAGGTTTAGCTTTTTAGGTTTTTAGTGTTTAGGGTTTAAGGTTTTTGATTTGTGATTCAGGGTTTTGTGTTTAGGGTTTAGGGTTTAGGGTTTATGGTTCAGGATTTTATGGTTTACGATTTAGGGATAGGGTTTAGTGTTTAGGGTTTAAGGGTTTAAGGTTTAGGGTTTAGGGTTTAGGGTTAGGTTTTTTTTATTTTAAATTAAGTAAACTGGAAGGTTTTGGTTTAATTAGTTTATTTAATTTATTTTATTTTCTTTTTTATTTATAATTAGGTTTATTTTTATTTTTATTTAGTTTAGTTTATTTATTTTAGGTTTATTTATTTCAGTTTAATATTTTTATTTTAGTATAGTTTTTTTTAGGTTTAGGTTTAGGTTTATTTATTTTTTTTGTTTTATTTTTATTTTATTTTTTAGGTTTAGGTTTTATTTTTGATTTTTACATTTAGGATTAGGTTTTTATTTTATTTTATTTTTTTAGTTCAGGTTTTAGGTTTTTATTTCAAGTTTATTTTAGATTTCATTTTATTAGTTTAGGGTTAGGTTATTTTTTGCATATTTTATTTTATTTAGGGTTTAAGTTTAGGTTTATGTTTAGTTTATTTAGGTTTTATTTATTTTAGTTTAGGTTTTGGTTTATATTATTATTACTTTAGGTTTAGATTATTTTTTAGTTTAAGGTTTAGGTTCTAATTTTTATTTTTTTTAGGTTTTATTCAAATGTTTATTTTTTCAATTTTGGTTTCTATTTAGTTCTTATTTTATTTTATTTTATTTTTATTTTAGGTTTAGTTTTATTTGCATTTTTAATTTTTAGTGAAGTTTAGGTTTATTTCTTTTTATTTTAGTTTAGTTTTTATTTTATTATATTTTAATTTTAGGTTTAGATTCAGGTTTATGTTTTAGTTTAGGTTTTCATTTTATTTTTTTATTTTAGGTTGGTTTAGGTTTTTTTATTTATTTTAATTTTAGGTTTTATTTAGTTTAGGTTTAGGTTCTTAGCTTTTTATGGTTTAGGGTTTAGGGCTAGTTGAGGGTTTAGGGTTTAGGGTTTAGGGTTTAGGATTTAGGGTTGGTGTTTACGGTTTAGGGTTTAGTGTTTAGGGTTTAGGGATTAGGGTTTTAGTGTTTAGGGTTTAGGGTTTAAAGTTTAGGGTTTATGGTTTTTAGGGTTTGAAGTTTAGGGTTATGGGTTTAGGTTTTAGGTCTAAGGTTTAAGTTTTAGTTTAGGGTTTAGGGTTTTTAGTTTCTTTTTTAACATAGAACAAATTTAGAATCAACATTTCTTCTTTTCAAATAAATCAACCAAGTAACACACCAAGTTTTCTAAGACACAAGTGACGACATCGATAAAAAATGAGCATGGATAAAGAAAATCAAAAACTCAAGATAACTAGAATCGTCTCTACTATAAAGACAGTTCCATAAGTAGTAGATCGGATCAGCTGTTCTTCAGTTTCTCCAGTTCCCATCAGAACCACTCTAGCCTCTCGAGTAGCTTGATCCACTATCATATCCCTCTGTCACAACCACGGCTGTAACCTCCGTCGCTCCTCCTGGCTCCATAACCACCACTGCTCTGACCATCACCTTCATATCCACCAGCACCTCTAGATCTAGACTGAGCCTGGTTGATGGTGATATTCCTGCCGTTATGGTTCTGCCTTTTCTTAGGGTTTAGATTTATTAGGTTTTAGGTTTATCTTTTAAATTTATTTAGTAACTTTAAGTTTAGGTTTAGGGTTTAAGGTTAGGGTCAGGGTTTAGGGTTTAGGATTCAGGGTTTAGGGTTTAGAGTTTTATGGTTTATGCTTTTAGGGTTTAGGGTTAAGGTTTGGGGCTTAGGATTATATGGCTTAGGTTTGTGGGTTTAGGAGTTAGGGTTGTGATTTAGTGTTTAAGGTGGTTTAGGATGTTTTAGGTTTATTAGGACTGTTATCTTGGGTTTAGGGTTTAGGGTTTAGGGTTAGTTTTAGGGTTTAGGGTTTAAGATTTAGGGTTTAAGGTTTGGGTTTAGGGTTTAGGGAATTTCTTTTAAATTTGGTAAACCAGTAGGTTCAGGTTTATTTAGTTTATTTAGTTTATTTTTTATTTATTTTAGTTTATTTTAATTCTTATTTTAGTTTATTATTTATTTTTATTTAGTTTAGTTTATTTGTTTTAGTTTAATTTTTCTGTTTCAGTTTATTTTTTAGGTTTAGGTATAGGTTTATGTTTATTTTTTACTTTGGTTTTATTTTTATTTTATTTTTTTGGTTAAGTTTTTATTTTTTAATTTTAGGTTTAGGTTTAGGTTTTTATTTTATTTTCTTAGGTTTCGGTTTAGTTTTTATTAAAGGTTTATTTTTAGGTTTTATTTTATAGTTTAGGTTTAGGTTTATTTTAGTTTTATTTTATTTAGTTTAGGGTTTAGGTGTAGTTTATTTTAGGTTATTTTTAGGTTTTATTTATCTTAGTTTAGTTTATTTTAGCTTAGGTCTAGGTTTATTTTATTTTGTTTATTTAAGGTTTAGTTCATTTTTAGTTTAGGGTTTAGGTTTTATTTTAGGTTTATGTTTAGTTTTTTTTATTTAGTTTTTTTCTTTTTTTTTGTTTAGTTAAGTTTTTATTTATTTTATTTTAGTATAATTTTTATTTTTTATTTTATTTTCTTTTTAGGTTTAGGTTTAGGTGTTATTTTAGGTTTTTATTTTATTTTGGTTTAGGTCATTTTATTTATTTTATTTTTAGGTTTTACTTAGTTTAGGTTTAAGTTTTTAACATTTTAAGGTTTAGAGTTTTGAATTAGTTGAGGGTTTAAGATTTAGGGTTTGGAGTTGAGTTTGAGTTTTAGGGTTTAGGGTTTAGGATTTAGGGTTTTATGGTTTAAGGTTTAGGGTTTAGGGTTTATAAGGTTTATGGTTTAGGGTTTAGGGTTAAAGATTTTTGTATTTTTTTTAAACAAAGAACAAATTAAGATTCAACATTTCTTCTTTTCGGCTTTAGTTTAGGGTTTAGATTTTTTGGTTGTTTTTTTTAGCAGAGAATAAATTCAGATTCAACATTTCTTCAATTCTATTTTTAATTTAGCATCAAGGTTCTGCCCATTTTATGGGTTTAGGTATATTAGGATTTAAGGTTTAGATTTATTTTTAAATTTACTAAGTTACTTTAGGTTTAGGTTTAGGGTTTTGGGTTTAAGGTTTAGGGCTTACGATTAGGGTTTAGGGTTTATGGATGAGGGTTTAGGGTTTTAAGGTTTATGATTTTAAGGGTTAGGGTTTAGGATTAGGGTTTAGTGTTTAGGGCTTAAGGTTTAGGGTTTAGGGTTAGTTTTAGGGTTTAGGGTTTAGGGTTTATAATTTTGGGTTTAGGTTTTTTTTTTAAAATTAAGTAAATCAATAGGTTTAGGTTGATTTAGTTTATTTTTTATTTATTTTTGTTTATTTTATTTTTAATTTCAATTTAGGTTTATTTTTTATTTTTATTTAGTTTAGTTTATTTATTTTATGTTTATTTATTTTTTATAATGTTTTTCAAAATTTCTCAGGTTTAGGTTATATTTTTTTTTAGATTTATGTTTAAGTTTTTATTTTCTTTTTTTAGGTTTATGTTTTATGCTTTTATTTAGGTTTTATTTTTTATTTTAGGTTTAGGTTTATTTTTATTTAATTTTATTTTATATAGTTTTGGTTTAGGTTTAGGTTTAATTTTTTTTTATGTTTTGGTTTAGGTTTAATTTATTTTAGTTTAAGTTTAGGTTTATTTTATTTTGTCTATTATTATTTTATTTTAGGTTTAGGTTTTCTTTTTTGTTTAGGATTTAGGTTTTTTTTTTAATTTATTTTTTGATTTTATTTTTAAGTTTATTTTTTTGTTTAGGTTTCTATTTAAATGGTTTTTATTTTATTTTAGGTTTATTTTATTTTTATTTTATGTTTAGTTTTTAATTTAGGGTTTAGGATTTAGGGTTTAGGGTTTAGGGTTTAAGGTTTAGGTTTTCTTTAGTTTAGGGTTTATTATTTATTTATTTTAGTTTATTTTAATTTTTTATTTTTATTTAGGATTATTTTTCATTTTTATTTAGTTTATTTAATTTATTTTAGGGTTATTAAATTTAGTTTTGTTTTTATTTAAGTTTATTTTTTAAGTTTAGGTTTAGGTTTATGTCTATTTTTAGTTTAGTTTTATTTTTAAGTTATTTTTGATGTTTAGGATTTATTTTTTATTTTTAGGTTTAGGTTTACATTTTTATTTTATTTTTTTAGGTTTAGGTTTTAGGTTTTAATTTTAGGTTTATTTTTAGGTTTAATTTTTTAGTTTATTTTATTTTATTTGGTTTAGGCTCCGAGTTAAGTTTATTTTAGGTTTAGGTTTAGGTTTTTTTTTCTAGTTTAGTTTATTTTAGTCTAGGTTTAATTTTATTTTATTTTCTGTATTTTAAGTTTATGTTTTATTTTAGTTTAAGGTTTAGGTTTTATTTTATATTTATTTTTAGGTTTATTTTTTAGGTTTAGGGTTTTAGGGTTTACTTATTTTATTTTTTTATTTTATTTTATTTTCATTTAGTTTTATTTTTTTAGGTTTTTAATTTTGGTTTATTTTATTTTTTTAGTTTAGTTTCATTTATTTTTTAGTTTAGTTTTTCTTTTTTATGCCATTTATTTTTTTAGGTATAGTTTATTTAGGTAGGTTTTTTGGGTTTAGGGTTTAGGGTTTAGGGTTTGAGTTCTGTTATGGTTTAGTTTTTAGGTTTGAGGGTTTTGGGTTTATATTTAGGGTTTATGATTTATGGTTTAGGATTTTAGGGTATAGGGTTTAGGGTTTAGGGTTTAGAGTTTTAGGGTTTTAGGGTTTATGGTTTAGGATTTATAGTTTAGGGTTTAGGGTTATAGTGTTTAGGGTTTAGGGTTTAGTGTTTAGGGTTTAGGTTTAGGGTTCAAGTTTTAGTTTGGGGTTTAATGTTTTTGGTTTTTTTAAATGAGAACAAATTCAGATTCAACATCTATTCTTCTCGATTTGATCAACCAAGTAACACACCAAGTTTTCTAAGACACAAGCGACAACATAGATAAAAAATGAGCACGCATAGAAAAAAATCAAAAACCCTAGATAACTAAAACCATCTCTATTATAAAGGCACAGTTTCAAAGGCAACTAATCGGATTGGCCATTCTTCAGTTTCTCTAGTTCCCATAAGAACCACCGCGACCTATCGAGTAGAGGGATCCACCATCATATCGCTGATCTCTCCCTTTGTCACCACCACGACTGTAACCTCCGTCGCTCCTCCCGCCACCATGACCACCACTGTTCCGAACACCACCTCCATATCAACTAGCACATCAAGATCCCCCACCACCACTACAATAACTTCTGCCTCTGCCTCTGCCTCCATTTCTAGAACTAGACTGAGCCTGGTTGAGGGTGATGTTCCTGCCATCAATGATATACCATTTCTTAGGGTTTAGGCCTAGGTTTAGGGTTATTAAGTTTAGGTTTTTGGTTTATTTTATAATTTATTTAGTTACTTTAGGTTTAGGTTTAAGGTTTCAGGTTTAGGATTTAGGGTTTTGTGTTTAGGGTTAGGGTTTAGGGTTTAGGGTTTTAGGGTTTAGGGTTTAGGGTTTAGGGTTTCGGGTTTTGGTTTTGGGGTTTAGGGTTTTAGGGTTTAGCATTTAGGGTTTATGGTTGTAGGTTTAGGGTTTAGGGTTAGTTTTATGGTTTATGGTTTAAGGTTTGGGTTTTTTTATATTTATTTTTTATTTTTTTATTTTTTGGTTTTAGGGTTTAGGGCTTAGGTTTTAGGTTTTATTTTAGGGTTTAGGGTTTTTAGTATTTTTTTAACAAAGAGCAATTTTAGATTCAATAATTTTTTTTTTATTTCATCATCCAAGTAACACACCAAACTTTTGAAGACACAAGCGACGACATAGATAGAAATGAACACGCATAGAGAAAATCAAACTCCCTAGACAAATAGAGCCATATCTACTGTAAAGACATAGTTCCATAAGCAGCATATCAGATCTACCATTCTTCAATTTCTCCAGTTCCCATCAAAACCACCTCGACCTCTCAAGTGGCGGGATCCAACATCATATCTCTGATCTCTCACTCCGCCACCACCAGAGCTGTAACCTCCATCGCTCCTCCCGCATCCCAAACCTCCACTGCTCTAACCACTGCCTCCATATCCACCAGCACCTCTAGATCCCCCATCACCATTTCGATAATCGCCACATCCACCATCGCCTCCACCACCAGATCTAGACTGAGCTTGGTTGACGGTGATGTTCATGCCATCATGGTTCTACCCATTCTTAGGGTTTAGGTTTAAGTTTATTAAGATTTAGGGTTTAGGTTTATTTTTTAATTTATTTAGTTATTTTAGGATTAGGTTTAGGGTTTAAGTTTTATGATTAGGGTTTAGGGTTTAGAGTTTTTTTAACTCAAATAATTCTATAACAAATAAGAAATACCAAATTATACAAGATATTATCTTCTAACAACTAATAAAATGGGATAAAATAAAATGCAATTCAAAAATTTACAAAAGCAGTATTTCACAAAATGATTTAACGGTGAGAGACAACAAAATTTGATTTTGTAGAAGGCCAACAAAGCTTAGTAGTTAAACCCATATCATCATCGAGTCCTCAGCTTTCTTCCATCTTCTCTTCCACAAGCATGAGAATGCAGGAGTAGTAGAAGCATCAAGTATAACAACCACATCAAATTTACTAGAATCGTTCAAATACTTATTAACCTTTTTGTCCTGCGGGTAAGTGTAATCAGTGGAAATCACGATGATAAGGACATTCTTGTAAGCATTTATAAACATGTGGGGCGCTATAGCAAGGGTGGTATAAGAAAGGGCCTGTGAGAGAGAAATGATCATTGAAAGGCCTGCCAAAAACTTCTCGATAAGATTATCTTCAGTGAGGTCAAGAACCTCAGGATTGAACACTGAACCAACATCAAACACAGACTGGATGATAAGTCCATTTGAGAATGGCCTAATCCCCAAGTTCGCAAGGAGAGCAGCTTCTGAGGATCCCACCTTATCACCTTTTTTAACCAGCTCAATTGGGGTGATAATTTCAACAGTAACCCTTAATGATCTTAGTTGGGATGTTGAGAACTTGGATGAAAGAAGTTTGTGAAGGGTCCATACTAGTGTTTCCTGGAGGAACCACAACATCAATAGGTGCAACAAGACCAACACAGGAAAGAGAGCTAACATTATCTTTCACAAACTCTTCACTGACTTCTTTAAGATCACCTTTCATAAAAATTAGCTCAACCAGGGTTAATGGTTAAGGGTTTTAGTGTTTATGCATTTAGGGTTTAGGGTTAGGGTTTAGGGATTAGGATTTAGGGATTAAGGTTTAGGCTTTAGGGTTTAGGATTTAAGGTTTAGGGTTTTGGGTTTAAGGTTTAGGGTTTAGAGTTTAGGGTTTTTTAGGGTTTATGGTTTAGGGTTGAAGGTTTAGTGTTGTATATTTAGGGTTTTGGGTTTAGAATTAGTTTTATTATTTAGGGTTTATGGTCTAGGCTTTAGGGTTTAGGGTTTAGGATTTAGGGTTTAGGGTTTTTTTAATATATTTTTTAAATTAAGTAAACCGGTAGGTTTAGGTTTATTTAGCTTATTTTTTCTTTATTTTAGTTTATTTAATTTTTTTTATTTAGGTTTATTTTTTTATTTAATTTAGTTATTTTATTTTAAGTTTATTTATTTTTAGCTTAGGGATTTTATTTTAGTTTATTTTTTAGGTTTATGTTTAGGTTTAGGTTTAATTTTTTGTTGAGTTTTATTTTTATTTTATTTTTTAGGTTTTGGGTTTTATTTTTTATTTTAGGTTTAGGTTTAGGTTTACTTAGTCGAGTAGGCTGAAACCCATATCATCGTCAAAGTCCTTAGCAGGCTCTTCCTTCTTCTCTTCCACTGTAGTAGTCGAAGCAGCAGCAACAGCAGGAGTAGTAGAAGAATCAAGCATAGTAGCCACATCAAATTTACTAGAATCATTCAAATTCTTCTTAACCTTTTTGGCCTACGAATATGTATAATCAGTGGAATTTGTGATGATGAGGACATTTTTGTAAGCATTTATGAACATGTGGGGCGCTGAAGCAAGGGTGGTATAAGAAAGGGCATGTGAGAGAGAAGTGATCATTGAAAGGCTTGCCAAAAACTTCTCAATGAGATTATAATCAGTGAGGTCAAGCACCTCAGGACTGAACACTGAACCAACATCATACACAGACTGGACGATAAGGCCATTTGAGAATGGCCTAATCCTTAGCTTACCAAGGAGAGCAGCCTCTGAGGATTTAGGGTTTATGGTTGAAAGTTTAGTGTTATAGATTTAGGTTTTTAGGTTTAGAAATAGTTTTATTATTTAGGGTTTATGATTTAGGCTTTTGGGTTTAGAGTTTAGGATTTAGGGTTTAAGGTTTTTTTATATATTTTTTAAATTAAGTAAACCGGTAAGGTTAGGTTTATTTAGCGTATTTTTATTTATTTTAGTTTATTTTATTTTTTATTTGTATTTAGGTTTATTTTTTATTTTTAATTAATTTAGTTAATTTATTTTAAATTTATTTATTTTTAGTTTAGTGTTTTTATTTTAGTTTATTTTTTAGGTTTTTATTTAAGTTTAGGTTTACTTTTTAGTTGAGTTTTATTTTTATTTTATTTTTTTGATTTATGATTTATTTGTTATTTTAGGTTTAGGTTCAGGTTTATATTTTATTTTTTTAGGTTTAGGTTTTAGGTTTTTATTTTAGGTTTATTTTTTGGTTTTATTTTTTAGTTTAAGTTTATGTTTATTTTTAGTTTATTTTATTTAGTTTAGGTTTAGGTTTAGGTTTAGTTTATTTAAGGTTTAGGTTTAAGTTTTATTGATTTTAGTTTAGTTTATTTTAGTTTAGTTTTAGGCTTATTTTATTTTGTTTATTTTATTTTTATTTTAGGTTTAGGTTTTTTTTTAGTTTAGGATTTAGGTTTTATTTCTTATTTATTTTTAGGTTTATTTTTTAGGTTTTGGTTTTTATTTAGTTTTTATTTTATTTTATTTTATGCTTACTTTATTTTTATTTTATGTTTAGTTTTTATTTTATTTAGGTATTTTATTCTTAGGTTCATTTTATTTTTTTAGCTTAGTTTAGGTTTTTATTTGTTATACTCTAGATTATTTTTGATTTTATTTTATTTTATTTTTATATTTAGGTTTAGGTTTTTATTTTATTTTATTTTTTTATTTTATTTAGGTTTAGGTTTATTTATTTTATTTTTAGGTTTTATTTAGTTTAGGTTTATATTTTTAGGGTTTAGGGTTTAGGGTTTAAGGTTTTAAGGTTTAGGGTTTAGGTTAGGGTTTAGGGTTAAGGGATTATTGTTTAGGCTTTAGGGTTTAGGAATTTTAGGGTTTAGGGTTTAGGGTTTAGGGTTTGGTGATTAAAGTTTTAGGGGTTTAGGGTTTAGAGATTTGAGTTGTAGGTTTAGTGTTTAGGCTTAGTTTTAAGGTTAGGGTTTTTTTTTATTTTTTTAATATTTTTATTTTGAGTTTAGGATTTAGTGTTTATGTTTTAGGTTTAGGGTTCAAGTTTAAGGTTTTTGGTTATTGTTTTTAATAGAGAATAAATTTATATTCAACATTTCTTCATTTCAATTTCATCAACCAAGTAACACACCGAGTTTTCTAGGACATAAGCGATGACATTGATAAAAATAAAATAGAGAAAATCAAAACCCTACTAGAACTCTCTAATAAAGACGCAGTTCCATTAGATCAAAATCAAAAACCCTAGTTAACTAAAACCATCTCTATTATAAAGGCATAGTTCCATAAGCAACAGATCAGATCAATCGTTCTTCAGTTTCTCTAGTTCCCATCAAAACCACCCCAACCTCTCGAGTAGCGAGATCCACCATCATATCCCCGATCTCTCCCTCCCGCACCATCATGGTTGTAACCACCACTGCTCCGACCACCACCTCGATATCCACCAGTACCTCCAGATCCCCCACCACCATTGCAATAATCACCACCTCTGTCTTCGCCTCCACCATCAGATCTTGACTGAGCCTAGTTGACGGTGTTCTTCCTAATGTCAAGGTTTTTCCCAATCTTAAGGTTTAGGTTTATTTAGTTTTAGTGTTTAGTTTTAATTTTTAATTTATTTGGTTACTTTAAGTTTAGGTTTAGGGTTTGGGGTTTAGGGTTTAGGGTTTAAGGTTAGGGTTTAGTGTTTAAGGTTTAGGGTTTTAAGGTTTATGCTTTGAGGGTTTAAGTTTTAGGGTTAGGGTTTATGGTTTAGGGATTAGGGTTTAGGGTTTTTTTGGGATTTTTGATTGTAGGTTTTGGGTTTGTTTTAGGGTTTAGGGTTTAGGGTTTAGGGTTTAAGGTTTAGGATTTAGGGTTTAGGGTCTTTTTTCAAAAAAAAAAAAAGTAAACTAGTAAATTTAAGTTTATTGTTTATTTTTATTTAGTTTAGTTTATTTATTTTAGAATTATTAATTTACTTTAGCTTTTCTATTTTAATTAAATTTTGTTGGTTTAGGTATAGATTTAGGTTTATTTTTTAGTTGAGTTTTATTTTTATTTTATTTTTTAGGTTTAGACTTTATTTTTTATTTTTAGGTTTAGGTTTAGGTTTTTATTTTATTTTCATTGGTTTAGGTTTTCGGTTTTTATTTTAGGTTTATTTTTATGTTTTATTTTTCAGTTTAGGTTTAGGTTTATTTTATGTTTATTTTATTTTATATAGTTTAAGTTTAGCTTTAGATTTAGGTTTATTTTATTTTAGGTTTAGATTTTGGTTTAATTCATTTTAGTTTAGGTTTAGGTTTATTTTATTTTTATTTTAGGTTTAGTTTTTTTTTTTTAGTTTAGGGTATAGGTTTTATTATTTATTTATTGTTAGGTTTATTTTTTAGGTTTAGGTTTTTATTTAGTTTTTATTTTATTTTATTTTAGGTTTATTTTGTTTGTATTTTATGTTTAGTTATTATTTTCTTTAATTTTTTTATTCTTAGGTTTATTTTATTTTTTAATTTAATTTAGGTTTTTATTTATTTTATTTTAGTTTATTTTTTTATTTTTTTTACTTTTAGATTTAGGTATTTATTTTATTTCATTTTATTATTTTATTTAATTTTAAGTTTTATTAATTTATTTTGTTTTTATATTTTATTTAGTTTAGGTTTAGGTTTTCAGGTTTTTAGGGTTTAGGGTTTAGGGTTTGGGTTTAGGGTTTATCATTTAGGGTTTAGTGTTTAGGTTTTAGGGTTTAGGGTTTTTAGGATTTAAGGTTTAGGGTTTACGGTTTAGAGTTTATGGTTTTGGGTTTGGGGTTTAGGGTTTTAAAGTTTAGGGTTTAAGGTTGTAGGTTATAGGTTTAGGATTTAGGGTTTAGTTTTTAGTGTTTTTTTATTTTTTTTATTTTTTAGGTTTTAGGGTTTAGGGTTTAGGGTTTAGGATTTAGGTTTAGGGTTCAAGTTTTAGTTTAGGGTTTAAGCTTTTGGTTTTTTTTTTTAACAGAGAACAAATTCAGATTCAACTGTTCTTCTTTTAGATTTCATCAACCAAGTAACACACCAAGTTTTCTAAGACCCAAACAATGACATAGTTAGAAAATGAGCACTCATTGAGCAAATCAAAAACCCTAGATAAGTAGACCATATCTACTATAAAGACACAGTTCCATAAGCATATCAGATCGATCGTTCTTCAATTTCTCTAGTTCCCATCAGAACCACCCTGGCCTTTCGAGTAGCACTATCCACCATCATATTCCCAATCTATCCTTTTGCCACCACCATGGATGTAACCTCCATCGCTCCTCCCACCTCCATTACCACCACTGCTCTAACCATGACCTCCATATCCACCAACACCTCCAGATCCCCCACCATCACTGCGATAACCACCGCCTCCGCCTTCGCCTCCACCACCAGATCTAGACTGAGCATGCTTGACGTTGATTTTCCTACTGTCAAGGTTCTGCCCATTCTTAGGGTTTACATTTAAGGGGCTATTTGGTTTAGTTTGGAATCTGTAAATATTAGTGTAAAGGATTACTTTATAGTTGTTTTGGTTGAGAGTTTACAAATTCATGACTTTGCATTTTGTTTGGTTGACAAAATGTAATGTAAAGTAATGAATTTATTTTACTGGGGGTCTGGTTTTGGTTTATTTTAAGACTACCGATCTTTCCAACAGGCTATTGAGTCATAAACAGCATGGCCAGCATAGGCGGCCACAAGTATTAGGCACATCAGCTAATATTAACATGGCTTCATTTAGCCAATGATGTAATGGCAATGGCAGCGGGGAAGCGGCGGCCACAAACAATGAGCGGCGGTGGCTATAACTCTTAATATTTAATTCATGGAGGAATTCATCAAAATTCTTTTATTTCAAATGCCTCAAAATTGATTTACTTACTTCCATCAAACAACAAGAAAAAGCATGTAAACTAATTACATTGCATTCACTTTACAGCAAACCAAACAGCCCCTAAGTTTAGGTTTATTAGGTTTTAGGGTTTTGGTTTATTTTTTAATATGTTTATTTACTTTAAGTTTAGGTTTAGGGTTTGGAGTTTAAGGTTTAATGTTTATAGTTAGGGTTAAGGGTTTAGGGTTTTTTCTAAACTCTAATGATTCGATAACAAACAAGGAATTACCAAATCAAATAAGACATTTTCCTTTAACAACTAATAAAATTGGTTAAAATAAATTGCAATTCAACAATTCATAAAAATAGTCTTTCAAAAAATGATTTAACTCCTAAAGACAATAAATTTTTATTTTATAGAAGGCCAACAAAGCTTAGTCAAACAATTTGAAACACATATCATCATCAGATTCCTCAGCAGGCTCTTCCTTCTTCTCTCCACTACATGGAGTTGTGGCATCTAAGTAGTAGAAGCATAAAGGCTGATAGCCATCAAATTTTCTAGGATCCTTTAAATACTTCTTAACCTTCTTGTATTGCGGGTATGTGTAATCAGTTGCAATTGCCATGGCGAGTACATTCATGTAAGCGTTGATGAACATGTGGGGTGCTGCAGCAAGGGTGGGATAAGAGAGGGCCAGTGAGAGAGAAGTGATCATTGAATGCTTGTTGAAAACTTCTCGATGAGATCATCTTCAGTGAGATGAAGCACCTCAAGACTGAACACCGAACCATCATCATACATAGACTAGATGACAAGGCCATAAGAGAATGGCCTAATCCCCAGCTTAGCGAGGAGATCAGCCTTTGAGGATCCCACATTATCGCTTTTTTTAATCAGCTCAACTAGGGTGAATACCCTTGTTAATCTTAGTTGGGATGTTGAGAACCTAGAAGAAACAAGTTGGTGAAGGATCGAGACCAGTGTTTCTTGAAGGAACCACAACATCAATAAGTGCAACAAGACCAACATGTGCAGGAGCACCAACTTCATATTTCATAACCTCTTTGTTGAGTTCTTTAAGATCAGCTTTCATAAAAATCAACTCAGCTGTGGTTTAGGGGTTAGGGTTTAGGATTTAGGGTTTGAGGGTTTATGCTTTTAGGGTTTAAGGTATAGGGTTAACGTATAGGGTTTAGGGTTTAGGGTTTTTTACGGTGTAGGGTTTAGGGTTTAAGGTTGTAGGTTTACTATTGTAGGTTTAGGGTTTAGGGTTTAGGATTTTTTTAAAATTAATTAAACTGACTAGTTTAGGTTTATTTAGTTAATTTAGTTTATTTTTTATTTATTTTACTTTATATTATTTTTAATTTTTATTTAGGTTTATTTATTATTTTTATTTAGTTTAGTTTTTTTTATTTTGGGTTTATTTATTTTTAGTTTAGGGTTTTTATTTTAGTTTAATTTTTAGGTTTAGGTTTTTTTTTTATTTGATTTTTATTTTATTTTTTATTTTTTTGGTTTATGTCTTATTTTTTATTTTTAGGTTCACATTTAGGTTTTTATTTTATTTTTTTAGGTTTTGGTTTTAGGTTTAATTTAATGTTTTATTTTTTAGTTTAGGCTTAGGTTTATTTTTAGTTAATATTATTTTATTTAGTTTAAGTTTAGGATTAGGTTTAGTTTATTTCAGGTTTAGGTTTAGGTTTTAATTATTTTAGTTTAGGTTTAGGTTTATTTTATTTTGTTTATTTTATTTTTATTTTAGGTTTACCTTTTTTTTAGTTTGGAGTTTAAGTTTTATTTTTTATTTATTTTTATGTTTATTTTTTAGGTTTAGGTTTTTATTTAGTTATTATTTTATTTTAGTTTATGTTTCTTTTATTTTTATTTTACGTTTAGTTTTTATTTTATTTAGGTTATTTATTATTAGGTTAATTTTACTTTTTTAGCTTAGTTTAGGTTTTTATTTATTATATTTTAGTTTATTTTTATTTTTTATTTAATTTTATTTTTAGGTTTAGGTTTAAGTTTTAGTTTAGGTTTTTATTTTATTTTTGTTTTATTTTATTTAGGTTTAGGTTTTATTTATTTATTTTATTTATAGGTTTTATTTAACTGAAGTTTAGGTTTTTAGGGTTTAGGGTTTAGGATTTAGGGTTTAGGGTTTAGGGTTTAGGTTTTAGGGTTAAGGGTTTTATGTTTAGGGTTTAGGGTTAGAGTTTAGTGTTTAGGGTTTAGGGTTTAGTGTTTAGGTTTTAGGGTTTAGGGTTTTTAGGGTTTAGGGTTTAGGATTTTTTTTAACTAAAAGAAAATAAATGCTCAGAAAAGTGGGTACAAGAAGACCATATTAGAGACTAAACTCAAAGAAAAAAACTACTACTCAAATGAGCTGCAGGAGACTCCTAAAGAGTTTAGTCCCTAAACTAAAACCTCAAGAGCAATAAAGAAAAAAAAATAAAGACAAAACTAAAAATGCCAAGCAAAAGACAACAAAGGGGAAGAATCCACGGAGCTCCAAAAGTACCTCCAAAGAGACGAAGATCCATAAGAAAAGGAAACCTGCAACCTGCAATTCAAGACAACTCTAGCCATCTAACAAAAAAGAGACCAGTAGTAAGACTATAGCTCCCTCCAAGAAGAAGAAGAGACCAACTGAAAAAGAGAACCTGCAACCTATAAGAAATCTCAGCCAAAAGGAGAACAAAACATAAAGAGAAAAAAACTCAAGCTCAGATTTGAGGAAAGAAGGATAATCAAAATAATGAAGGGCATCAAATCCTAAGTGTATCTAGCTTCAAAGAAGGGTTACAAATAGGAAAAGTCACCAGCCATAAAAATATCAAGGAAAAAATCTATCATATCATCATAGTCATCCCAGCCAAAGAAAAATACAAACCTATCATAATAGCCAGCCAGCTAAAGAAAAAGTGAAGCTAAGGAAACAGAAAGTGAGAGGAGAGCAACATATAAATTAACATAAAGCAATCCCAACAAAACCAAATATGAACACCTCTTAAAAAAGAGGGAGAAAAGAAGCCCACAACCAAAAAAAATAAGAAAAGAACCCTTAAAGACAAAACCAACAGAGCCCACAACAACACCAATCCAAAGCCACCTAGGTACCAACCAAAGGAAAGGAAACAACCAATAGAGCAGCCACACAATAGAGCACCCAAGAAAAATAGCCCAAAAAAGTGCAAGAGAACCAAACCAACCAATAGAAAAATAGAAGAAGGCCAGCAAAAGCTAAAATAAACAGCTAGAGAAACAACCAACCAATGGACAAACCACATGCTAAAGAAAAAAAGCTCAACCTACCACTAACAAAGAGAGCAAAAGCACCAACCAAAAGCCAATAGGAACAAAACCAGACACAAAACCAACTAACAAAGGGCACCAAAACCTAGCAACAAAGAGCCAAAACACCAATCCTGAAGGAGGAAAATTAGCCAAGAAGCCAATAGTCTAGCTAGCAAGAAAACACGTAGCAAAAGCTCAACCAATAGAGAAAAAACTAGCCAAGAGAAAAAACCTCCCAAGGACAGGAGAGATTATTTCCAAGAAGCTTTGGAATGAGTAACCCTAGGCAAGTGAGGAGGGGCATAAATCTGAACACTCTTTTTCTTTTTCTTCTTGTAAACAGTTTTATAACCATGCCCTTTCTCCAAAAAATCTCCATCCAAAAATGAATCAGTATTGTTATAAAAGGCATGCGGATCAGTAGAAGCTATCAATTTCAAAGAAGAGCATTCATAATCATCCACAACATTAGACAAAGGAAAATCAGAAATAGTATGCATTTTAGAATCAAAAGTGAAAGAAGGACTGAAAATAGCTTTATTAAGAAGATAATTATCAATATTTTCACCTTCCAACAAAATCTGAAGAGTATCCTCCCATTCTTCATTCATAACAAAAGCAAGAGAAGCATAATCGAGATTTTTAGTACAATCTGCATGTAAGGGATTAAAATAAGATTCAAATCCCTTAGAAAAGACATAGCATATTAGCTATTCACAATGAGAGAATTATCACAAGTATCTAAATCTTATTTTTTTAAAAGAAGGATCACCAATATAAACAAGATTGTGAGGACCATAAGTTAAAATATTAGAAATAAGAACATTCTTTTCACCGCCATTCTCAATCAAAGAAGGAAAAGAAATAGTCTCTTTCGCATGATCTATAGTTGACATAGGTGAAAGAGAAACAACATCCAACTGATTGGAGGAAATGGTGTTAGCATCAACAATATTTGAACCATCATCATGAAAGGACTTATACACAACATCCAAACCATTGGAATCATTAACCATAGCCCCTAAAGTCTTCCCTTTAACAGAATCATCAAAAGAAACACTTAGAGCATGATTATTAGTTAAAAAATTTTCAGAAACATAAAAATTACCTTCCGCATTAGACAAATCATTAATAGGTAAAACTTTTTCAGAAGATTTGGAAATCTGGTTTTGCAAAACATCAAAATTTTGAAAAGCAGATTTTCATTTATTCAACTTGAGAGAATAATCATTTTTTCAACAATTGAATTCTTACTGATGATTTTCTTCCTAAGAGAGGGATGAGTATAAAGCATTCAAAAATTTCATGCCCATGAATCTTACAATGATTATAAAAAATGAGAAAGTTCTCAAAAATAACTTTCTAAAAATAACCACATTTCTTCAAACCTAGCCAAATTTCTTTCATGCATTTTTTAGTAATATCAATCTCTACAAGAATTCTAGCAACATACAGTCTAGAAGAAGCTATTGTTGCTTCATCAACTTGCAAAGGCTGACCAACAATCAACCCAATAGCATAAAGAATCTGATGATTAAATAGATGAATCCATAAGTTAGGTAAAGAAATCCAAATGGGAACAATAGGAGACTCTTCATTAACATCAAACATAGGTTTCCACTTTAGAGTACACATTTGATAATTAAAAACATATTAAAAATGCCTAAAAAAATTCTTCTGTAATCAAGGTCATTAGAAAGTTTAATCAGAACACGCTTTGCATCAATCAGCGCAATAGAAAAAGAATCAGATTTAAGCTATGAAAAAAAGAACGAATATCTTCCTTCTTTGGTCATTTAAATGAAAAGTTTCCAATCAAAGAAAAAGTAGAAGCCTCAGCTAATCTTTCAATATCTTCATCTGAAATCATAATTGTCAAAGTACCTTTAAAAGTCTCATGAAGCAAATTCAAAGGAGGATCAGTGGAGGAATTCTTAGGTTTTAGGTTTAATGTTTATTAGTTATTATTAGGTTTTATTAGTTTTAGGTTTTTATTAGTTTTAGTTTAGGTAGTTTAGTTTTATTAGTTTTACTTTTAGTTATTATTATTTTAGGTTAGTTTAGTGGGAGGGAGGGGTTTGTTTATTGGGGCTTAGTTTGTTTAAGTTTATTATTATTATTAGTTAGTTATTATTAGTTAGTTAGTTAGTTATTATCATTAGTTTATGGTTTTATTATTATTTAGCTTTTAATTAGTTTTAGTTAGTGGTTTAGTTTTATTAGTTTAGTTTTGTTTGTTTATTTATTTTTTTATTAGTTTAGTTTATTAGTTTTATTAGTTTAGTTATGGGTTTAGGTTTATTAGTTTATTATTATTAGTTTTAGTTTAGTTTATTGTTTAGTTTTTTAGTTATTATTAGTTATTTATTATTTATCATTATTATTTTAGTTAGTTAGTTTATTATTAGTTTTGTTTTAGTTTAGTTTTTTTTATTTAGTTAATTATTATTATTATTTTATGTTTATTATTATTAGTTTTATTATTATTTAGTTTATTTACTTACTTAGGGTTTAGGGTTTAGTTATTTAGTTATTCATTAGTTAGTTTATTATTAGTTTTATTTTTATTAGATTATTTGTTTAGTTAGTTAGTTATTAGTTATTATTTTTATTATTACTTATTTTTATTAGTTTAGTTATTGTTAGTTAGTTTAATTATTATAATTAGTTTATTTATTAGGTTTATTAGTTTAGTTATTTAGTTTAGTTATTTAGTTAGTTTTTTTATTTAGTTATTAGTTTATTAGTTTATTATTAGTTAGTTATTATTAATTTTTTTAGTTAGGTGTTTTATTATTAGTTTATTATTAGTTTATTATTAGTTATTAGTTAGTTTATTAGGTTTAGTTATTATTATGTTTACTTATTAGTTAGTTTTTATGGTTTATTAGTTTAGGTTTAGGGTTTAGTTTTTAAGTTAGTTATTTATGGTTATTAATATTATTAGTTTATTAGTTTAGTTTTAGTATTTTTTTATTGGGGTTTAGGTTTATTTTTATTTTGGTTTGTTTTTTTTTTTTAGTTAGTTTGCCTATTAGTTTATTAGTTTATTTGTTATTAGTTTAGGTTATTAGTTATTTATTATTAATTTTATTTAGTATATTATTAGTTATAGTTTTTTATTAGTTATTATTAGGTTTTTAGTTCATTATTTATTAGTTTATATGTTTTATTAGTTAGTTATTAGATAGTTTTAGTTTAGTTTTATTATTAGTATATTAGTTTTTTTAGTTATTGTTTAGTTATTATTATTTGTTTTATTAGTTTAATTATTAGTTATTTTACTTTAGTTTAGTTTGTTATTATTAATTTTATTATTATTAGTTTTATTAATTTAAGTTTATGTGTTTAGGGTTTAGTTTATTTAGTTTTATTATTATTATTATTATTATTATTATTATTATTATTATTTTTATAATAATAATAATAATAATAATTATTATTATTATTATTATTATTATGATTATTAGTTTTAGTTATTATTAATATTAATTTAATAGTTTTAGTTAGTTTAGTTATTAATTATTTACTTAGTTAGTTTAGTTATTGTTAGTTTTATTGGTTAGTTTTTAATTAGTTTATTGTTATTTATTAGTTTTTGTTAGTTTAGTGCTTTGTTTAGTTTTGTTTCAGTTTTTAATTATTTAGTTTATTATTATTATTAATTTTGTTTAGTTAGTTTTATGTTATTTTATTTTATTATTATTTATTGCTTTTCTAGTTAAAATTAGTTTTTAGTTTAGTTTATTTTTTATTATTCTTAGTTATAAGTTTATTAATTTAGTTAATTTTATTAGTTTATTAGGTTTGTTTATTATTATTAGGTTTAGTTAATTTATTTAACTTTTATTTATTACATAGTTTATTATTAGTTTAGTTTATTATTATTTTTTTTTATTATTATTATTATTTATTTAGTTGTTAGTTTTATTTAGTTTATTTTATTATTAGTTTATTAGTTTAGCGTTAGTTTTTATTAGTTATTTAGTTTTAGTTTATTATTTTTTTAGTTTTATTGTTAGTTTTACTTATTATTATGTAGTTAGTTTATTATTAGGTTTAATTATTTTATTAGTTTATTAGTTTAGTTTAGTTATTAGTAGTAATTATCAGTAAGTTATTATTATTAGTTATTTATTAGTTATTTAGTTAGTTTATTAGTATTAGTTTATTAGTTATTAGTTATTAGTTTATTAGTTATTAGTTTTAGTTTAGTTAGTTTAGTTATTATTAGTTTAGTTATTGGGTTTAATTTTTTAGTTAGTTATTTATTAGGTTTGTCATGTTTTTGGGGTTTAGTTTTATTAGTTAGTTATTTATTAGGGTTTAGTTTAGTTAGTTTATTACTTTAGTTTAAGTTAGTAGTTTAAGTTTAGTTTAGTTTTTATTAGCTTTATTAGTTTAGTTTATTTTTAGTTAGTTTATTAGTCAGGTTTTCTATTTATGTTTAATTTAGTTATTATTTTGTTTATTAGTTTAGTTAGTTTTAGTTACTATTAGTTTATTAGTGTTTTTATTTTTATTTAGTTAGTTTATTTTAGTTAATTTTATTAGTTTTTATTTTAGCTTATTATTTGTTTATTATTTAATAATTTTAGTCTATTATTTATTTATTTTAGTTTTAGTTAGTTTAATTTAATGTTATATTAGTTTCTTATTAGGGTTTTGGGTTTTGGGTTTATGGTTTAGGGGTTGGGGTTTAGAGTTTTAGGGTTTAGGGTTTACGGTTTAGGGTTGTAGTTTTAGGGTTTAAGGTTTAGGGTTTAAGGATATTTTTACGGTTTAGCATTTAGGGTTAGGGTTTTTTTATTTTTTTTATTATTTTTATTCTTTAGGGATTAGGGTTTAGGGTTTAGGTTTTAGGTTTACGGTTCAAGTTTTAGTTTATGGTTTAGGGATTTTGGTTATTTTTTAACAAAGAATAAATTCATATTCAACATTTCTTCTTTTGATTTCATCAAACAAGTAACACACCAAGTTCTCGAACTCACAAGCGATGGAATAGATAAAAAATGAACACACATTAAGCAAATTAAAAACCCTAGATAACTAGGACCATCTTTACTATAAAGACAAAGTGCCATAAGTAGTAGATCGGATCGACCATTCTTTAGTTTCTCCAGTTCCCATTAGAACCACCCGTCCTTTTGAGTAGCGGGATCCACCATCATATCATCGATCTCTCCCTCCTCCCCCACCATGGCTATAACCTCCATCGCTCCTCCTACCTTCGTGACCACAACTAGTACAACCACCACCTCCATATCCACCAGCACCTCCAGATCACCCACCACCACTGCGATAACCACCGCCTCTGCATTTTTCTCCATCGCTAGATCTAGCTTGGTTGGCATGATGTTCACCTGAGGTTCTACCCATTCTTAGGGTTTAGATTTAGGTTTAAGTTTATTAGGTTTTAGGGTTTAGCTTTATTTTTTAATTTATTTAGTTACTTTAGGATTAGGTTTAGGTTTTGGTTTTAGGGTTTAGGGTTTGGTGTTTAGGGTTTAGGGATTAGGGTTAGGGTTTAGGTTTTTGGATTTAGCATTAAGAGTTTAAGGTTTAGGGGTTTAGGGTTTAGGGTTTAGGGTTAACGTTAGGGTTTAGGGTTTAAGGTTTAGAATTTAGGGTTTAGGGTTTAGGGTTCAGAGTTTAGGGTTTAGGGTTTAAGGTTTTTAGGGTTTAGGGTTTAGGGTTAAGGGTCAAAAGTTTAGTGTTATAGATTTAGGGTTTAGGTTTTTTTTTAAATTAAGCAAACTGATTGGTTTAGCTTTATTTAGTTTATTTATTTTAGTTTATTCTAATTTTTATTTTTATCTAGGTTTATTTTTTATTTTTATTTAGTTAAGTTTATTTATTTTAGGTTTAATTATTTTAGTTTAGGTTTTTAATTTTAGTTTATTTTTTGGTTTAGGTTTATGTTTAGGTCTATTTTTTGGTGAGTTTTATTTTTATTTTATTTTTTAGGTTTAGGTTTTTGTCTAAGGATTAGGTACTAGTTTTTATTTAACTTTTTTAAGTTTAGGTTTATTATTAGGTTTAATTTTCTAGTTGAGGTTTAGATTTATTTTTATGTTATTTTTTGGGTTTAGGTTTTATTTTTTATTTTTAAGTTTATGTTTATGTTTTTATTTTATTTTTTTAAACTTAGCTGTTCATTTTTTCTTTTAGGTTTATTTTTAAGTTTTATTTTCTAGTTTAGGTTTAGGTTTATTTTTAGTTTATTTTATTTTATTTAGTTTAGGTTTAGGTTTAGGTTTATTTTACTTTAAGATTAGGTTTAGGTATTATTTATTTTAGTTCATTTTAGTTTAGTTTAAGTTTACAACTATTTTATTTTTATTTTAGGTTTTTTTTTTATTTTAGGGTTTAGGTTTTATTTTATTTTATTTTAAGTTTATTTATTTTTATTTTACATTTAGTTTTTATTTTATTTATGTTTTTAATTATTAGGTTTATTTTATTTTTAAGTTTAGTTTATGTTTTAATTTATTTTATTTTAGTTTACTTTTATTTTTTATTTTATTTTATTTTTAGCTGCAGCTTTAGGTTTTAGTTTAGGTGTTATTTTATTTTTTATTTAGGCTTAGGCTTATTTATTTATTTTCTTTCTAGGTTTTATTTAGTTTAGGATTAGGTTTTTAGGGTTTAGGGTTTAAGGTTTAGGGTTTAGTGTTTTAAGGTTTAGGGTTTTGTGGTTTAGGGTTTAGGGTTAAGGTTTAGGGTTTAGGGTTTGTGATTTAGTGTTTAGGATTTAGGGTTTAGGATTTTTGAGGTTTAATGTTTACGATTTAGGGTTTAGGGTTAGCTTAGGGTTTAGGGTTAGTTTAGGGTTTATTATTTTTATAGTTTAGGGTTTAGGGTTTAGGGTTTGTTTAGGGTTTAGGATTAACGGTTTTAGGGTTTTAAGGTTTAGGGTTTAGAGTTTAGTGTTAAGGTTAGGGTTTAGGGCTGTAGGTTAAAGGTTTAGGGATTAAGGTTTGTTTTATGGTTTGAGGTTTAGGGTTCAGGATTTAATATTTTGGGTTTAAGTTTTATGGTTTATGGTTTTTATTTTTTAAATTAAGAAACCCATTAGGTTTAGGTTTATTTAATTTATTTAGTTTATTTTTTATTTATTTTAGTTTAATTTATTTTTTATTTTTATTTAGGTTTATGTTTTATTTTTATTTTAGTTAGTTTATTTATTTTAGGTTTATTTATTTTAGTTTAGGCTTTTCATTTTAATTTACTTTTTTAGAGTTTAGTTTAGGTTTATGTTTGTTTTTTATTTTTATTTTATTTTTATTTTTATTTTATTTGTTTAGGTTTTATTTTTTATTTTTTGGTTTAAGTTTAGGTTTTATGTTTTTATATTAGGTTTATTTTTAAGCTTTATTTTTTAATTTAGGACTAGGATTACTTTAGTTTATTTTATTTTATTTAGTTTAGGGTTTAGGTTTAGTTTATTTTAGGTTTAGGTTTAGCATTTATTTATTTTAGTTTAGGTTTAAGTTTATTTTATTTTGTTTATTTGAGGTTTAGGCTTTTCTTAGTTTAGCATTTAGTTCTTATTTTGGTTTTTTAGTGTTTATTTTATTTAAGTTTTGTAGTTTTAGGTTTATTTTATTTTTAGTTTAGTTTAGGTTTTTATTTATTTTATTTTAGTTTAGCTTTAATTTATATCTTTTATTTTACAAGTTTAGGTTTAGGTTTAGTTTATGTTTTAGTTTAGAATTTTATATTATTTATTTATTTTATTTAGGTTTTGGTTTATTTATTTATTATTTTTAGGTTTTATGGGGCAGTTTAGGTTTGTGGTGGAGGAGTGTTAGGGTTTATGGAGTTTTTTAAGCCCAGGGTTTAGAGGGCCCAGGATCTGGGTCAGGAGGGTCAGGTGGTAGTTAGGGCCCAGGGTTTAGGGTTTAGGTATGCTTATGGTATATTAGGAGATCAGTTTATCATTAGGGTTTAGTAGGAGGGAGTTTAGGTTTAGATTTTTAGGAGGGCCCAGGGATGATTTAGGTGGGTTTAGTGAGTAGTTTAGTAGATTTAGGCTCAGTATTAGTGGTTAGGTGTTATTAGTCAGTTTAGGAGGGCCCAGGTTGGGTGGGTAGAGATCATGGTTGGTAATGTGGTGGTTTGGGTTTAGGGGCAGTTAGGTTTAGAGTTTAGTTTAGGTTTAATGAGTTTTAGGATTTAGGGTTTAGGTTTAGTTTAGTTTCATTTAGAGTTTAGTTTAGGTTATAAGTTCAGTAGGGCTAGGTAGGAGTTAGTGGTAGTTTATTCAGGGTCTGGGAGTTTAGGGTGAACATTTTGGTTTAGGTTTAGGGTTTAGTTCACCATCAAGAGTTTAGGGTGGGTTTTAGGTTTAGGTGGGTTTAGGGTTTTCTTGTAAACAGTTTAGGTTTATTTTTATTTTTTTATTTAGTTAAGGTTTAGGTTTATTTATTTTTAGTTTAGTTCATTTTTGGTTTTATTTTAGTTTATACTTTATTTATTTTTTATGTTTTTATTTTTAGTTTAGTTTAGGTATAGGTTTATTTAGGTTTATTTTATTATTGATTTATTTAGTTTATTTTTTTTTTTAATTTAGGTTTTGGTTTTAGTTTAGGTTTTATATTTTATTTTAGTTTATTTTAGTTTATCTATTTTTGTTTAGTTTATGTTTTTTTAGTATAGTTTAGGTTTATTTAGTTTTAGGTTTTTAGGTTTAAGATTTATTTATTTTTTATTTTGTTTTTTTTAGTTTAGTTTAGTTTATTTTATTTAGTTTTTAGTTTATTTAGTTCAAGTTTACCTTTAATTTTAGGTTTATTTAATTTCCTTTAGGTTTAAGGTTTAGGTTATATTTAGGTTTAAGTTTTATTTAGTTTATTTATTTTCAATTTAATTTTTATTTAGGTTTATTTAATTTAGTTTATCTAGTTTAGGTTTTATTTTTATTTAGGTTTCAGTTTAGGTTTAGGTTTTATTTAGTTTATTTTATTTAGTTTTTATTTTAGATTTAGGTTTAGTTTAGATTTATTTTATTTTTATTTAGGTTTTGGTTTATCTTTATTTGTAGTTTAGTTTATTTTGTTTAGTTTAGTTTTTTTAGTTTTAGTTTTATTTTAGTTTGGTTTTTATTTTAGGTTTATTTAGGTTTATCTAGTTTAGGTTTTTTATTTTTAAGTTTAGTTTATTTATTTTTATTTTAGTTTTTATTTTTTTTTATTTATTTTAGTTTATTTATTTTATTTATTTAGGTTTATTTAGGGTTATTTTTAGGTTTATTTTTAGTTTATGTTTAGGTTTATTTATGTTAATTTAGTTTTGTTTATTTTTATTTTTAGTTTATTTAGATTTTAGTTTTATTTAATTTAGGTTTAGCTTTAGGTTTATTTTTAATTATTTATTAAGGTTTTAGTTTTTTTTTTAGTTCAGTGTAGGTTTAGGTTTAAGTTTATTTATTTAGTTTACTTATTTATTTAGGGTTAGGTTTAGGTTTATTTAATTAATAAATTTGTTTTTTTAGTTTATTTATTTATTTAGGTTTAGGTTTAGGTTTTATTTTGTTTAGTTTATTTAGTTTTATTTTATTTTGGGTTTAGGGTTTAGGTTTAGGTTTATTTAGTTTAGGTTTAGTTTAGGCTTATTTTTATTTATTTATTTAGTTTATTTCTTTTGGTTTATTTTTTCATTTAGTTTATTTTTATTTATTTTTATTTTATTTATTTTATTTTAGTTTATTATTTTATTTATTTTAGTTTGTTTTTATTTGTATTTTTAGTTTAGGTTTAGGTCTAGGTTTTTATTTTAGGTTTAGTTTTATGTTTAGGTTTAGGTTTAGGTTTTTATATATTTTATTTTGTTTGTATTAGTTTAGTTTATTTTATTCATTTAAGTTTATTTAGTTAATTTAATTAGTTTATTTATTTAGTTTAGGGTTTATTTTATTTTAGGTTTAGATTTTATTTAGTTTTATTTAGGTTTAGGTTTAGTTTATTTTTAGGTTTTAAGTTTATTTAGCTTTAGTTTATTTTATTTATTTTAGGATTATTTATTTAGTTTAGTTTATTTTATTTATTTTGGTTTAGGTTGTACCTTAGTTTATTCAGTTCATTTTATTTTTATTTTTTTTAATAGAGAATAAATTCAGATTCAACATTTCTTCTTTTCGCTTTCATCAACCAAGTAACACACCTAGTTCTCAAAGACACAAGTTTAACATAAAAATTGACTACCTCTCGATGGGATCCACCATCATATACGAGATAATTAGAACCATCAAAAATGTAAAGACACAGTTCCCTAAGTAGCAAATTGGATTGGTCATTCGCTTTCTCGTTCATCGAACCACCCCACCTCTAGGATCCACCATCATATACCAGATCTCTCCCTCCACCACGACCACGGTTATAACCGCTACCGCTCCTCCTTCATAACCACCACTGCTCTGACCACCACCTCCTTATCCACCAGCACCTCTAGATCCCCCACCACCACTACGATAACCGCCAACCTCTGCCTTTGCCTCCATCGCCAGATCCAGACTAAGCCTGGTTTACGGTGATGTTCTTGTCATCAAGGTTATGCCCATTCTTAGGGTTTAGGTTTAGGTTTAAGTTTATTAGGATTTAGGGTTTAGGTTTATTTTTTAATTTATTTAGTTACTTTTGGTTTAAGTTTAGGGTTTAGAGTTTGTGGTTTAGTTTTTAGGGTTAGGGTTTAGGTTTTAGGGTTTAACATTTTTTTTTTTTTTTGGGGAAACCCCATGTATGGGTATTTTATTGCCACAAAAAGAGGGTTACAAGGTCCTTAAAAGGGGGTAAACTCCAGAACTACTACTCAAAGAGCTACAATCAGCCTAAGGAGTAAATCCCCTATCTAAGTACATCCAAGAGCAAAAGAAAGCATAAAAACAATCAAAAGATACAAGATGATTAACATAATAAGCTAAAGTAAGAATAAAGCCAATGCTCTGGAGGATGTGGGAATGCATGATAATCTGGAGCAGACCTGCAAAAGAAGGAGATAGAATAACCTGCAAAGTTATAATAAGAGGGAGATTTGAACAGTTAAGGTAATATAGACAAAAAATTAGAAGAAAACAATATAATATGAGTATGTCAGTAAGGAATTGTGATAGAGAAGGCTCAGGCTCAATCACACCATGTTGGATGCAAGTATGAGCATCCAAACTTCAAGGGTTACATCACATGAGCTACCACCTAAGAGGGAGTGAGATCATCACCCATCATAGCCAACAAACTGGAGAAGGGAGCACCTTGTTGATATTCTTGTGAGCTTTATTACCGCAAAAACCTAAGCAAAATCATATCTAGAGTATATAGAAAATTGCTAAGAGTCAAGGATAGGGAGTCTCATTCAAGAAAAGTATCATCAATATAGACATCTTGACATGAGAATACATAAACATAAGAGAGTAAGCCAATCTCATCAATAGCCATATCCAAGAAAGAAAGCAATCCGACATATAATCCCTCCACAAGATAATTGAGAGGAGACAACTTGAAATCTAATCAAGTCTGAGCCTATAATTAACACCATCCCAATCATATGATATATAAATGAAACTTTCGTAAGTGAAACATCCTGTGAAACAACCCCTTATTAATATTAGAGAAAAGCAATAGTAAAGGAAGACAAAGATAGCTCAACACGTGGAATGGACGCAACCAACTAAAATGAGCACCCAAGAAAAAAGTAGCCCAATAGCGATTCGTGGCCACAATTTAGATAATCCAAATCAACAATCAACAAGACAAAGAAAAGGCAACAACATCCAAGACAAGGACTAAAATGTCCATAATACCACTTTCGAATGACATCGATAAGACTACACCAACCTATCAGAAATGAGGTAGGAATAAGGACAACAGTAGGTAATGCAGATCAGAAATAGGAGATAGACTGTACGGGCATTCAGAAAGCCAACCACCCCAACAACCAAATAGCTAATGCAACATTTGAACCCGCCATTTGAAGAATCAACAAGTGGATTGAAATGGGTCTCAACAGTAGATTCCAGAAAATAGCAACAGTTAAGACAGCAACATCCAAAACAAGAAAAGATAGAAAATTGGCCATAAAACTCCTCAATCAGAGTAGACATGGCAATAATAGATAACCAAATAATTAAAGCATAAAAATAGTTATCTTGAAGGCAAAGAACTGCATAAAAGTCACCAAAACCATCACCATCGATAGAATGTAAATAGCTTTCAGAGCATGAGACCCTGAAATTCTACAACCAACAAAGATGGAGCCAATTGAGGTGTCAAGATAAAACAAGACAGTAAATCTCCAATACAAGAGACAACCAAAATAGCAAAAACCAGCTAGCTTGCCAAAATAATCCAAAACCCCAGGGGCAGTAAGATGAGTATTAATCCAGATCAGCCAACAAACAAGGCAGTTAAAACCAACAAGCTGGGCAAGAGTCCACCCATAAACATATATAGATAAAGGAAAGGATAGATAATGAAAAGCTCCCCACCAAAAGCCTATCCAAGAAGTGACATTCGAGAAATCGATCAAGATCGATGCTTAGTCACCATAATCCACTCAAGGAAATTCATAATAATAACCAGTGGGTTGGTCAATAACCCAATTATGCATATAAGGTAAATCATTTATTAATTCCAAGCATAACAAAGAAATGAGATTCATGTTGTGCATGTTCCAATCATAGCATAGGGTGGGAGAACAACAGCAAGGAAAAATAACACCATCCCAGGTGTTAGCAGCAAAAACCAAAAGAAAAATAAAGAAAATTTGCTGGGCAAGGAAATCAAAATTCCAAAAAATAGCAACATGGTCAATTTTACTGTTAACACACCCATTAGGAAAAGGAAATATTACTAAGAAGGATATAAAGTAAAAAATGTATGAGTTCAAGAAATTTCCACCAGTGTAAGCAGAACCCGCAACCTCAGCAGATGCAGAATGATAATCCCTTGAGTAACTCCAAACCTGCTGATCATGGAAAAAAATACTAGAAACAACAAGATTAACATTACCCTAAAGGAGCCATGTTAGCCAACAACTAAAAGAGAAGTTTTCAAGATGTTGGCCATAGGATATGCCATTAAGAGTATACAAAACATAAAAAGGCTCCCTTAATAAAAGGAAGAAATCTATGGGAAATAGAACCGTGATGAAAACAACGACAAAGATGTGTGATCAAAAATAGCCTTGGTATTAGTACAAAGCAGTGAATTCGTGATTCAAGAGGCAACCATAAATCTCAAAGACAACAATATGTAAAGAAGACCCAAAAAAGAATGACTAGTATTGAAAAAAATAACACAATTCCATTCTGAAAGAGATATTAGTGTATTACATGGGATATCCCAATCAAAAAATAACAAGAATAAAGAAAGTTGCAACCAATAGGTGCTCAATAGCCCTAAGAGCAAACAGTTCAAGAGCGTTGCTTAGTCACATTAAGGTATGATATTGATAGCCATAATCGGTAGGAATATAGGATAGACCATTCGTTAGATATAAAGTGAACAAGAATGGTCTTCTAATTTTCATGATCTCATCAAAGCATGAAGGGTAAAATAATTGCAAAGAAAGAACAACATCAAACCAAAATGTTAACAACAAGAGCGAAAGTGAAATAGAAAAGGAGGGTAAACAGTAAGAACCAAAAGGAGCGATACAAGAAAATCCATTCCTGAGGGATAGAAGAACGACCCCAAAAATAGTTAATCTTGGACAAGAACAATAAAAGAAATTAACCAAAACCCCAATCTCGAAACCTCCACGAAAGGATCTCCGGGTAAAAGCGACCATAAACAATTTGAATAAACACCATCCAGGACAAAAAAAATAGACAGTGTAGAAAGATACAACAGAATGCAGAATTCCACGCGGCAACAATAGTAGGTCTGCGTGGGAGAAGCAAGGTCGGACTGAAGGAAAACTATAAAAGAGGGTCATAGCATTTGACAAAGAAAGAAACCCCCACAATAAGATCCCCAAAGGAACTCGTGAGAATCGATAAGGATTTCATAGAGAGCATCTGAATGAGATCAAGAATCTAGTAAAGACAATGACCAAGAGAAATATTATCAAAAGGGCCAAGAAGCCACTTCATGCGGAAAAAAATAAAGTAAAGGATAACTCAGAAATAAAAGAGAAATGTCTTTCCTCATAATTCCTATGCGATTAACCTTATGCACATAACTCAACACTTTTAATGCCAAAAATAGGAGCCTCCAAAAGGGGAGGAGCTATTAAAATGAATCATGACACAAAGATCAAGGCACCAAGTGTTATCCATGTGCAGCATCCACAAAAAGCACAAAAAGGAACAGAAATCCAAAAAGTGGGCAGAAAGCATCAGAATTTTAATTAAGTTCTGAGATAAGGTAACCCAGAATTGTCCAGGTTAACCAGCCCATGCAAATGTTTGGGCAAGGTGTGTTGCTCAAAGAAGATGATACCATTGGATCTAGCACCCAGATTGGCAAGGTAGTCGGTACAAGAATTTCCTTAACGCCAAACATGTGTGATGTTAAAATTCAGGTGGGAAAGAGAAGATCTAGTTTGCTTGAGGAGGTAATACAAATCAGTGCTGCTCATCTTAGTTGAAGTTAAAAGATCAATCATAAAAATAGCATCCACCTCGATCCACATATTGATCCAGCCATTTTGGAGACAAATCTCAAGAGCTTTGAAGACTGCCATAAGTTCAGATAAAGGGGTAGTGCAAGAAATAAGGGAATATAAAAGCACATAGGACTATACCCTTAGAGTTCCTAAAAATGCCACCACAACCCGAGCCATTATGAGAGACAGAGCCATCAGTATTTATTTTAATAATATGATCAAGTGGTTTTTTCCAATATACAATCTTGTCATTATGGCAGTAAAGTTGATCCGGCAAAATTATGCCCAATTTATTGGCCACAAATTTACAACCTTTGAAATATTTGTAATGAATGAGATTGGCTTTAAGCAAGTCACTAATTTTGTTTTTAGTTCTAGCGATAATCCTCCTATGGTTCATAGGGATCCCATGGTGTTTTGCATCATTTTTGTCCATCCATATGAACCAGATAAGAGTGATAGCAATGATAACTTTAATGTGACCTTTAATAGTATTATCAAAATAAATTTCAAGAAGTTGGTATAAAGTAAGAGAACCATTGAAATTGAGAGTGTTAAATAGATCATCATACCAAATCCATAGTTTAGAAGCAATGGCCCCATTAACAAAGACATGATTAACATTTTCAATATGAAAACAAGATTGACATTTAGAGGTAAATGGAACCCTTTACCCCACAACAAGGAATCTAGGATAAAATTTTTTAGAATACGCCATGTAAGAATAGAGTAAGAAATAGGGATATTGTTATTCCAAAGTTTAGAGAATACATCGGAGGGTTCGTGTGGTGTATCTTTAATGTGGAGCCACACATTTTTGAGGTTGAAATCACCATTTTGAGAGAGCTTAAAGACAATATGATCTTGATTTTGAGGAGTGATAGGAATAGTAGTAACCATATTCAGAAAAGTAAAAGGGATAAAATTAGCAAGCTTACTATTGTTCCACTTATTGTTATGCCAGAAAGTGTTTACTCTAATAGCGGAAGTGGAATGGGTATGAAGTAAGTCATCCATGGAACCACAACCACTCCAGTTATCTTGCCAAAAGAAAGTGGTACCGAGTTGATGCCCCAAAAATTAGGATTGGCATCCCATTTGACGAACAAAGTCTTTTCCACAGGAGAGTCACTTGAAGGGACGGGGGGTGTTTACCCCAGCAATATTTAGATCATGAAATTAGCCGACTGATTACTCCTAAAATTCCACTAGAGTTTATAAGAAAAGGCATTAATAGTTTCTTTAATGGGTTTACAACCAAGACCACCTTCGTCAAAAGTGCCACAACTTTTAAACCAAGAGGTCCAGTGCATTTTTTAGAAAGGTATTGGAGCCCAGAAAAATTTATTTAAGAGGCCAATTTCATGATAGAGATGGTGCACAATGGTTTGGATGAGATATAAAGGCATGGAATTAAGAGTGCTCTTAATCAAGGTGAGCCTACCACCGAAAGAAAGTAAATGAAATTCCCAAACTGAAATTTTATTAGAAATTTTTTGAATAAGACCATCGAAAAGGTGAGACCTTTTCTGACCTTTAAAAAGTGGAGCCCTGAGGTAATTAATGGGAAATTGACTTTGCTTAAAATTAGTAATTCTGGAGATTTGATTCATTCTATTTGGAGGAATCTTCGCTGAGGGAATAAAATAGCATTTTTTTTCATTAAGGAAGAGACCACTAACTTTGCCAAAATCATTTAAGAGATTCTTGATAATTTTGACATGTTGAAGGGAGGCATTGAAGATTATAAAATCATCGCAAAGCTAAGATGAAACGGGAAGCCACCATGAGTTTTAAAAGCCATGTTAAGATTTTTGATGAAAAGGTCATTGAGGCTTCTTGAAAGATATTCGACAGCAATGATAAAGAGAGAAGGAGAAAGGGGGTCGCCTTGATGCAAACCATGGCTCGAAGAAAAGAAACCAAGAGACTCACCATTTAATATGACAAAACCATATGTTAGTGATACAACTTTTAATAATCCAGATAAAATGATCACTGAAACCAAACAAATGCAAGATTTGAAAAGGAAACCCCACGAGAGGTTGTCAAAGGCTTTAGAGATGTCCAGTTTGAAAAGCATATTACCTCCTCTGGAAGAAACATTAATGTCATGAACCAGTTCTTGAGCGAGGAGAATATTATCAGATATGGCTTTATTTTTGACAAAACCAGTTTGATTAGGGGAGATGATTTTATGAAGCAGGAGGCTAATTCTATTATTAACCAGTTTAGCAATGAGTTTTTGAAAAAAGGTACAAAGACTAATAGGTCTGAAGTCACCCCAGGATTCAGGATTGATGGTTTTGGGAATAAGGATAATAGAAGTACTTGAAAAATATTTGGGAATAGAGCTGCCATCAAAGAAATCAATAACAACATTAACAAGATCAAATTTAATAAAGGCCAACAATGTTGAAAGAAATGAGTCGTGAAACCATCAGGACCAGCAACAGAGTCATTGTTCATGCTATTGAGAGTAGTACTAATCTCCACTTCCGAGGGATGCATAGTGAGCAAATGGTTATCCTCATTGGTAATCATAGAAGGGATAAGATGGGTCTTGGAGGGGGTTTCTAACGAAGGATTGGAATTTAATAAATTTTTGATGGATATGAGAATCCTTGATTTCATTGTTATCAGTTATTCAGCCACCATTAGGGTTCTTAATTTTCTTAATCGAGTTAAGGGCTTTCTGTTTATTATAAATAGCATGAAAATACCTAGTGTTTCGGTCACCATCAGCAATATATTTGCTAGCAGCTTTTTGATGCCAATAGGTTTCCTCCATGTTTTGATAGTTAATCAGACTATCTTTGGCAGTGCTCAACTCATCAAGCTTTTTGGTTAAGACAATTCAAGAGAACAAACCACTTGTTCCATAGCTTTAAGATTGGTGAAGAGATTTTTAAAAATATGCTTGTTCCACCAATTGAGGTTTTGTTTAAGCGTCTTGAGCTTAAGCCAAAGCCGAACCATGCCTTTAACGGAATTATCCGGATGAACGGGAGCCATCCAGTTAGTGGAAACAACGTTAGTGAAATCACAATGTTGGGTCCACATATTTTGGAAATGAAAAGATGAGGGAATAGGAGGGTTAGTGGGGGGAGTTTTGATAGAGATCAAAAGGGGGGCATGATCAGACAAAGTCCTGCTCAAATGTTCAACATAAGTGAGAGGCCATTAATTAATCCAAGGTGAATTAAAGAGGGCCCTGTCCAGACGCTTCCAAAGTCTATAGTTGTGCCACGTGTAATCAGACCCAGAAAAACCAATGTCATTCAAATTGCAATCAAATATCATATTAGAGAAGTCTTCCATGGAATGAAGGTTAGGAGAACATCCTCCCCTCCTTTCCGAAGAAGCAATGATAGTGTTGAAACCGCCCCCAACCAACCAAGGTAGGTTAACTGAGGCGGCAAAGGTTCTTAAATGATTCCAAAGGATGTTTCTACTGGCTCTATTACAAGAAGCATAAATAAAGGAACCAAAGGCCGAATAATCACCTAAAGAGATGTTGACATTAACCAATTGGTCAAGATCATCGATGATGGAAATGGTGATAGAATTATCCCAAAAACACCAAATTTTGTTATTAAGATTGAAGAAGAAATTTTGAAATCCAAGTGATCTAACAAATGCAATTTTGGAAGAGCTAATGAAAGGCTCAATGATAACAAGAAGTTTGATGTTATGAGGAGCAGAGGCTCTAACACGATTTGGGGGTGTCCACAACCCAATATTCCAAATAAGAAAATTAATCATAATAAAAATTTCAAAAGAAGAGATAAAAAAGGAAAAAAAAAGGGGAGAGAGGGACATAATTATTTATGAGGTGTAAGGGAAGAACGTGTGGTTCTAGTGAAATTATTATTAGTCATTTTGGCTTTAGAAGATTTTTTTTAAGAACGGTTTGGAAGGTCTATCGAATCCAAAATATCTCCATCGAAAGGGATTGGTTTTGTTTTTAGAATAGGAGTAGTATCGACAAGGTTTTAGTAGGGTGATTTCTCCTTCTTGATCGAGTTAGGATGAGAAATTTGGATAGCCAGTAGCACTCTGTAGAGGGAGGGGAGGTTCTTGCACCATTAATAATGCAAATAACATTTTCATTGCCATGATGCATATTCTGGTTTTGGTCTGACACCAAGGGATCAACATTATTTTGATCCAATGTAAAATTCTCATTTGGATTGTCATTAAGCTTTAAATTAAGCAAAGGTTTGTCATGAGGAGCCAATATATTGCAAGTAGGAGAAGTGTTAGGTAAGTTGACATTAGTCTCAGTACACACCTCAATAGTAGTATGTATATCTAGTTCAGAATGTTTTCTTTTGACAAATCAATAGATACTAAGGGGGCAGGTGTAGGAGGATGTATTTCATTTTGAGAAGCTTTTGGCACATAAGCTAACTTAGTGTTTTTCCCTATTCCAAGAGAGGTATTAGTGTCCTATGAAATATTCTTTTTAAGGTTTGGGTGTAGTACAAAGCATTCAGTATGATCATGACCATGGATCTTACAGTGAGAACAAAAGGTTGGGAAGTTTTCAAATTCAACTTTCTGATTATATCCGAATTTTTCCGAACCAATCCAAACTTCTTTGGGGTATTTTTTCGTAATGTCAATTTCAACCAAGATGCGTTACTGAGATGGTCGAGATCTAGAAGCTATCAATTTGAAGGGGTCTAATAGAGCCCCAAAAATACTTGATGAGTAACATAGTGAATTCTCATGTTTGGGAAAGCAAGCCATAACGGAACAATAGGGGATTCTTCCTTTGACAAAAGGGCGACCATTTCAAGAGCCGCATTTGACAATTATGCACATAATAGGAGCAACGGGCAAAGACACGAGAGTAATCTAAATCATTTGATAATTGAATGAGGATGTGTCAAGGATCAAGTAGCCCAATAGTGAAAACTCCCGAAAGCTTTAAGCTATGGAAGAAGGATCGGATATTATCTAGAGTAGGGCATCATAAAGAGAATTTACCAACCAAAGAGAACTCGTAAGGCTTAGCTAATTTCTCAACATCTTTGTCAGAGCACATGACAGCCGGTAATCCATGAAAGGATGTAGAGATTAGATTAACTGAGGCATTAGCACAAGGGATCTTACCAGAAAGAGCATCCTTAAAGGACTTCACAGCAGGCGCATTAACAGTAGCAATCGGATCCAGAGTACCTTTAGGTTCAGTGGTTATTGTCGGCGCATCTAGATGCGACGAGTTCGGGGGCGCGGAGGGTGAAGCCTTCACCATTAATCGACCTGGTGAGAATCACATAAGCTACCAGGGGATGTGCAACCAAGAAATTTGACAGCGAACACGATCGGGGAGGCCCGAATGGCAGCCAAACCGTAGAGACTACCACAGGAACGCAAAATCACCATGAAATCGCCAGAGAGGGAGTGCAGCTGAGCGGTTTTAGGGTTTAATGTTTAGGGTTTAGGGTTTAGGGTTTAGGGTTTTAGGGTTTAAGCTTTTAGGGTTTAAGGTTTAGGGTTAGGGTTAGGGTTTAGGGCTTAGCGTTTAGGGTTTAGGGTTTAGGGTTTAGGGTTTAGAGTTTAGAGTTTAGGGTTTAGGGTTTAGGATTTTTTAGGGTTTAGGGTTTAGGGTTGTAGGTTTAGTGTTGTAGGTTTAGGGTTTACGATTTTTTTAAAATTAATTAAACTGGTAGGTTTTGGTTTATTTAGTTTATTTAGATTATTTTTTATTTATTTTAGTTTGTTTTTTATTTAGATTTTTTATTTAGTTTAGTTTATTTATTTTAGGTTTATTTATTTTAGTTTAGGTGTTTTATTTTAGTTTATTTTTTAGTTTAGGTTTGACATTTAGGTTTAGAGTTTTATTTTTATTTTATTTTATAGGTTTATGTTTTTTTTCTTAAGTTTAGGTTCAGGTTTTTATTTTCTTTTTTTAGGTTTTATTTTTCAGGTTTAGGTTTTATTTATTTTAGTTTATTTTATTTTACTTTAGGTTTAGGTTTATTTTATTTTATTTACTTTTTTTATTTTAGGTTTATTTTTTTAGTTTAGGGTTTAGGTTTAATTTTTTATTTATTCTTAGGTTTATTTTTTAGGTTTAGGTTTTTATTTAGTTTTTATTTTATTTTAATTTAGGTTTATTTTATTTCTATTTTATGTTTAGTTTTTATTTTATTTTGCTCTTTAATTCTTAGGTTTATTTTATTTTTTAATTTAGTTTATGTTTTCTTATTTTATTTTAGTTTATTCTTTTTTTATTTTTAGGTTTAAGTTTAGGATTAAATTTAGGTTTTTATTTATTTTATTTTTTGATTTTATTTATGTTTAGGTTTATTTATTTATTTTATTTTTTAGGTTTTATTTAGTTTAGGTTTAGGTTTTTAGGTCTTTAGGGTTTAGGGTTTAGGGTTTATGGTTTAAGGTTTAGTGTTTTAGGGTTTAGGGTTTTAGGGTTTTGGGTTTAGGGCTATCTTTTAGGGTTTAGGATTTAAGGTTTAGTGTTTAGCATTTAAGGTTTAGGGTTTTTAAGGTTTAGTGTTTCAGGTTTAGTGTTTCAGGTTTAGGGTTTTGGGTTTAGGGTTAGCTTAGGGTTTAAGGTTAGTTTAGGGATTCGAGTTGTTATGATTTAGGGTTTAGGGTTAAATATTTTAGTGTTTTAGGGTTTAAGGTTTAGGGTTTAGGGTTTAGGGTTAAGGTTAGGATTTAGGGTTTGGGGTTTTTTTTATTTGGCAAACCCCATGTAGGGGGTATTTTATTGCCACAAAAAGAGGGTTACAAGGTCCTTAAAGGGGATAAACTCCAGAACTATTGCTCAAAGAGCTACAATCAGCCTAAAGAGTAAATCCCCTATCTAAGTACATCCAAAAGCAAAGAAGACACCAAAGAAATCAAAAGATACAATTAGATTAACATAAAAAATCCTAAAGAAGATTAGGGCCAATGCTCTGCAGGATGTGAGAATGCATGACACTATGGAGCAAACTTGTAAGAGGACAAGAGAGAAGCACCAGCAAAAATGTAAACAAAAAGAAATTAGAGCAGTTAAGGTTATACAGACATAATGGTAACTGAAAATAGCATAATCTGAGAATAATAGTAAAGAATTATGATAGAGAAGGCTCAGGCTCAGTCACACCAAGTTTGGGTAGATGCAAATATCGCATCAAACTTGAAGGGTTGCATCATAAGAGCTACCAAACCAAAAGGGAGAAATCATCACAACCATAGCCAACAAACACGTGAGATATGACCAGTTGTTGAAAGTCTTATGGGCTTTATTACCTACAAACCTAAACAAAACTATTTATAATATAGATAGGAAATTGTAAAGGGCAAAAAGATAAGGGGTCCCATGCAGGAAAATTATCATCAATATAGTCACCCTGACATGAGGATACTTATACATATGAAATAGGCCAGCATAAAAACCAACCACAAGAAAATAGCAAAAGAGGTAGCCTAATGAAATCATGCTAAGCAAGTCGATGAGCCTATAAGTAACACCATCCCAAACATATGATATATATATGAATCTTTCAGGCCAGGAGTACAACCTAGAAGTAAAGTCCAAAATGAGCCCAATCATAATAATGAATGCAGTGAACAAACCCCTTATATCCATATCATATGAGTTGGGAAAAAGCATTTGTAAAGGAAGGCATAACCCAATACCAAAAAATAATACCAAATAAAGATAGTCGAACTACTGACTCATGCGATCGGACAAAAAATTGGATAATCTGGGTAAATAACCAAGATAAAAGCGACAAAAGGCAATAAATCCATAGTACCACCCATTCGAGAATAGACATTGCATTCCAAGGAGATAGCAGCACAAGCCTAACTGAACCTAGATGGGAATAAAAATAGTAGCAATTAATGTAGATCACAACTATCAGGAAATGAACAGTAGCCCAGATACAAACAACAAGGGCAATCAGAAAGCCAACCCCAAAAAAAATAGTTAGTGCAACATTGGAACCCACCAGAGGATAAATCAAAATGGGGATTCAAATTAGGGTCCTCATTAGAATCCAGAAAAAATAAGACACCAAATAACCAAGATAAAAAAATAACCAAGACAATAGGAGCCAAGACAGCCACAGCCATGACAGCAAGGGACAGTAAGATGGCCATAGAGCCTCTCAATCATTGTAGACATTGCAATAGTTAGTAATCAAGTAGATAGAGCATAGAAACATGGATAGAAAAAGCAGCAGCCCAGACACCAATGACCAAAAACAATCAAAACAGCAAAGTCAGAAACATCTTGCTGAACATAGGACCCTAAAGTCCTACAACCAACAAAGATAGAGCCAACATTGGAATCCTGAGAAAAAAGGATAGCAAATATCCAAGACAACAAATAGCCAAGACAACGAAAATCAGCTAGCTAGCCAGAGAACCACCCATTCAGAATAAATAGTGCAATAGATATAAGTTTAACTAAAAGAAGATGGAGAAAAGAGTAGCAGATAAAGTAGTCCATAGAATTTAGATGATAAGCATATAATAAACCAATAAGGAGATTCAAATCAAAAGCCACCAAGCAGTCAACAACTTCAATAGAGGCTTGTTGAATAAAATAAACCAAAACCCTAGAAATAGCTTGTAGAGTATTAATCTAGTTCAGCCAACAACCCAAACAGTAATTACCAACAAGCTGGCCAAAAGTCCACCCATTCAGTGTAAATAGAGCATATGTAAAGATCCAAATAATCAGATGGATAATCACAGGGTTCTGCACCATTTGAATAGAGCCAAGGGGGATAAAATAGCAGTAGGAGAAATTAGCAGTTGCCCAGTTGTTAACAACAAAAATAGTAAGAGAAACAAAAAGAAAGAAATAGATAAGAACCATAAAGACAAGGGTAGCAATAAAACAAAAATTACACCCACCATATAAAATTCCAATAAAAAATAGAAATGTAAAGTAGCAACAGAAAGGGTTCAAAAGATAATCAACAGAAAAAACCTTCCAGATAAAGATGATCAAGCTAGTAGCTAAACCCACAACCACATTAAAGGCAAACTGAGAAGCCATAAAGGAAATCCAAAACTGCAAGGGATTAATAAAATTGAACAGGAAATTGCAAAATTTCTATTGACAGATTGGGAATATGAGGTTGGGCAAAACAATCAGCAAGACAACACTAACAGCACCCTGCTGAACCAGATAAACAACCCTAGTAATCGACTGGATAAAAGACTTTCAGCAGACCATCCAACCAAGAAAGAAAATAATAGCAAGTTGGCAATAAAACCAACCATTCAAATTATACAATGCATAAGTTAAATCTAAGATAGTTAAGGAAGAGGTGTGGCCAAGACTAGCTGAACCAGGATATATAAAATAGCAGCTGGTGAAAACAACAGCATCCCAGGTTTTATTTTAACAGAGCCAAAAGGTAAAAAATACAGAGATTGATCGACATGGATGAAACAGAAGAAAATAAGAATGCCAGTCAACAAATAGCTAACAAACACAAGGTTAGCCAGCAAGACAGTGAATCCAGAAATCAAATAGCCATAGGTTAAAACAAGACTACAATTATTGCAACCATAGGATAAGCCAATAAAAAGCAGTGGGGAAACAGAGCTACCATAAGGGTTCAAAAGGTTATTATCAATGAAATCCTTTAGAGAAATCAAGTGCAGAACTACCCTCCCAGAAATAAGGAATTCATTAAATAATGCCAAACCTACAAAGAACCATTAATTATAACAAAGGTATTGCATTTTCTTTCCTTGCAGGTATGTAAGCTGGGGTTAGCATATACATTCAACAAATACATTAAACCAACTCTAAGATCAGCCTGCTGGACAAAGGGCCCAAAACAAAATTAAACCTTAACATAGAGGTAGCATCCGAAATAGCAAGACCCCAAACAAGGTTGGGATAATTTAACCCTGAGATGACCCTTAGCTTGAAAGGACCGACAAGGAGTAATATGATGATGCATTAGCAAATTCAAAGAAGCGTGACACATTAACATTAAAATAGTAGAAGCATTAAGCTCCCAATTAAAGCTAAGATAATTAAACCAACAACGTGCCACAAAGATCAACAAGTAAACAACAAGATATCGTTGATGCATCGAAGACCAAAGAAATAATAATAGTAAATAGAAAATGATCATGCAATAAAAGAGGTAAAGCAGGTGAATCCAATAGGTTAGATTAATTTCGATAAGGAAACCCGGTATTGTCAGATTAACCAAGCATGCAAATGTTTAGGAAGGGTTAGTTGATCAAAGAATTTTATTCCATCCAATCTAGCACCCATTGGCGGATAATCAACACATGCATTGCCATACATGAGTGATTTTAAAGTAGAGTTGGGCAAGGAGAGTTCTAGTTTGCTTAAGAAGGTAGTACAATTTAGTATTGCCCATTTTGGTGGAAGTCAAGAGATCAATTAGCAGAAGGGCATCCACCTCAATCCAAATATTGAGCCAACCTTTTTGAAGGCAAATCTCAAGAGCTTTGTACACTACCATGAGCTTAGCAAAAGGAATAGAGCAGGGATTAAGGGGGTAAGCAAAGGCACATAGGACTTTTCCATTAAGATTTCTAAAAATTCCACCATAGCCTGAACCTTTATGAGAGACAGAGCCATCAGTGTTAACTTTAATAGTGTTAGCATGAGGTTTTACCCAATAAACAATCTTTTCATCTTTACAGATGTGGTGATCCGGCAAGTTAAAACCCAGTTTATTGGCCATAAATTTGCAACCTTTGAATTGTTTGTATTTAATTAAATTGGCATTAAGTCCGCAATTTTGTTTTAGTTTTAGCAATTATCCTTATGTGATTCATAGGGATCTCATAATGTTTTGCATCATTTTGGTCCATCCATATGAACCAAATAAGAGTGATATCAGTTATGACTTTAATGTGTCCTTTAATAGTGTTGTGAAAATAAACTTCAAGAAGTTGGTATAAATTTAAGGAGCCATTGAAAATGACAGTGTTAAAGAGGTCATCATACCAAATCCAAAGTTTAGAAGCAATGGCAACATTAACAAAAACATGATTCACATTCTCAATGTGAAAACAACATTGGCATTTTCAAGGTAATTGAAAACCTTTACCCCACAACAAGGAATCCACAGGGATGAAGTTTTTGAAAATACGCCAAGTAAGAACAGAATAAGAAGTAGGGATATTGTTGTTCCAAAGTTTAGAAAATACATAGGAAAAATCATGAGTTTCTTTAATGTGAATCCAAACATTTTTAAAGTTGAAATCACCATTATGTGAAATCTGAAAAAGGATCTTATCTTGATTGGTAGGAATGATTGGAATAGTATTAAGCTTATTTAAAAGAGAGGGAGGAATATGATCAATAAGCTTACTATTGTTCCACATATTATTCTGCCAGAAAGAGTTCACTTTAGTAGTAGCAGTGGAATGGGTAGAAAGTAAGTCGTCAATGGACCCACCTCGGTCAGTTGTCTTGCCAAAAGAAAGAGGAGCAGTTAATCCCCAGTGGGATTTTAACATCCCATTTGTGAACAAAGTCTTTTCCAAATAGGAGAGTCTCCCGCTTTATAGGGGCAAATGAGAGGGTGCTTTCCCTGGTAGTATTTAGCAGTCATGAAATTAGCCCATAAACTATTTTTTTTCCTAAAATTCCACCAAAGTTTATAAGAAAAATCAGTGATAGTTTTCTTGATTGGTTTACATCCAAGACCACCTTCAAGAAAAACGTTTTATACCAAGAGGTCCAGTGCATTTTTTTAGAGGAATTGTTAGATCCCATTTGTTAATGAGCAGCTCAATTACATTTAATGATAGAGTTGGCACAATGGTTTGAATGAGATACAAAGGCATGGACTTAAGGGTGCTCTTAATCAAAGTGGCTACCACCAAATGAAAGTAAATGAAATTCCCAACGAAATTTTAGAGAATTTTTTGGATTAGCTCATCAAAAGGTGAGATCTTTTGACCTTTAAAAAAGGAGCACCAAGATATTTAATAGGAAGTTATTGTTGTTGAAAATTAGTAATTCTCAAGATTTGATTGGTCCTATTAGGATTTTAGAAGAAGGAATGAAACAACTTTTGCCATTGAAAAAGACCTTTCATTCAAATTTATTTAAAAGATTCTTAATAGTTTTAATGTGAGGAATTGAGGCATTGCAAAAGATTATAAAGTCATCGGTAAAACTAAGATGAGTGATAGGAAGACCACCTTGATCTCTATAAAACATCCTAGGATTATTGTAAAAAAGATTATTCAGACTTCTTGATAGATATTCAACAGCAATAATAAAAAGAGAGGGGGATAGGGGATCCCCTTGTCTCAAACCATGCTTTGAAGGGAAAAAAACTTAGGGATTCACCATTCATGATAATAGAGAACCAAGAATTTGTAATGCAATTTTTGATGAGGCGGATAAAATAACCAGAAAACTTAAGCAAATGAAGAATTTGAAAGAGGAAATCCCAAGAGAGGTTGTCAAAAGCTTTAGTGATGTCTAGTTTAAAAAGGATGTTACCACCTCTAATAGGGATGTCAATATCATGAATCAGCACTTGTGCTAGAAGTATGTTATATATTTTAACTTTGAAGCTAGTTTGGTTGGGGGAAATAATTTTAGGCAGCAGTGGACTAATTCTATTAGCAATTAATTTAGCAATGAGTTTATGAAAGAAGGTGCAAAGGCTGATAGGTCTGAAATCGCCCCAAGATTCAGGATTATTAATTTTGGAAATGAGAACAATGGAAGTGCTAGAAAATATCTAGGTAAACGGTTACCCTCAAAAAAATTAGCAACTGCATCAATAAGATCAGTCTTAATAATAGGCCAACAATATTGAAAGAATTGAGTCATGTAGCCTTGAGGACGATGAATCGGTATGCTATTGAGAATCTACCAATCTCGACTTGTGGGGCGTAAATTGAGTAAGTGGTATTCATCATTAGAGATCATAGAGGCGATCAAATGTGTGTTGGAGATGGCTTCTAAGGAGGAGTTATTGTTTAATAAATTTTGAAAATGATGTATGATAGAATCTTTAATATCATTATTATCAGTAAGCCAGGTTTCATTATCATTTTTGATTTTTTTTAATAAAGTTTAAGGCTTTATTTTTTAAAAAGAGCATGGAAATAACTTGTATTTCTGTCACCATCAGCAGTATGTTTGCTAGCAGCCTTTTGCCCCCAATAGGTTTCCTCCATATTCTGATAATTAATCAAGTTATCTTTAACTGCATTCAATTCATCAAGCTTATTAGAGTCAGTCAAAATAGCATCTTCAAGAGAGCAAACATGTTGTTCCATATTTTTAAGATTTGCAAAAAGATTTTTAAAATGATGCTTGTTCCAGCAATTTAGATTTTGTTTAAGCCTTTTTAGCTTAAGCCAAAGGTGAATCATTACTTTAATGAAATTATCAGGATGAATAGGGGCCCGCCAATTAATGGAAACAATATTAATGAAATCACTATGTTGGATCCACATATTTTGGAATCTAAAAGGAGTAGGGGAGGATAGTCTAGTGGAGGGATTTTTGACAAAAATCAAAAGCGGAGCATGGTCAGATAAAGTTTTGCTTAAATGTTCAACCAAAGTAAGAGGCCATTAATTGATCCAAAAGGAATTAAAGAGGGTCCTATCAAGCTACTGCCAAAATCTAGAATTATGCCATGTAGTGAACGAAAATATCAATCGATTACAATCAAGAATCATATTAGAAAAGTCTTCCATGGAATGAATGTTAGGGAGCAACCTCCCTTCTTTCCGAGGAAGCGAATAGTGTTGAAATCACCACCAACCAACCAAGGTTTGTTGTGAGAGGAGGCAAAGGTTCTTAAGTTATCCCAAGGATGCTCCTAGTCTATTACAAGAAGCATAAATAAAGGAACCAAGAGCAAAAAATTCACCCAATGAGATTTGAACATTAACCAATTGATGAAGGTCATCAAGGATAGAGATGATGACTAGATTATTCCAAAAATACCAAATTTTATTGCTAATATTATAAAAGGAGTTTTGAAAGCCAAGCATTCTAGCAACCTGAGTGATCTTAGAAGAGTGAATGAATGGTTCAATAACAACAAGTAAGGCTATGTTATGAGTGTGGAAAAGGCTTCTAACATGGTTGTAGACATTGAGAATCCCAATACCCCAAACATTCTAGATAAGAAAATTGATCATAATAAGTTGAAAGAAAAGAGAAGAGATAACTGAAAAAATAAAAAAACAAGAAGAAGAGAAACATGAAACAATTATTTATGGGAAGTTAGAGAAGATCGAGTGGTTCTAGTGGAGCTATTAGTGAACATTCTAGCTTTAAGAGATTTTTTTAATAATAGTTTGAAAAGGCCTATCTATGTCCAAAGTATCTCCATCTGAAAGAGAGTGATTTATGATATTCAGAATAGGACTAGTATCTGTCAAAGCATTCCTAATGGTGACTTACCCTTCTTGATCGAGTTAGGTTGAGAAATAGGGTTAGCATGTGTATCACTCTGTAGGGTAATAGAAGGAGAGGTTGTGGCACCATTAATAGCACAAAATTCATTTTCATTTCCATGAGTACTATTCAGATTTTGATTCATCACCAAATTATCAAAAATTTTTAGAACAGTCAAGGGATTATCTTGAGATGCCAAGTTATTACAAGTAGAAGCAATGTTAGGTAAGTTATCATTAGTTTCCTCACAAACCTCAATATTATTTTTATCAAGCTCAGATTGTTCTCCAATAGGCAAATCTATAGGTAATAAAGGATAGGGGGTAGGAGGGTGAGTTCCAGTTTGAGTAACTTTTGGCACATGAGCGAACTTATTAATTTTTTCATTTGGTAAAGAGGGATTAGGATCAGGAAATTTTTTCTTTTTAAGATTAGGGTGTAACACAAAGCATTCAGAGTTATCATGACCATGGATCTTACAATGTGTGCAAAAATAGGGAAATTTTTAAATTCCACTTTTTGATTATACCCAAAATTTTCTGAACCGATCCAAACTTCTTTAGGGTACTTTTTGGTAATATCAATCTCAACCAAAATACGAGCAACTGATGGTCATGATCTCATGGTGGTGGCTTGATCTATTTGAAGGGGCCTACCAAAGAAAGCCCCAACCGCAAATAGGATTTGATGGGTAACGTAATGTATCCTCATGTTTGGAAAAGCTAGCCATAAAGAAACAATTGGGGATTCCTCTTTGACATCAAATAGGAGACCATTTCAAAAGCCTCATTTGATAATTGTACACAAAGTAAGAGTGACGAGCAAAGACTCTTGAGTATAAATCATTAGATATTTGAATAAGGATATGTAAGATTAATCAATCAGATGAAAATACACACGAGCTTTAGGTTATGAAAGAAGGATCAATGCTTTCATTCGAGGGTGACACAATGAAAATTTACCAACTAATGAAAATTCAAAGGGTTTCTCCGACTTTTCCACATCAAGATCAGATTCGATATCATTCCGAAAGAAGTTGAAATTAAATTGATCAAAGCATTAGAGCAAGTGTTTACCAGATAAAGCATCCTTGAAGACTTAACGGTAGCAGATAGCGGCTAAGTCGGTCGATATTACCTTGAAAATCAAAAGCCTTAGCTGAAGCCTCCAAGTTTGAAGAGCTCGGTTGCATGGAAAGCGGCGCTTCTGCCATTGTAAGCTCAAGGGAAACTCACATAAGTGGCCAATAGAAATCGAAGGAATGATCGAGGAGCAGTGGCTCAAAGGAAAGGAAAGGGAACATGGAATCCAGAGGCGTCATGGCCGGGTTCAAGTTTAAGTTTTAGTTAGGGTTTGAGGTTTAGGGTTTAGGCTTTAGGGTTTAGGGTTTAGGATTGTAGGTTTTGGGTTTAGGGTTTAGGGATAGTTTTAAGGTTTGGCATTTAGGGTTTAGGGTTTTAGATTTAGGGTTTATGGTTTAGGGATTTTCTTAAAATTAAGTAAACCATTAGGTTTAGGTTCATTTAGTTTATTTAGTTTATTTATTTTAATTTATTTTAGTTATTTTATTTAGGTTTATTTTTTATTTTTATTTAGTTTAGTTGATTTATTTTAGGTTCATTTATTTTATTTTAGGTTTTCTATTTTAGTTTATTTTTTATGTTTTAGGTTTAGGTTTATTTTTTTTTTAGTTTAGTTTTATTTTTATTTTATTTTTTAGGTTTAGGTTTTATTATTTATTTTTATGTATAGGTTTAGGTTTTAGGTTTATATTTTAGGTTTATTTTAAGGTTTTATTTTTTAGTTTAGGTTTAGGTGTATTTTTAGTTTATTTTATTTTATTTAGTTTAAAGTATAGGTTTAGTTTATTTGAGGTTTAAGTTTTATTTATTTTAGTTTAAGTTTAAGTTTATTTTATTTTGTTTATCTAAGGTTAAGGTCTACTTTTTAGGGTTTATGTTTCAATTTTAATTTATTTATAGGGTTTGTTCTTAGGTTAATAATTTAGGATTAGATTTTTATTTAGTTTTTATTTGAAGTTAATTTTAATTTTATTTTACATTTTGTATTAATTTTATTTAGGTTTTTTAGTTTTAAGTTTATTTTATTTTTTAGTTTAGTTTAGATTTCAATTTATTTTATTTTAGTTTAGTTTTTTCTTTATTCTTTTATTTTTTATTTTATGTTTCAGTTTAGGTTTATGTTTTGATTTTAGTTTTAGTTATTATTTTATTTAGATTTAGGTTTTTTTATTTATATTATTTTTAGGTTTTATTAAGTTTGGGTTTTTAAGGTTTAGGGTTTAGGGTTTAGGTTTTAGGGTTTAGTGTTTTAGGGTTTAGGGTTTAGGATTTAGGGTTGTATGTTTAGGTTTAGAGTTTAGGGTTAGTTTTAGTGTTTAGGTTTTAGGGTTTAAGGTTTTAGGGTTTATGCTTTTAGGGTTTAGGGTTTAGGGTTAGGAATTAGGGTTTAAGGTTTAGGGTTTTAAAGGGTTTAGGGTTTAGGGTTTAGGATTTAGTGTGTAGGCTTTACGATTTAGGGCTTTTAGGGTTTAGGGTTTACGGTTTAGGGTTTATGATTTAGGGTTAGCTTAGGGTTTAAGGTTAGTTAGGTTTAGGTTTATAGTTTAAACTTTAGGTTTAGTTTGGAGTTTTAGGTTTAGGGTTTAGGAGGTTTAGGTTTAGGTTTAAATTTAGGGTTTAGGGTTTATAGGGTTTTAGGGTTTAGGTTTATTTTAGGTTTGTTTTTTTAATTAGTTTTATTTAGGTTAGTTTATTTTTTATTTTTTATTTAGTTTAGGTTAGATTTATTTATTTTAGTTTAGTTTATTTAGTTTTTTATTTTAGTTTTGGTTTATTTATTTTTTAGGTTTTATTTTTAGTTTAGTTTATAGGTTTTTTTATTATTTATTTATTTATTTTTATTTTTTAGTTTAAGTTTAATAGTTTAGGTTTTATGTTTTATTTATTTTAGGTTTAGGCTTTATTTATTTTTTATTTAGTTTTTTAATTTTTAGTTTTTTAGTTTAGTTTAGTTTATTTTATTAAGTTTTTAGTTTTAGTTTAGGTTTAGATTTATTTTAAGGTTTAGTTAGTTGAGTTTAGGTTAAGGGTTTAGGCTTTATTTAGGTTTAGGTTTTATTTAGGTTTAGGTTTTATTTACTTTATTTATTTTTATTAAGATTTATTTTGTTTAGTTTAGGTTTTATTTTAATTTTGGTTTAGGTTTAGGCTTAGGTTTTATTTAGTTTTTTTTGTTTAGGTTTAGTTTAAGTTTATTTTATTTTTATTTAGGTTTATGTTTATTTTTATTTTTAGTTTAGTTTTTTTAAGCTTAGATCTAGGTTTAGGTTTAGGTTTTTAGTTTATTTTAGTTTAGGTTTAGGTTTAGGTTTCTTTAGGTTTATTTAATTTCGTTTTTTATTTTTATGTTTAGGTTTATTTATTTTTATTTTAGTTTTTATTTTTATTTTATTAGTTTAGTTTATTTAGTTTATTTATTTAGGTTTTCTTAGGTTTATTTTTTAGGTTTACTTTTAGTTTATGTTTAGGTTTATTTATTTTAGTTTTGTTTAGCTTTTTTTTTGTTTTTAGGTTTATTTAGTTTTTTGTTTTATTTAATTTAGGTTTAGGTTTAGGTTTATTTTTATTTATTTATTTAGGTTTTAGTTTATTTAGTTTAATTTAGGTTTAGGCTTAGGTTTATTTATTTAGTATATTCAGGTTTAGGTTTATTTATTTAATTAATTAATTTATTTAGTTTATTTATTTATATAGGTTTAGGTTTAGGTTTTATTTAGTTTAGTTTATTTAGTTTTATTTTATTTTGGGTTTAGGGTTTAGGTTTAGGTTTATTTAGTTTAGGTTTAGTTTAGGTTTATTATTTATTTATTTATTTAGTTTATTTATTTAGATTTATCTTATTAAGTTTATTTTTTATTTAATTAATTTTATTTTTGTTTACTGTTTTATTTATTTTAGTTTATTTTTATTTTTATTTTTTGTTTAGGATTAGGTTTAGGTTTTTATTTTTGGTTTAGGTTTAGGTTTATTTAGTTTAGTTTATTTTCATTTTTTTAAGTTTATTTAGTTTATTTATTTAGTTTTGGGTTTATTTTAGGTTTAGGTTTTATTTAGTTTTATTTAGGTTTAGCTTTAGTTTATTTTTAAGTTTAGTTTGAGGGATTAGGTTTATTTAGTTTTAGTTTAGGTTTAGGTTTAGGTTTACTTTAGTTTAGTTTATATTTTTTAGTTTAGGTTTAATTATTTAGTTTTTTTTTAGGTTTATTTAGGTTTGAGGTTTTATTTAGTTTATTTATTTAGTTTTTTATTTAGTTTTAGTTTAGTTTTGGTTTATTTTAGTTTATTTTATTTTTTATTTTTTATTTTATTTTACTTTAGGTTTATTTAGTTTATTTATTTAAGTTTATTTATTTATTTAGTTTATTTCTTATTTATTTAAGGTTTAGGCTTAGGTTTAGGTTTATTTTTATTTTCTTAGATTTAGGTTTAGGTTTTATTATTTAGTTTAGTTTATTTAGTTTATTTTTTATTTTAGGTTTATTTATTTAAGTTTAGTTTAGGTCTATTTAGTATAAGTTTTGGTTTATTTTTATTTAATTTGGTTTATTGATTTAGTTTAGGTTTAGGTTTAGGTTTCGATTTAGGTTCAGGTTCAGCTTTTATTTAGGTTTTGGTTTAGGTTTATTTTATTTAGTTTATGTTTATTTAGTTTAGTGTTAGTTTATTTAGTTTAAGTTTAGGGTTTAGGTTTAGGTTTATTTTAGGTTTATTTTTAGTTTACTTTATTTAGTTTATTTAGGTTTAGGGTTATTTTATTTATTTATTTTATTTAGTTTATTTTTAGGTTTTGTTTGAGGTTTTAGGTTTAGGTTTAGGTTTAGGTTTAGGTTTTTGGTCTAGGTTTATTTATTTAGTTTAGGTTTTAGTTTATTTAGTTTAGGTTTAGGTTTATTTAGTTTAGGTTTAGGTTTAAGGTTTATTTTATTTAGTTTATTCTATATAGGATTTAGTTTATTTAGTTTAGTTTACATTTAGGTTTTTATTTATTTATTTTACTTAGGTTTAGGTATAAGTTTATTTATTTTTTATTTTATTTTACTTTTTAGGTTTATTTATTTTAGTTTAGGTTTAGGTTTAGGTTTACCTTTACTTATTTGGGTTTGTTTTTAGTTTAGTTTATTTAGTTTTATTTTTAGTTTAGGTTTAGGTTTAGGTTAGGTTTATATTATTTTTAGTTTATTTATTTATTTTTCTTTATTTCTTTAATGTTTAGGTTTAGCTTTAGGTTTTTAGGTTTATTTATTTAGGTTTAGGTTTAGGTTAATTTAGTGTAGTTTATGTTTATTTATTTAGTTTATTTGATTTCATTTATTTTAGTCTAGGTTTAGGTTTAGGCTTTAGATTTAGGTTTATGTTTAGGTTTAGGTTTACGTTTATTTAGTTTAGTTTAGGTTTATTTATTTTACTTTTATTTAATTTAGTTTATTTAATTAGGTTTAGGTTTATTTAGGTTTATTTTTTTAGTTTTGGTATAGGCATATTTAATTTTATATTTATTTTAGTTTAGGTTTAGGTTTAGGTTTATTTTATTTAATTTAGTTTTATGGTTTAGGTTTAGGTTTATTTAGTTCTTTTAGTTTAGTTTATTTTGTTTATTTTGTTTAGGTTTAGGTTTAGGTTTAACTTAGGTTTATTTAGGTTTAGGTTTAGGATTAGGTTTATTTTAGTTTATTTTATTTAGGATTAGGTTTAGTTTTATGTTTAGGTTTAGATTTAAGTTTAGTTTTAGGGTTTAAGTTTAAATTTTTATTTATTTAGGTTTAAGTTTTTATTTATTTAGTTTATTTAGGTTTATATTTTATTTATTTAGGTTTAGGGTTTAGGTTTATTTAGGTTTTTGGTTTAAGTTTATGTTTATGGTTAGGTTTTGGTTTATTCAGTTTAGTTTAGGTTTATTTATTTTATTTTTATTTAGTTTATATATTATGGTTTGGGTTTAGCTTTAAGTTTAAGTTTACTTAGGTTTATTAATTTTTTAATTTTTTTATTTAGGTCTTGGTATAGATTTATTTTATTTAGATTAGGTTTAGGTTTAGGTTTAGGTTTAGGTTTATTTAGTTTAGTTTCTGTAGTTTTGGTTTATGTTTAGTTTAGGTTTATTTAGTTTTAGGTTTAGGTTTAGGTTTATTTTAGTTTATTTAGTTTAGGTTTAGGTTTAGGTTTACATTTAGGTTTAGGTTTAGGTTTAGGTTTAGGGTTAGGGTTTATGTTTAGGTTTAGGTTTTATTTAAGTTTATTTAGTTTAGTTTATTTATTTTTTAGTTTAGGTTTATTTATTTTAGTTTATCTATTTTAGGTTTAGGTTTAGGTTTAGGATTAGATTTATGTTTAGGTTTATTTTATTTAGTTTATTTATTTTATTTTAGTTTAGCTTAGGTTTAGGTTTAGGATTAGTTTAGGTTTATGTTTATTTATATTTAGTTTATTTTAGGTTTAGGTTTATTTAGTTTAGTTTAGGTTTATTCATATAGTCTAGTTTATTTAGGTTTAGGTTTAAGTTTATTTTAGGTTTTCATTTATTTATTTTATTTTATAGTTTAGTTTAGGTTTAGGTTTTATTTTAGTTTAGTTCAAGTGTAGGTTTAAGTTTAGGTTTATTTTTTTAGTTTAGGTTTATTTTTAGTTTAGTTTAGGTTTAGGTTTATTTTACGTTTAGCTTTAGGTTTATTTATTTTTAGTTTAGGTTTAGTTTATTTTGGTTTAGCTTTTGGTTTTATTTATTTAGTTTAGGTAAAGGTTTATTTTAGTTTATTTAATTTAGATTTAGGTTTAAGTTTAGGATGAGGTTTAGGTTTAGGATTTATATAATTTAGTTTAGTTTAGTTAAGGGTTAGGTTTAGGTTTATTTCAATTTAGGTTTAGTTTAGTTTAGGTTTATTTATTTAGTTTAGTCTTGTTTATTTATTTTAGTTTTAGGTTTAGGTTTAGTTTAGGTTTATTTTAGTTTACTTCAGTTTAGATATTTATGTTTATTTAAGTTTAGGTTTAGGTTTTATTTCTTAGTTTAGTTTAGGATTAAGTTTAGTTTAGGTTTATTTAGTTTATTAGGTTTGGGTTTTTTTAGTTTAGGTTTAGGTTTATTTAATTTATTTATTTAGCTTATGTTTATTTAGGTTTATGTTTAGGTTTATTTATCTAGTTTAGTTTATTAATTTTAGTTTATTTATTTAGGTTTTGGTTTTGGTTTAGGTTTATTTATTTAGGTGTAGGTTTATTTTTATTTAGTTTAGTCTATTTAGTTTTAGGTTTATTTAGTTTTAGTTTATTTAGGTTTAGGTCTATTTAGTTTAGTTTTGGTTTAGGTTTAGGTTTAGGTTTAGGTTTATTTTTTAGGTTTAGGTTTATTTTAGGTTTAGGTTTAAGTTTAAGTTTATTTATTTTAGGTTAAGGTATAGGTTTATTTTAGTTTAGGTTTTTGGTTTATGTTTAGGTTTAGGTTTAGTTTAGGTTTTATTTAGTTTAGTTTAGTTTAGTTTAAGTTTATTTTAAATAGTTTATTTAGTTTAGGTTCAAGTTTATTTCATTTATTTTAATTTAGTTCAGTTTAGTTTAGGTTTAGGTTTAGGTTTAGGTTTCAGGTTTATTTAGTTTAGTTTCTTTTGTTTATGTTTATTTAAGTTTGTTTTATTTAGTTTATTTAGTTTATTTATTTAGTTTAGGTTTAGGTTAATTTAGTTTATTATATTTTATTTTGTTTATTTAGTTTAGTTTCAGGTTTAGGTTTAGGTTTATTTTATTTAGTTTATCTTTTTAATTAATTTATTTTATTTAGTTTAGCTTTAGGTTTTGGTTTAGGTTTTTTTTTTGGTTTTTTTAGTTTAGTTTAGTTTAATTTAGGTTTATTTAGTTTAGTTTCCTTTAGGTTCATTTTTTTATTTATTTAGTTTAGTTTTATTTTTGTTTATTTTTAGTTTTGTTTAAGTTTAGGTTTATTTATCTAGTTTTGTTCATTTAGTTTATTTTTAGTTGAGTTTATTTTATTTTTATTTAGTTTAGTTTAGATTTAGGTTTAGGTTTAGGTTTAAGTTTATTTAGGATTTAATAGTTTAGTTTATTTAGTTTAGTTTAGGTTTAGATTTAGGTTTAGGTTTAGGTTTATTTAGGATTTATTAGTTTAGTTTATTTAGTTTAGTTTAGGTTTAGAATTAGGTTTAGGTTTAGGTTTAGGTTTAGGTTTAGGTTTTGGTTTAGATTTTAGTTTAGTTTAGTTTTAGGTTTAGGTTTAAATTTAGGTTTATGTTTAAGTTTTTACTTTATTTTCATTTAGGTTTATTTATTTAGGTTTAGGTTTACTTATTTAGTTTAGTTTATTTTGTTTTTTTATTTAGCTTATTTATTTAGTTTAGGTTTAGGTTTTATTTAGTTTAATTTAGTTTAGTTTAATTTATTTTTAGGTTTAGGTTTAGTTTATTTAGTTTAGTTTATTTATTAATTTTATTTATTTTAATTTAGGGTTTAAGTTTTATTTAGTTTATTTATTTAGTATAGTTTTATTTTATTTAGTTTAGTTTAGTCTAGTTTATTTAGGTTTGGTTTATTTTATCAATTTATTTAGTTTGTTTTTTATTTAGTTTAGGTTTAGGTTTATTTAGTTTAGGTTTATTTAGCTTTTGGTTTTATTTAGTTTAGTTTTATTTAGTTTAGATATTTTTTTCATTTAGGTTTAGGTTTATTTAGTTGAGTTTTAGGTTTAGGTTTTGGTTTACATTTAGGTTTTATTTTAGTTTAGGTTTAGGTTTAGGTTTAGGTTTTATTTTAGTTAGGTTTATTTATTTAAGTTCAGGTTTAGGTTTAGTTTAGTTTTAGGATTTATTTAAGTTTAGGTTTTTTAAGTTTATGTTTATTTATTTTAGTTTATTTATTTTATTTTTTTTAGTTATAGTTTATGTCTATTTTAGTTTAGATTTATTTGGTTTATTTTGGTTTAGGTTTAGGTTTATTTTTATTTATCTTTTTAGTTTAGGTTTAGGTTTTGGATTAGGTATATTTAGTTTATTTTATTTTTTTAAGTTTAGGTTTATTTAATTTAGGTTTTAGATTTAGGTTTAGGTTTCTTTTAGTTTAGTTTAGTTTAGTTTAGTTCAGTTTATTTATTTAGTTTATTTTTAGTTTAGGTTTATTTAATTAGTTTAGTTTTTATTTAGTTAGTTTATTTAGTTTATTTTTAGGTTTAGTTTATTTAGTTTAGTTTATTTATTTTAGTTTAAGTTTAGGTTTATTTAGGTTTATTTAGTTTAATTTATTTTAGTTTATTTATTTAGTTTATTTTTAGTTTAGTTTATTTTTGTTTTGTTTAAGTTTAGGTATATTTAGTTTATTTTATTTTATTTGGTTTATTTATTTATTTATTTTTATTTTTAGTTTATTTTATTTAGTTTATGTTTATTTATTTTTGCATTTAGGTTTAGGTTTAGGTTTTATTTTATTTAGTTTAATTTAGGTTTAGGTTTTGGTTTTATTTTATTTAGTTTAGTTTAGATTTAGGTTTAGGGTTTAGGTTTAAGTTCTAGGTTTAAGTTTAGGTTTAGGGTTTAGGGTTTAGGGTTTAGAGTTGAGGGTTAGGATTTTTTCAACTTTATTTTATTTTGTTTATATATGTTTAGGGTTTATGGTTTAGGGTTTAGGGTTTAGGGTTTTTTTGGGCTTAGGGTTTAGGGTTGTAGGTTTAGGGTTTAGGGTTTAGGTTTTTTTTTTAAAATTAGGTAAACCGGTAGGTTTATGCTTATTTAGTTTATTTTTTATTTATTATCTTATTTTATTTTTTATTCATATTTATATTTATTTTTTATTTTTATTTAGTTTAGTTTAATTATTTTAGGTTTATTTATTTAAATTTAGGTTTTTTATTTTAGTTTTTCTTTTATGTTTTGGTTTTTGTGTATTTTTAGTTTAGTTTTATTTTTATTTTATTTTTTAGGTTTAGGTTTCATTTTTTATTTTTAGGTTTAGGTTTAGATTTTTATTTTTTTTGTTTAGGTTTTCCTTTTAGGTTTTTATTTTAGATTTATTTTTAGGTTTTATATTTTAGCTTAGTTTAGGTTTATTATTTTATTTTTTTATTTATTTTAGGGTTTAGGTTCAGGTTTTATTTATTTTAGTTTAGTTTTTGTTACTTTAGGTTTCAGTTTATTTTATTTTGTTTATTTTAGGTTTAAGTATTTTTTTACTTTAGGGTTTAGGTTTTATTTATTTATTTATTTTAGTTTTTTTAAGTTTTTAATTAGTTTTTATTTTATTTTATTTTATTTTAGGTTTATTTAATTTTTATTTTATGTTTAGATTTTATTTTATTTAGGTTTTGCATTTTTAAGTTTATTTTATTTTTTTAGTTTAGTCTAGGTTTTTATTTATTTTATTTTATTTTTGTTTTTATTTTTTATTTTACTTTATTTGTAGGTTTAGGTTTTGGTTTAGGATTTAGTTTAAGTTTTTATTTTATTTTATTCTTCTATTTAATTTATGTTTAAGTTATTTTTTTATTTTATTTTTAGTTTTTATTTAGTTTAGGTTTAGTTTTAGGATCTTAGGGTTTAGGGTTTAGGGTTTAAAGTTTAGGGTTTAAGATTTAGGGTTCGAGGTTTAGGGTTTAGAGTTTAGGGTTATAGGTTTTGTGGTTTAGGGTTTAGGGTTTAGGTTTTAGGGTTTAGGGTTTTAAGGTTTTGGGTTTAGCATTTAGGGTTTAGGATTTAGGGTGGTATGTTTAGGGTTTTGGGTTAGTTTTAGGGTTTAGGGTTTAAGGTTAAGGATTTTCTTATTTTTTTAATTTTTTATTTTTTATTTTAAATTAAGTAAACCTACAAGTTTAAGTTTATTTCATTTTTTTCTTTAATTTAGTTTTCTTTATTCTTTTCATTTTTATTTAGGTTTATTTAAATTTTTCTTTAGTTTAATTTATTTATTTTAGGTTTATTTATTTTAGTTTAGGTTTTTTATTTTAGTTTATTTTTTAAGTTTAGGTTTAGGTTTAATTTTTAGAATAGTTTTATTTTTATTTTATTTTTTAGGCTTAGGTTTTATATTTTATTTTTAGGATTTAGTTTAGGTTTTTATCTTATTTTATCAAGTTTAGGTTTTAGGTTTTTATTCTAGGTTTATTTATAGGTTTTAATTTTTAGTTTCAATTTAGGTTAATTTTTAGTTTATTTTATCTTATTTAATTTAGGTTTAGGTTTACGTTTAGTTTATTTTTGGTTTAGATTTATGTTTTATTTATTTTAGTTTAGGTTTAGATTTATTATATTTTTATTTTAGGTTTAGGTTTTTTTTATAGTTTTGGGTTTATGTTATATTTTTTTAGGTTTTAACTTTTGGTTAGTTTTTTAGGTTTAAATTTTTATTTACTTTTGATTTTATTTTATTTTATTTTTGGTTTATTTTATTTTTATTTTAGTTTTAATTTTTATTTTATTAGGTTTTTCATTTTTTTAATTTAGTTAAGGTTTTTATTTATTTTATTTTTTGTTTAGTTTTTATTTTTTATTTTATTTTATTTTTAGGTTTAGGTTTAGGTTTAGGTTTTAGTTTATGTTTTTACTTTATTTTTTTAATTTATTTTGGTTTATGTTTTTTTATTTATTTTATTTTTTGGTTCAATTTAGTTTGGCTTTAGGTTTTTAGCTTTTTAGGGTTTAGGATTTAGGTTTATTGTTTAGGGTTAGTTTAATGTTTTCAGTTTTGGGTTTGGGGTTTAGGATTTAGGGTTTAGGGTTTAGGGTTTACGGTTTAGGGTTTAGGATTAAGGTTTTAGGGTTTAGGGTTTAGGGTTTAGAGTTTTAGAGTTTAGGGTTTAGGGTTAAGTGTTTAAGGTTTAGGGTTTTTAGGGTTTAAGGTTTAGGTTTTAGGTTTAGGGTTTAGGTTTTAGTTTAGGGTTTTGGGTTTTTGGTTTTTTTTAAAGAGAATAAATTTAGATTCAACATTTCTTATTTTGATTTCATCAACCAAGTAGCACACCAAGTTTTTTAAGACCTGGCGACAACATAGATAAAAAAATGACGATAGAGCAAGTCGAAACCCTGATAATAAGTCTCTGTAAAGACAGTTCCATAAATAGTAGATGGGATCGACCATTTTTTAATTTCTTCGGTTCCCATTAGAAACACTTCAGCCTCTCTAGAAGCGGGATCCAACATCATATCCCCGATCTCTCCCTTCATCGCCACTACGGCTATAACCTCCATTGCTCCTCTTGGCTCTGTAACCACCACTGCTCCGAGCATCACCTCCATATACACTAGCACCTCTAGATCCCCCACCACCATTATGATAACTGCTGCCTTCGCCATCGCCTCCACCACTAGATCTAGATAGAGCTTGGTTTACATTGATGTTCCTGCTGTTATGGTTCTGCCCATTCTTGGGGTTTAGGTTTATGTTTAGATTTATTAGGTTTTATGGTTTAGGTTTATTTTTTAATTTATTTAGTAACGTTAGCTTTAGGTTTAGGATTTGGGGTTTAGGATTTAGGGTTAGCATTTACGGTTTAGGGTTTAGAGTTTAGGGTGTAGGGTTTAGGGTTTTAGGGTTTAGGGTTAGGGATTAGTGTTTAGGCTTTAAGGTTTTTTACGATTTAAGGTTTAGGGTTTAGGGTTTAGGGTTCAGTGTTTAGGCTTTAGGGTTTAGGGTTTAGGGTTAAGGGTTTAGGGTTACCTTAGGGTTTACGGTTAGTTTAGTGAATAGGGTATATGGTCTAGGCTTTAGGCTTTAGGGTTTAAGGTTTAGGGTTTAGGCTTAGTTTAGAGTTTAGGGTTTAGGTTTTTAGGGTTTAAGGTTCAGTTTTTAGGGTTTAGGGTTAGGGTTAGGGTTTAGGGTTTAGGGTTTAGGGTTTATGCTTTAGGGTTAGTTTAGGGTTTAGGGTTTTTATTTTAAATTAAGTAAATCGGTAGGTTTATGTTTATTTAATTTATTTAGTTTATTTAGTTTATTTCTTTTAACTATTTTTTTTAGAATAGTTAATTTATTTTAGGTTGATTTATTTTAGTTTAGGTTGTTTTATTTTAGTTTATTTTTTGGGTTTAGAATTAGGTTTATGTTTATTTTTTATTTTAGTATTTAGGTTTATGTTTTATTTTTTATTTTCTTGTGCAGGTTTTTATTTTCATTTTTTTAGGATTAGGTTTTAGTATTTTATTTTCGATTTATTTTTAGGTTTTATTTTTTAGTTTAGGTTTAGGTTTATTTTTAGTTTATTTTAATATATTTAGTTTAGGTTTAGGCTTTGTTTATTTTAGGTTTATGTTTAGGTTTTATTTATTTTAGTTTAGTTTATTTTAGTGTGGGTTTAGATTCATTTTATTTTTATTTTAGGTTTAATTTTTTTAGTTTCGGGTTTATGTTTTATTTGATATTTATTTTTAGGTTCTACTTTTAGGTTTAATATTTAGGGTTTATGCTTTTAGGGTTTAGGGTTTAGGGTTAGGGATTAGGGTTTAGGGTTTAGGGTTTAAGGTTTTTTAGGGTTTAGGTTTATGGCTATAGGGTTTAGGTTAGGGTTTAGGGTTTAACTTTTAGGCTTTAGGGTTTTGGGTTTTTAGGGTTTAGGGTTAGCTTACGATTTAGGGTTAGTTTAGACTTTAGGGTTTAAGGTTTAGGGTTTATAGTTTAGGTTTTTAGGTTTAGGCTTTAGCTTTAGGCTTTAGGGGTTTTAGGGTAGTTTAGGTTAACAGGTTTAGGATTAGTTTAAACTTTAAGGTTTAGGTTTTAAGTTTAGAGTTGAGCTTAGGTTTAGTTTAGGTTTGGAGCTTAGGTTAGTTTAGGTTAGTTAGAGTTTAGGTTTAGGGTTTAAAGTTTAGGGTTTAGGGTTTAGGGTTAGGATTAGGGTTTAGGGTTTAGGGTTTAGGGTTGAGGACTTAGGATTTTGGGTTTAGGGTGTTAAGGGTTTAGGTTTTTTTTTATTTAATTATTTATTTTTAATATTTTTTATTTAAATTAAGTAAACTAGTAGGTTTTGGTTCATTTAGTTTATTTTTTTATTAATTTTAGTTTATTTTATTTTTTATTTTCATTTAGGTTTATTTTTATTTTTATTTAGTTTAGTTTACTTATTTTAGTTTAGGCTATTTATTTTAGTTTATATTTTAGTTTCGATTTATGTTTACATTTATTTTTTAGTTTAGTTTTATTTTTATTTTATTTTATAGGTTTAGGTTTTATTTATTATTTTTAGGTTTAGGGTTAGGTTTTTATTTTATTTTATTAGGTTTAGGTTTTAGGTTTTTATTTTAGGTTTATATTTATGTTTTATTTTTTAGTTTAGGTTTATGTTTATTTTTAGTTTGTTTTATTATATTTAGCTTAGGTTTAGTTTATTTTAGCTTTAAGTTTAGGTTTATTTTATTTTAGTTTACTTTATTTTTGTTTAGGTTTATTTTATTTTGTTAATTTTATTTTTATTTTAAGTTTAAGTTCTTTTTTTAAGTTTAGGGTTTAGGTTTTATTTTTTATTTATTTGTAGGTTTTGTTTGTAGGTTTATTTTTTAGGTTTAGGTTTTATTTAATTTTTATTTTATTTTCTTTTAGGGTTATTTTATTTTTATTTTAGATTTAGTTTTTATTTTTTTATAGTTTTTTTAACTTTATTTTCTCTTTTAGTTTAGTTTAGGTTTTAATTTATTTTATTTCAGTTTAGTTTTTTATTTTATTTTATTTTATTTTTTTGTTTAGGTTTAAGTTAGGTTTTAATTTAGGTTTTTATTTTATTTTATTTATAAATTTATTTTATTTAGTCTAGTATTTTTAATTATTTTATTTTTAGGTTTCATTAAGTTTAGGTTTAGGTTTTTAGTTTTTTAGGGTTTAGGGTTTACGGTTTAATGTTTAGGGACTAGGGTTAGTTTATGGTTTATGGTTTAGGGTTTTAGGTTTAGGGTTTGTGGATCCTAGGGTTTGGGGTTGTAGGTTTTACGGTTTAGGGTTTAGGGTTTAGAGTTTAGGGTTTAGAGTTTTTTTTTTGGGAAAAGTTAGAATTTTATTACGATAAAAGGAAAAGATACAATGTCCATAATAGGGGTAAAGCTCAAAGTTCTACTTGTCTTAGAGCTACAAGTAACCTAAACAACTAAACCACCATTTAAGTACAATTGAAAGGAAAAGAAAATAAAAGAAAAACAAAAACAATTATAATAGCTAAAAAGCATATGAGGAAAAGACAGAATAAGACTAATACAGCTCTTGAAAGCAGTAAAAGAACTAGTCAGCAGTAGCTCTTGATCCCTTTTTGAAAGAAAGATAAACAAGAACCACAATAACAGTTGAGTTGACTGAGTAAAGCTCATTCCATCTGTAAAGTTACAACCTGCAAAAGAATTGCAACACACAAGGCAATAATCATAGCTTAAGAGAAAAGGATAAAGTAAATAATTTAGAGAGCTAGAGAAGGCTGCTCAGTTAAGATCATCTCAAGTGGCAATACATATGAGCATCAAACTTCACGAGAAGGGTTACGTCATATGTAATGCTACCAACTAGAGAGAAGATATGAGGAAACATCAAGGCCATCATATAGCATACTATATAAATAAACCATCCAAGGCAAAATACTCCATAGTGATCAAGGTCATGCACCAAACAAACAGAGAAAACAAGACCAACCAAAACCCATAACGACCAATCACATAAAAGCCAAAGTTATAGTGGAGTAAAGGCTAAAAAACCAAGCATTAACTCCACCAGAGCCATCACCAAAAAGGAAGAGAAACACAAAAAAGGAGTAGTCAGCATGAATAGGGGTAACAACACAACACAACATAATAGTCCCAAAGGCATAACAACAACCGACGACTATCTCTAGAGCACTAGAAATCCAAATTCAAGGGCAAAACCTCCACCCAAATAACAAAATAGTAGATGATAAGCAACACCAGAGAGAGGAAAGCCATAGGTAGACCAAGAGGGCATCTAGAAATTACCATCAAAACCAAACCCTAGGCAGCAGGAAAAATAGCAAATCTTTCACCACTGACCAAGAGACAAATATTAGGAAACAAGGAGAGTAAAATAAACTAGAGGGATTCAATACCAATAGCTAACCTAAATCCCAAGACACCAAGCCTGGGCACAAACATCCAAGGAAAGATAGCATCCAATCCCAAGTTACCAAGCCAAAGGGAGCCACAACCAACCTTCAGCAAACACCTGGCCAATCTAGTTAGATGAGCAGCTGCTAGCAAACTAGTAGGCATAGACAAAAAATAGCCACAACCATCTCCTATAATAAATATAAACCCATGTCTAGAAGAAAAAAGAACCACTGTTGTACCAATCAAAGAAAATAACCAACAAAAGAAAACACCAACCCAAACCAAACAACCAAAAGAATTGAAAAAAAAAAACTAAGCAAATCTTATAGAGAGACCAATACCAACAACCAACCATTGCAATAGAAGTTCCAATTAAGTAAAGGGAAGCATCCAATATAAAAAAGGCTAACCAAAATGGGGAAAAGAACAGTGGCATCATAGCCACAACCCACAGGATCTCAAGAAAACCAAGAAACAAAATTGGTAGTCACTTAGCTAGACAAAATACCAAAGTTTAAAATGTCGAAGAGAACCACCCAAGCACAAGCAGCAAATCAGTGAGGAAAGGAACGAGGCTAGAGGCAAACAAAGTCCCTTCCAAATCCTATAGAATAGATAGTCATCACAAAAGAGAAAACATAAGGGAAACATCTAGAAAAACTACCTGCAATCCATAAGGTAGAGGAAAAAACCAATTAGTACAAGCCCCTACGCAAAACTATGCAAGGAGAACAACAACCACCAAAAAGCCCAAAATTAATCCAAAGAGAGACCAACAAACCATGAAAAATGACCACCCAAAATTGTCGAGGATGGAAGAAGCAAATTGCGACATCTGAGAAGCATATTAACCAAAATCAAATTCAAATAAGGTAGCATGATTGCAAACCCAACATCAATTAGTATAAGGGGTAGGCCAAGATCGGTACAACCACAGGAGACCCCAAAACATCACTAGTGTGTGACAAAGAAGCATAGCATGAGCCATAGAAAGAAACCACTAGTGTCATAGGATAGGAAAGCCAATTAAAAACAACACCACTACGACCCAAATAATGGTTAGTCAAGTGTACAATGGGGTAAAGAGGAAGGGGGTTTAAGTTTAGAAAGAAACTAAAACTAATAAGGCAGCTTTCATACAAAGTGAGATTGACCAGGACCCTAAAGAAAAATAACAAAAGCCACTTCTTGGTGAGGGAAGGAAAAAACAACCAAAAAAATAGACTAAATAAGACCACCATAGCAATATGATCAACAAAATAATGAAAGTTAAAATCGAGCTAATCTAGTGTTATCAGTTGACTAGACCATGATGCTTAAGTAAGCTATGGTTATCAATAAAGTGAGCTCATTTAATTTAGCTCCCAAACTAGCATAAGTAAGCATTACCTTCACAAAGAATGTGATAAATTTTGTAGCAAACTTGAGAAAGAAGGTTTTAATGTGATTAAGAAGATAAAATAAGCCGACATTCCCCATTTTATTAGTATTGAGCATATCTAGTAAAAGAAGAGCATCAACTTCAATCCAAATATTAAAGAGGCCTTTGCTTAAACAAATATAGTAATAGCTTTATTAACATCCATGAGCTCAACATAAATAGAACTAACTTTGAGCGGTAGGCAAAAGCACAAATGTGTACCTTTAGAATCCTTAAGATTTCTACCACAACCATATTTGTTTGGGGAAATGGAACCATCAGTATTGATGTTAATAAAATTTTCTTTAGGCATAATCCATTGTATAATCCTAAAACTCTTGTAGGAAGGGTCATCATGCAAAGTGATACCCAATTATTTAGCCACAAATTTATAACCTCTAAAATAAAGATTACTAATTAACTTTGCATTAAACAAAGCATGAATTTTTTCTTTAGTTTTAGCAAGGATCCTTTTACGGTTCATAAGGATGCCTTGATATTTAGCATAATTTGTATCCATCCAAATGAACCAAATAAGGTAAATAGAAATAAAAACTTTCATATGACCTTTCACAGTTTTATGGAAACAAACTTCAAGAAGTTGATATAAAGAAAGAGAGCCATGAAAATAGTTAGTGTTAAATAAATCATCATACCATATCCAAAGTTTGGAAGTAATAGCACCATTGACAAAAACATGATTAACATTTTCAAAATGAAAGCAATAATAACACTTGGAAGGTAAATAAAACCCTTTAAGCCAGAGCAAGGAATCTACAAGAATGAAGTTATTCAAAAATATTCCAAGCTAAAATAGAATAAGAAATGGGAATGATATTGTTCCAAAGGTACATGAAAACATTAGATGTATTTTGTTTATTTCTAAAAAGTTTCTAACCTCTTTAAGAATGAAATCGCCATTGTAAGAGAGCTTGAAAAGAATTTGACCAGGTTTATTAGGAAAGATAGCGATGTTGTAAAACTTATCAAAAATAGAAATATGAATGTAGTTCTCAAGTTTGTTTTCATTCTAATTGTTATTAAGCCAAAAAAGAGTTAACTTTGATAGTACTGGTAGAGTTTGTAGATAAAAGGGAGTCAATAGAGCCATTGCAATCCAATTATCTTGCCAAAAGAAACAAGAGTCTGAATGAATACCCCAAGATATTAAGGATTCAACAACCCATTAATGGAGCAAAGCCTTTTCCAAATTGGAGAGTCACCAACTTTATAAGCACAGATAAGAGGGTGTTTACCTGGGCAATATTTTTCCATCATAAAATTAGCCCAAAGGCTATCATTCTTTTTAAAATTCCACCAGAGCATGTGAGAGAAGGTAGTCATAGCTTCATGAATAAGTTTGCAACCAAGACTACCTTCACCCAAAGGACCACAACATTTATGCCAGGATGTCCAATGCATTATTTTAATAAAATTATTGGATCCCCAAAAAAATTTATTAAGCAAGCAATCAATTTTGATAAGAGTAGAATTAGTGGAAATAATAGTTTGAATCAAATAAAGAGGCATAGAATTAAAAGTGCCTTTAAGAATAGTGAGCCTGCCACCAAAAGAATGTAAATGGAATTCCCAAACAAAAATTTTATTTAAAATTTTTTGAATTAACACATTAAAAAGATGGGATCATTTTGGACCTTTAAATAGAGGAGAACCCAAGTACTTAAGAGGTAAGTGTTGATGTTTAAAATTAGTGATATGCTAGATTTGATTGATTTTATCATTAGAGATAATTAAAGAAATAATAAAATAGCTTTTGTTATCATTAATAGAAAGACCATTTTCTCTACCAAATTTATTTAAAAAAATCTTGAGGTTCTTGATTTGTTGAATAGAAGCATTGCAAAAAATAATGAAATCATCCACAAAGCTTAAGTGGGAAACAAGAAGACCACCAAGAGTTTTGTAGTACATACTAGGATTGTTTAAAAATAACTCATTGATGCTCCTAGATAAGTACTTAACAACAATAATAAATAAAGCAGGAGATAAAGGATCCCCTTGTCTTCAGCTATGGGAAGAAAGAAAAAAGCCCAAAGCTTCCCCATTAAGAAAAATAAGACACCATGCATTATTAGTATAATATTTAATAATAAAAGTATATTTATCAAAAAATCCAAATAATTTAGAATATGGAAAAGGAAATCCCAAGAATGTTTCCACCTCTAGTCATAGCATCTAAGTCATGAATTAATTCCTGGGCAAGTAAAATGTTATCAGAAATATATCTACCTCTAACAAAACCAGTTTGGTTGAGAGAGATAATCTTAGAAGTAAAGGTCTAAGCCTATTGGCAAGAATTTAGGAAATCAGCTTATTGAAGAAGGTGAAAAGTCTTATAGGTCTAAAATCACTCCAATAGTTTGGACAATCTTTCTTAAGTATGAGAATAATAGAAGTGCCTGAAAAAGATCTAGGAAAAGGATTACCATTAAAAAAAAATCAACCACAGGCTAAATTAAATCATTTTTAATAAGAAACCAATAATTTTGAAAAAATTGAGTAGTGAAACCCTCCGGACTAACAACAAAATCTATGTTCATGCTATTAAGAACTTTAAAAACTTCATCTTCATCAGGCATAATAGTAAGAAAATCATTATCATCATTAGTAATAATAAAAGAAATAAAGTGCAATTTAGAAATATTTGCATAAGAGCAACTCTTATTAAGCATATTTCTAATGTAATTAATAACTGAATCCTTAATATCATTATTCTCCATAATCCATTCTCCATTATCATCTTTAATTTTTTTAATATTATTTAAAGCTCTCTTTTCATTAACTAAAGCATGGAAATACCTATTCTGTCACCATCATAATATGTTTACTAACAGCTTTTTGATGACAATAAGTCTCTTTCATATTTTAAAAATTAACAGGTTTATATTTCACCTCAGTCAAGTCCTTAATCTAAGAAGGATTAGACATAATAAAGACCTCAAGATCATAAACTAGTTTTTCCAAATCATTGATATTAGCAAAAAAGTTCTTAAAATAATGCTTGTCCTGCTAACCCAAATTTTTCTTTAATCTTTTAAGCTTAAACCAAAGTCTATTCATCCCCATAATCGAATTATTAGGATGTAAAGGAGCTTTCTAAAAAAATCAATTTGCTGAATCCACATGTTGTGAAATCTAAAAGGAGAGAAATTTTTTAATATATTAAAATTATCTTTAATAGAAACCAAAAGAGGAGCATGATCAGGCAAGGTTTTTCTTAAATGATTGATAGAAGTAATATGCCATTGAGTAATCCAATGAGTATTAAAAAGAATCTGATCCAACCTTTGACAAAGTCTAGAGTTTTGCCAAGTATAATTAGAACCTTTAAAACCAATATCAATCAAATTACAATCAAGGATCATATTAGAAAATTCTTCCATGGAGTGAATATTAGGAGAGAAACCACCACTTCATTTAGAAGTGAATAAAATAGTGTTGAAATCACCACCAACAAACCAAGGTTATTGATGGGGTAGCAAAATTCCTCAAATAATCCCAAAGAAGATTTCTACTAGATCTAAGCCCAAAACACAATAATCACCCTAAGAGATTTGAGCATACACACCTTGTTGAAAATCATCAATAATAGAAACCTCTACAAAGTTATTCCAAGAACACCAAATCTTATTACTAACATTTGAGAAAATTTTAATGAAATCGATCATTCAAGCAACATGGTTAATTTGTTAGCATGAATAAGAGCCTGCAGAAAAAATAAGTAAAGAAATATTATGTATACAACAAAGATTTCTAATACGGTTATGAATAGAGAGGGTACCAATCCCTCTAACATTCAAAATAATAAAATTAAACATAATGAAATAAAATGGGGATAAGAAAAGGTTAATTAAGAGAGGAGAGGGAGGTCATAGTCGATCTAGTGTTTCTTGGCAATTTGGGATGGAAATTTTTAACGTTTTGTTTCTTTTTCTAGCATGATAAGTTTGGAAACCAATTTATTTCCCATGTAATCATCATCATAGAAGGATTTAGCAACATTAGTCACAGATTTAAGAAAAATCTCTTGATTAGAAATGAATTATCTTTCTTCTTAGACATTATAATTTATTAAAGCCAAATGAGCATCGAGAATAACAAGAGAGGGAACAGAAATAGATTTATTAAGAGGCAAGTGTGAACAACAAGCCGTTCCTCTTCATGACCCAAATTAGATAAAGGAAAATCTTTATGAGAATTTAAATAATTTTGAATCTGGAAAATAGAATTTATTTTTTCAACATGATTATCATGAGGTATTAAAGCCATATTCTTCATTAAATTTTCATGATGCATAACATTAATATCCTCATTTATATTCTCAGTCAAAGCATCATTTTCATTAATCAAAGCTGGTAAGTATGCAGGGATTGAATTAGAGGAAATATAATCGTCATCTAAAAGTTTAGAAAAACTAATATTGTTCACATTAGAAACCTTCAATTGTACAGAAGAAGTAAGAGGTAAAATTTCCTTATTAGGAACATTCAAAAATTCTTTTTTTTTCAATGTAGCTCTATGATATTTAACAGTGATCGTCCTAGGGTAAGGAAAGAAGTTTCCTTAATAGGGTTTTTCTTTTTTAGGTGAGGATGAAGAATGAAACATTTTGAATTATCGTGCCTATGGATTTTACAGTGAGAACAAAAGATAGGGAGATTTTGGAATTAATTATAGCAAAATTTCGGTGAGGATGAAGAATGAAACACTTCGTATGTAACAATAATTTTCATATTCCAATCAAAATTTCTTTGTAGTGTTTCTTGGTAATGTCCAATTCAACAAGCATTCTAGCCATTGAAGTATGAGATTTCGTAGTCATTGCCTTATCAATTTGCAATGGCCGACCAAATAAAGCACCCATAGCAAAAAGGAATTGATGGTTAACAAAATGAATTCGCATATTAGGGAGAGAAATCTAAATTGGAATGTCTTTGAATGATTTCAATGCAGTCAAAGCCAAGTTAGTTGATGCCCTAGCAGGATCAATAGGATCCTTCATTTTTCCCCAAGGAATCATTGGGGAAGATGCCAAGCCTTAGCATCACTCCAAAGAAGACACAAAATAGGCTAGCAGCCACTATTTCAAGAAGGGATCCAGTGAGAATCATGCAAAATAATTGGCAAGTAGTGGCTAAGAATTAAGAGGAAAGGAAATGCGAGGATGAGGCTTGAATAGTTTTTAGGTTTTTGGGTCATAGTTTAGGGTTTAGGTTTAGTTTAGTTTAAGGTTTAGGTTTAGTTTAGGTTTAAGTTTAGGTTTAGGTTTAGGTTTAGGTTTAGGTTTAGGATTCGGTTTAGGGTTTAGGTTTAGGTTTAGGGTTTAAGTTTAGGTTTAAGATTTTAGGTTTATTTGAGTTTAGTTTAGATTTAAGTTTAGAGTTTAAGGTTTAGGTTTAGGGTTTAACTTAGGAGTTTAGGAGTTTAGGTTTCTTCAATTTATTTAAGTTTAGGTTTAGAGTTTAGGGTTTAGGGTTTAGGTTTAGGTTTATGTTTAGGTTTAGGTTTAGGATTTAAGTTTAGGTTTAGATTTAGGGTTTAAGTTTAGGTTTAGGGTTTAATTTCAAGTTTGGGTATAGGGTTTAAGGTTTAGGGTTTAAGTTTAGGGTTTAGGTTTAGGGTTTAAGGTTTAGCATTTAGGTTTATGTTTAGGTTTAGGGTTTAAGTTTAAGTTTAGGTTTAGGTTTAGGTTTTGGTTTAGGGTATATGTTTTGGTTTAGGTTTAGGGAATAGGTTTAGGTTTAGGGTTTAGGGTTTAGAGCTTAGTATAGTTTAAGTTTATTTAGAGTTTAAGTTAGAGTTTAAGGTTAGGTTTAAAGTTTAGGAAGATAGGTTTTAAGTTTAGGTTTTTAGTTAGTTTAGGAGTTGATTTAGGTTTATAGTTTATAGGTTATAGTTTAGGTTTAGTTTAGTTTTAGGTTTTAAGTTAGGTAGAGATTTAAATTTAGTTAGGGTTAAGTTTAGGTTAGATTTAAATTTGAATTTTAAGTTAGGTTTAGGTTTTAAGTTTAGGTTAGTTTAAGTTTAAATTTTAGGAGTTTATTATTTAGTTTAGATTTAAGTTTAAGTTTAATTTAAGTTTAAGTTTGGAGTTTTGTTTAAGTTTAGGGTTTAGGTTTAGGTTTAAACTTTAGAGGTTTAAGTTTATTTAGGTTTTAGGTTTAGTTTAAGTTTGAGTTTAGTTTTGTTTAAGTTTATTTTAAGTTTAGGTTTAGGTTTAGGTTTAGGATTCTGATTCAAGGTAGGGTTTTCTTAGGTTTATTATTTAAGGTTTAGGGTTTAGTTTTTAGTGTTTAGAATTTAGAGTTTAGGGTTTTTAGGGTTTAGGGTTTAGGGTTTAGGTACATTTTTTAGGTTTATAGTTTATAGTTTAGGTTTATTGAGTTTAGGATTGAGTTCAATATTTAGGATATAGGTTTAGTTTAGTGCTGTGTTTTTTTATGGTTTTAGGGTTTAGGGTTTAGATTTTAGGTTTAGGGTTTAGGCTTTAGTTTAGGGTTTAAGATTTAAAATTTTTTTTATTAGAGAACAAATTCATATTCAACATTTCTTCTTTTTGATTTCAACAACCAAGTAGCACACCAAGTTTTCTAAGACACAAATGATGACATAGATAAAAAATGAGCACCAATTGAGCAATTCAAAAATCCTAGACAACTAGAACTGTCTCTACTATAAAAATACATTTCCATATGTAGTATATCGAATTGGCCGTTCTTCAATTTCTCTAGTTCCCATCAGAACCACCACCACCTCTTGAGCAATAAGATCCACCATCATATTTCTATTCCATCCCTCTGCCACCACCAAGACTGTAACCTCCATCACTCCTCTTGCCTCCATAACCACCACTACTCTGACCACCACCTCCATATTCGCCAGCACCTCCAGATCCCCCACCACCATTGCAATAACTGTCGCCTCTGCCTTCATCTCCGCCTTCACCTCCACGATTAGATCTCGATTAAGACTAGTTGATGCCAATGTTCTTGTCATCAAGGTTCTTCCCATTATTAGGGTTTATGTTTAGGTTTAGGTTTAGGTTTATTAGGTTTTAGGGCTTAAGTTTATTTTTTTATTTATTTAGTTTCCTTAGGTTTTGGCTTAGGGATTAGGGTTTAGGGTTTAGGGTTTAGGGTTTAGGGTTAGGGTTTATGGTATAGGGTTTAGGGTTTAGGGTTTAGGGTTTAGGGTTATAATTTATGGCTTAGGGATTAGGGTTTAGGGTTTAGGTTTTAGTGTTTAGTCTTTAGGGTTTAGGGTTTTTATGGTTTAGGGTTTAAGGTTTCAGGTTTAGGGTTAGGTTAGGGTTTAGGGTTAGTTTAGGGTTTAGGTTAAGTTAGGTTTAAGTTTAGTTTAATTTAGGTTTAGATTTAGATTTAAGGTTTAGGGTTTAGGGTTTAGGATTAAGGTTTAGTTTATAGTTTAGGGTTGGGTTGAGTTTAGGGTTTGGTTTTGGGTTTAGGGTTTAGGGTTTAGGATTTAGGGTTTATAGTTTTATTTTTTATTTTTACTTTTTAAAATTAAACCCAGTAGGTTTGGGATTATTTAGTTTATTTTTTATTTATTTTAGTTCATTTTATTTTTTTATTTTTATTTAGGTTCATATTTATTTTTGTTTAGTTTAGTTTATTTATTTTAGGTTTATTTATTTTAGTTTAGGCTTTTTATTTAGTCTATTTTTTAGGTTTAGGTTTAAGTTTAGGATTATTTTTTAGTTTAGTTTTCATTTTATTTTATTTTTAGGTTTAAGTTTTATTTTTTATATTTAGGTTTATTTTTAGGTTTTTATTTTATCTTTTTAGGTTGAGGTTTTAGGTTTTTATTTTAGGTTTATTTTTAGGTTTTATTTTTTAGTTAAGGTTTATGTTTATTTTTAGTGTATTTTATTTAATTTAATTTAGGTTTAGGTCTAGGTTTAGTTTATTTTAGGTTTAGGTTTTATTTTTTATTTTAGTTTTTTTTAGTTTAGGTTTATGTTTATTTTATTTTTATTCTAGATTTTTGTTTTTTTTATCGTTAGGGTTTAGGTTTAGTTTAGGATTTAGGGGTTTAGGGTTTAGGGTTTAGGGTTTAGGGTTTAGGGCTTAAGGTTTAGGGTCTAGGGTTTAGGGTTTAGTCTTTAGGGTTTAGGGTTTAGGGTTTGGTTTTCGGGTTTAGGGTTTAAGATTTAGGATTTAGGGTTTAGGGTTTAGGGTTTTTTTATATATATTTTACTTTTTTTAAATTATGTAAACATGTAGGTTTAGGTTTATTTAGTTTATTTTTTATTTATTTTAGTTCATTTTATTTTTTATTTTTATTTAGTTTCATATTTATTTTTGTTTAGTTTAGTTTATTTATTTTAGTTTAGGCTTTTTATTTAATCTATTTTTTTGGTTTAGGTTTAAGTTTAAGAATATTTTTTAGTTTAATTTTTATTTTATTTTATTTTTTAGGTTTAAGTTTTATTTTTTATTTTTAGGTTTATTTTTTGGCTTTTATTTTATCTTTTTAAGTTGAGGTTTTAGGTTTTTATTTTATGTTTATTTTTAGGTTTTATTTTTTTAGTTTAGGTTTATGTTTATTTTTATTGTATTTTATATAATTTAGTTTAGGTTTTGGTTTAAGTTTAGTTTATTTTATGTTTAGGTTTTATTTATTTTATTTTAGTTTATTTTAGTTTGGGTTTACGTTTATTTTATTTTTATTTTAGGTTTTAGTTTTTTTTTGGTAAGTAGGGTTTAGGTTTAGTTTAGAATTTAAGGTTTAGGATTTGGGGGTTAAGGGTTTAGGGATTAGGGTTTAGGGCTTAAGGTTTAGGGTTTAGTGTTTAGGGTTCAGGGTTTAGTGTTTAGGGTTTGGTTTTCGGGTTTAGCATTTAAGGTTTAGGATTTAGGGTTTAGGATATAGGGTTTTTTTTATATATATTTTACTTTTTAAAAATTAAGTAAACCTATAGGTTTAGGTTTATTTAGTTTATTTTTTATTTTTATTCAGGTTCATATTTATTTTTTTAGTTTAGTTTATTTATTTTAGATTTATTTATTTTAGTTTAAGCTTTTTATTTAGTCTATTTTTTAGGTTTAGGTTTATGTTTAGGATTATTTTTTAGTTTAGTTTTATTTTATTTTATTTTTTATTTTTAGGTTTATTTTTAGGTTTTTATTATATCTTTTTAAGTCGATGTTTTAAGTTTTTATTATAGGTTTATTTTTAGGTTTTATTTTTTAGTTTAGGTTTATGTTTATTTTTAGTGTATTTTATTTAATTTAGTTTAGGTTTAGGTTTAGGTTTACTTTATTTTAGGTTTAGGTTTTATTTATTTTATTTTAGTTTATTTTAGTTTAGGTTTAGGTTTATTTCTTTTTATTTTAGCTTTTTATTTTTTTTTTGTAGTTTAGGGTTTAGGTTTTATTTTATATTAATTTATAGGTTTATTTTTAGGTTTATTTTTTAGGTTTAGGTTTTTCTTAGTTTTATTTTTTTTATTTTAGGTTTATTTAATTTTTTTTAGGTATAATTATTATTTTATTTAAGGTTTTTATTTTTAAGTTTAGTTTAGGTTTTTATTTCTTTTACTTTAGTTTTATTTTTATTTTTTTAGTTAATTTCTCTTTTAGGTTTACGTTTTGGTTTTAGTTTAGGTTTTATTTTATTTTATTTTATTTATTTTATTTTTGTTTAGGTTTATTTATTTATTTTATTTTTAGGTTTAGGTTTTTAGCTTTTTAGGGTTTAGGGTTAAGGGTATAGGGTTAATGGTTTAGGGTTTAGGGTTTAGGGTTTAGGGTTTAGGTTTTAGGTTTAGGGTTCATGTTTTAGTTTAGGGTTTTTATTTCTTGGTTTTTTAAAGAGAACAAATTCATATTGAAAATTTCTTCTATTCGATTTCCTTAACAAGTTGCACACTAAGTTTTCTAAGACATAAATGACAACATAGATAAAAAATGAGCATGCATAGAGATAATAAAAAATCCTAGATGACTAGAACCATCTCTATTGTAAAGACACGATTCGATAACCAGTAGGTTTTAGGGTTTAGGGTTTTAGGGTTTAGGGTTTAGGGTTTTAGGGCTTAGGGTTTGGGGTTTAGGGTTTTAGGGTTTAGGGTTTAGTGTTTTTTAGGGTTTAGGGTTTAGGGTTTAGGGTTTAAGGTTTAGCATTGTAGGTTTAGGGTTTAGGATTTATGGTTTAGGGCTTTTAGGGTTTGGGTTTTTAAAAAAAAAAATTAAGTAAATCGGTAGGATTAAGTTTTTTAGTTTACTTAGTTTTTCTTATTTATTTTATTTATTATTTTAATTTAGGTTTATGTTTATTTTTATTTAGATTAGTTAATTTAGATTTAATTTATTTATTTTATTTAAGTTTTTTATTATAGTTTACTTTCATGGTTTAGGTTTATTTTTTAGTTAAGTTTTATTTTTATTTTATTTTTTAGGTTTAGGTTTTATGTTTCGTTATTAGGTTTAGGTTTAAGTTTTTATTTTCTTTTTTTTAGGTTTATGTTTTAGGTTGTTGTTTTTGGTTAATTTTTATGTTTTATTTTTTAGTTTAGGCTTAGGTTTATTTTTAGTTTAGTTTATTTTACTTAGTTTAAGTTTAGGTTTAGGTTTAGTTTATTTTAGGTTTAGGTTTATGTTTTATTTATTTTAGTTTAGTTTATTTTAGTTTAGGTTTAGGTTAATTTTCTTTAGTTTATTTTATTTTTATTTTAGGTTTAGGATTTTTTTTAGCTTAGGGTTTAGGTGTTATTTTTATTTTTTTTATGTTTTATTTTTAGGTTGATTTTATAGGTTTAGGTTTTTATTTAGTTTTTATTTTTTTTATCTTAGTTTTATTTTATTTTTATTTTAGGTTTAGTGTTTATTTTATTTTTATTTTTTTATTTTTGGTTTATTTATTTTTTTGTTTAGTTTCTGTTATTGATTTATTGTATTTTAGTTTAATTTTTATTTTCTATTATATTTTATTTTTAGGTTTAGGTTTAGATTTAGGTTTACGCTTAGATTTAGTTTAGGTTTTTAGTTTATTTTATTTTATTTTTCTATTTAGGTTTAGGTTTTAGGGTTTATGGTTTATGGTTTACAGTTTTAGGGTTTAGGGTATAATGTTTAGGGTTTAAAGTTTAAGTTTTAGGTTTAGGGTTTAGGTTGTAGTATAGGGTTTAGCATTTAGGGTTTTTGTTTTAAGGTTTAAGGTTTTTTTTAACTTAGTTTAGGGTCTAGGGTTTAGGGTTTATGGTTTAGGGTTTAGGGTTTAGGGTTTAGAGTTTTATGGTTTAGGGTTTAGGGTTTAGGGTTTAGGATTTTGGATTTTAGGATTTAGGGTTGTATATTTAGGGTTTAGCGTTTAGGGTCTAGGGTTAGTTTTACGGTTAGAATTTTTTTTGAAATTAAGTAAACTGGTAGGTTTAGGTTTATTTAGTTTATTTTATATTTAATTTAGTATATTTTAATTTTAATTTATATTTATGTTTATTTTTACTTTATTTTAGTTCAGTTTATTTATTTTAGTTTAGGTTTTTTATTTTAGTAAGTTTTGTAGGTTTAGGTTTAGGTTTAGCATTATTTTTTTAGTTTAGTTTAGTTTAGGTTTTTTATTTTTCTTTATTTTTTAGGTTTAGATTTTATGTTTATTTTTAGGTTTAAGTTTAGGTTTTTAATTTGTTTTTTTTAGGTTTAGGTTTTTGGTTTTTATTTTAGGTTTATTTTTAGGTTGTATTTTTTTAGTTTAGGGTTTATGGTTTTTTTTTTATTTAAAAAAAATAAGTAAACCGGAAAGTTTAGGTTTATTTAGTTTATTTTTTACTTAATTTAGTTTATTTTTTTATTTTTTTAGGTTTATTTATCTATATTCAATTTAGTTTATTTATATGAGGTTTATTTATTTTAGTTTAGGTTTATTCCATTTTATATTATTTTTTTAGTTTAGGTTTATTTTATAGTTTAGTTTTATTTTTATTTTATTTTGTAGGTTTAAGTTTTGTTTTTTTATTATTAGGTTTTGGTTAAGGTTTTTATTTTCTTTTTTTGGTTTAGTTTTAATGTTGTTATTTTAGGTTTATTTTTAGGTTTTATTTTTTAGTTTAGACGTTGGTTTATTTTTACTTTATTTTATTTTATTTAGTTTAGGTTTAGGTTTAGGTTTAGTTTATTTTAGGTTTATGTTTAGGTTTTATTTATTTTAGTTTATTTTATTTTATTTTCATTTTAGGTTTAGTTTTTTTTTAGTTTAGGGTTTAGGTGTTATTTTTTATTTATTTCAAGGTTTTTATTTAGTATTTATTTTATTTTATCTTAGGCTTATTTTATTTTTATTTTAGGTTTAGTTTTAATTTTATATAGGTTTTTAATTTTTAATTTAATTTAATTTTTTGTTTAGTTTAGGTTTTTAATTATTTTATTTAATTTAGTTTTTAATATTAATTTTATTTTATTTTTAGGTCTAAGTTTATGTTTAGTTTTTTATTTTAATTTATGTTTTTATTTTATTTTATTTTTTTATTTAGGTTTAGGTTTTAGGATTTAGGGTTTATGGTTTAGGATTTTAGGGTTTAGAGTTTAGGGTTTAAGGTTTAGTGTTTAGGGTTTAGGGTCTTTAGGGTTTAGGTTTAGGTTTTAGGTTGAGGTTTAGGAATTAATTTAAGGTTTCGGGTTTAAGCTTTAATTTAGGGTTTAAGGTTTAGGGTTTAGGATTTATGGATTAGGGTTTAAGGTTTTTTTATTTTTAACAAAGTTTAGGGTTTAGAGTTTAGGGTTTAGGGTTTAGGGTTTAGGTTTAGGATTTAGGGTTTTAGGATTTTAGGGTTTAGGGTTTAGGGTTTTAGGGTTTAGAGTTTTGGGCTTATGGTTGCAGGCTTAAGGATTAGGGTTAGTTTTAGGGATTAGGGTTTAGTGTTAGGGTTTTTTAATTTTTATATTTTTTTAAATTAAGTAAATTGGTAGGTTTAGGTTTATTTATTTATTTTTTAATTATTTAAGTTTTTATATTATCTGTTTTTATTTAGATTTAGATTTATTTTTATTTAATTTAGTTTATTTATTTTAGTTTTGTATTTTATTTTAGTTTATTTTTTAGGTTTAGGTTTATTTTTTAGTTTAGTTTAATTTTTATTTTATTTTTTAGGTTTTTGTTTTATTTTTTATTTTTAGGTTTAGGTTTATAGTTTTATTTTATTTTTTTAGGTTTAAGTTTTATGTTTATTTTTGGTTTTTATTTTTTAGTTCAAAGTTTATGGTTTTTTTTAAAAAAAATAATTAAACCGGTAGGTTTTGGTTTATTTAGTTTATTTAGTTTATTTATTATTTATTTTAGTTTATTTTCTTTTTTATTTTAATTTAGGTTTATTTTTATTTTTATTTTTATTTAGTTAAGTTTATTTATAGTAGGTTTATTTATTTTAGTTTAGGTTTCTTATATTTTAGTTTTTTCTTTAGGTTTAGGTTGTTTTTTTCAATTTAGTTTTATTTTTATTTTATTTTTTAGGCTTAGGTTTTATTTTTTATTATTAGGTTTAGGTTTAGGTTTTTTTAAATTTTTTTAGGTTTACATTTTAAGTTGTTATTTTAGGTTTTATTATTTATTTTAGGATTAGGTTTATTTTTAGTTTATTTTATTTTATTTAGTCTAGGTTTAGGTTTAGGTTTAGTTTATTTTAGGTTTAGGTTTAGATTTTATTTATTTTAGTTTAGTTTATTTTAGTTAGGTTTCGGTTTATTTTATTTATTTTTTATTTTAGGTTTAGTTTCTTTTAGCTTATGGCTAAGGTGTTATTTTTAAGTTATTTTTTAGGTTTTATTTTTAGGTTTATTTGTTAGGTTTAGGTTTTAATTTACTTTTTATTTTATTTTATCTTAGGTTTATTTTATTTTTATTTTTGATTTAGTTTTTATTTTATTTAGGTTTTTTATTTTTAGGTTTATTTTATTTTTGTTTAGTTTAGGTTTTCATTTATTTAAATTTAGTTTAGTTCTAATTTTCCATTTAGTTTATTTTTAGGTTTAGGTTTTAGTTTAAGTTATTATTTTATTTTATTTTATTTTCTTATTTAAGTTTAGGTTTTAGTGTTTAGGGCTTAGGGTTTATGGTTTAGGGTTTCATGGTTTAGGGTTATGGGTTTAGTGTTTAGTGTTTAGGGTTTGGGTTTATAGGGTTTAATATTTAATATTTAGGTTCTAAGTTTAGGGTTTAGGTTTTAGTTTAGGATTTAGGGTTTAAAGTTTAAGGTTTATGGTTTAAGGTTTTTTTTTAAAATAGAGTTTAGGGTTTAAGGTTTAGGTTTTAGGGTTTTAGGGATTAGGTTTTAGGGTTTAGGGTTTGGGGTTTAGGGTTTTAGGATTTAGGGTTCAAGGTTTAGGGTTGCAGGTTTAGTGTTTAGAGTTTCGTGTTTAGGCTTCAGGTTTTTTTTTATATTTTTTATTTTTGAATTTTTTTTATATTGAGTAAAATAGTAGGTTTAAGTTAATGTAGTTTATTTTTTTATTTAGTTTTATTTATCTATTTTAGTTAAATTTTATATTTTAGTTTATTTTGTAGGTTTAGGTTTAGGTTTAACTTTATTTTTAAGTTTAGTTTTATTTTTATTTTATTTTTTAGGTTTAGGTTTTACTTTTTATTTTTCTATTTAGGTTTAGGTTTTTATTATATTTTTTCAAGTTTAGGTTTTAAGATTTTATTTTAAGTTTATTTTTAGGTTTTATTTTTTTGGTTTAGGTTTAGGTTTACTTTTAGTTTATTTTATTTTAATTAGTTTAGGTTTAGGTTTATATTTTATTTATTTTAGTTTAGTTTACTTTAGTTTAGGTTTAGGTTTACGTTATTTTTATTTTAAGCCTAGGATTTAGTTTTTATTTTTTATTTATTCTTAGGTTTATTTTTTAGGTTTAGGTTTTAATTTTGTTTTATTTTATTTTAATTTAGGTTTATTTTTTTATTTTAGGTTTAGTTTTCATTTAATTTAGGTTTTTTATTTTTTTTTAGTTTAGTTTAGGTTTTTATGTATTTTTATTTTAGTTTAGTTTTTATTTTTTATTTTATTTTCTTTTTAAGTTTAGGTTTTAGTTTATGTTTTTATTTTATTTATTTATTTTATTATATTTCAATCTAGGTTTTTGTATTTATTTTTTTTTAGGTTTTGGTGTTTAGATTTTTAGGGTTTAGGGTTAGTTTAGGGTTTAAAGTTTAGGGTTTAGGGTTTAGGATTTAGGGTTTAGGGTATAGGGTTTAGGGTTTAGGTTTTATGCTTTAGGATTTAGGGTTTAGGTTTTAAGGTTTAGGGTTTAGGGTTTAGGGTTTAGGGTCTAGGTTTTGGGTTTAGGGTTCAGGTTTTAGTTTAGGGTTTAGGGTTTTTGGCATTTTTTTTAACAGAGAACATATTAAGATTCAATATTTCCTCCTTTTGAATTCATCTACCAAGTAATAAACCAAGTTTTCTGAGAGATAAGTGATGGCATATAAAAAAAATGAGCGCACATAAAGCAAATAAAAAACCCTAGATAACTAGAACCTTCTCTACTCTAAAGACAAAATGCCATAGATAGATTGACCATTTCTCCAATTCCTATCAAAAGCATCTCAGTAGGGATCCACCATCATATCCCTGATCTCTCCCTCCACCACCATGGCAACCTCCATTGCTCCTCTCACCTCCATAACCACCACTAGACCATTGTCCCCAGCGGATCTAGATTGAGCCTGGTTGACGGTGATGTTCCTGCTATCAAGGTTCTGCCCATTCTTAGGGTTTTTTTAAATCAAAAGTTGGAGAATTTTATTGCCAAAAAGAATGGGTTACATGGTCCTTAAATAGGATAAATCTCTAAACTACTACTCAAAGATCTACAATTAGCCTAAAGAGATAAATCCCCTACCCATTACAAGAAAACCAAACAAAAGAAAGAAAAGAGAAAAACTAAGAAAAAAATAATACAAAATTCCAAGAAGGGCTGTGAAAGCCATCTATATCCCAAAATCTTCTAAGAGATGCACAAACCACCTATAGCCCTAAAACCTGCCACAAACCTGGAAAGAACTTAACATAGAGATAAGCATTTAGAAATAAGGACAAGCTAAGTACTCAAAATGAACAAAATGATAAAAATCTTAGATACAGCTCAGGCTCAGTCACATTCATTTCAAGGGGTAGTAGGATATTTGAGCATCCAGACTTCAAAAGAAGGGTTACAATCACATATGGTGCTACCAGCCGAAAAAGATAATAAGGGAAACATCCTAGCCATCATAGCCAACTTACCTTGATTAAACAAAATAACCAATAGCCAAGAACAACCAAAACCACATACAAGTTCATCCCACAACAAAAAGAAATGACAATATTGACCAATAACAACAAAACACCAAAAAAAAACTTCAAAAAAACCACCAAAAAAGGGGAACGAAAACTAAATGGTGGGAATCAAATCCAGAGAGAGTAACTCAGTCGACGAAGGAACAAAGCCCATGGTCAGGCTTAACCAATAATCATGATTCCAGATAGCCAAAACTTGAAGCAAAAGGTAGGAAAAAACACAACCACTAAGCAACCACCAGCCAATAAACCCTCACAGGGAAAAAAAGAGGCTAGGGAAAAAGGCAAACAAACAACCTCCAAAGACTGCCAATCACCAGGCCATCTTAAAACCAACACAGCAAGAGACCAACAAGAGGAGAGAGCCACCAAAATGAGAGGCCAACCAAAGCTCAATAGTACCAACCAGAAATAATCACTACCTCCATAAGAAGGAGATACCATTCTTAGTGTTTAGGTTTATTAGGTTTTAAGGTTTAAGTTTATTTTTTTAATTTATTTAGTTACTTTAGGTTTAGGTTTAGGGTTTGGGGCTTAGGTTTTAGGGTTTAGGACTAGGGTTTGGGGTTTAGGGTTTAGGGTTTCAGTGTTTATGCTTTTAGGTTTTAGGGATTAGGGTTAGGGTTTACAGTTTAGGGTTTAGAGTTTTTTAGGGTTTAAAGTTTTAAGGTTTATGGTTTAGGCTTTAGGCTTTAGGTTTTATTGTTTATGGTTTTTTTTAAAGATTAAATAAATCTATATATTTAGGTATATTTAGTTTATTTTTTATTTATTTTAGTTTATTTTATTTTTTATTTTTATTTAGGTCTATTTTTTATTTTTATTTAGTTTAGGTTTTTTATTTTAGTTTATTTTTTAGGTTTAGGTTTAGGTTTAATTTTTAGTTGAGTTTTATTTTTATTTAATTTTTTAGGTTTAATTTTTATTTTTTATTTTTAGGTTTAGGTTTAGGTTTTCATTTTATTTTTTTAGGTTTAGGTTTTAGGTTTTTATTTTAAGTTTATGTTTCGGTTTTATTTTTTAGTTTGGGTTTAGGTTTATTTTTAGTTTATTTTATTTTATTTAGTTTAGGTTTAGCTTTAGGTTTTATTTATTTTAGTTTAGGTTTAGGTTTTTTTTTTTTTCTTTATTTTATTATTATTTTTAGTTTTGGTTTTTTTTTTAGTTTAGGGTATAGGTTTTATTTTAAGGTTTATTTTTTAGGTTTAGGTTTTTTTGTTAAGTTTAATTTATTTTTATTTTATGTTTAGTTATTATATTTTTTAGGTTTTTTATTCTTAGGTTTATTTTAAGTTTTAGTTTAGTTTATGTTTCTATTTATTTTATTTTAGTTTATTTTTATTAGTTTATTTTATATTATTTTTATATTTACCTTTAGGTTTTAGTTTAGGTTTTTATTTTATTTTATTTTTTTATTTTATTTAGGTTTAGGTTTTTCATTTATTTTTATTTTTTGGGTTTATTTAGTTTATGTTTTGGTTTTTAAGTATTTAGGGTTTGGGGTTTGGGGTTTGGGGTTTAGGGTTTAGGGTTTAGAGTTGTAGGTTTTAGGGTTTAGGGATTAGGGTTTAGGGTTTAGGGTTTTAAGGTTTAGGGTTTAGGGTTTAGGGTTCAGGTTTTAATTTAGAGGTTAGGGTTTTTAGTTTTTGTTTAATAGAGAAAAATTTAGATTCAACATTTCTTCTTTTTGATTTCATCAACCAAGTAACACCCCAAATTTTCTAAGACACAAGTGATGACATAGTTAAAAAATGAGCACGCATAGAGCAAATCCAAAACCCTAGATAACTAGAATCATCTCTGTTGTAAAGATAAAGTTCCATAAGTAGCAGATGGAATCGACCGTTCTTTAGTTTCTCTACCTCCCATCAGAACCACCCCAGCCTCTTGAGCAGCTGGATCCACCATCATATCCCTGATCTATCCCTTCGCCACCACCATGGTTGTAACTTTCATCGCTCTTCCTACCTCCATAACCTCCATTGCACTGACCATGACCTCCATATCCACCAGCAAGTCCAGATCTAGGCTAAGCCTAGTTGATGGTGATGTTCCTATCATCAAGGTTTTGCCCATTCTTAGGGTTTAAGTTTAGGTTTATGTTTATTAGGTTTTATGGTTTAGGTTTATTTTTTAATTTATTTACTTACTTTAGGTTTAAGTTAAGGGTTTGGAGTTTAGGGTTTAGGATTTAGGGTTTAGAGTTTAGAGCTTAGGGTTTAGGGTTAGAGTTTATGATTTAGGATTTTAGGTTTTATACTTTTAAGGTTTAGGGTTAAAGGTTAGGGTTTAGAGTTCAATGTTTAGGCTTTAGGGTTTAAGGTTTAAATTATTTTTAAGTAGAGAACAAATTCATATTCAACATTTCTTCTTTTTGATTTCAACAACCAAGTAGCGCACCAAGTTTTCAAAGACACAAATGATGACATAGATCAAAAATGAGCATCGATATAGCAAATCAAAAACCCTAGATAACTAAAATAATCTCTACTATAAAGACATAGTTCCATAAGCAGTAGATCGGATCAACCATTCTTCAGTTTCTCCAGTTCCCATCAGGACCATCACTACCTCTCGAGCAGTAGGATCGACAATCATATTTCTGATCTATCCCTCTGCCACTACCTCGACTATAACCTCAATCACTCCTCTCGCCTCCAAAACTACTACTACTCCATCCACCACCTCCATATTCGCTAGCACATCCAAATCCCCCACCACCATTGCGATTAGCCTTTTCACTTTCCACAAGATCAAGATTTCCTACTTGCGTTGATGTTCTCTGTCAAGGTTCTGGCCATTATTAGGGTTTAGATTTAAGTTTAGGTTTAGGTTTATTAGGTTTTAAGGCTTAAGCTTATTTTTTTAGTTATTTAGTTTCCTTAGGTTTTATCTTAGGTTTAGGGTTTAGGGTTAGGGTTTATGGTATAGGGTTTAGGGTTTATGGTTTAGGGTTTAGGGTTTAGGGTTTAGGGTTACGATTTATGTCTTAGGGCTTAGGGTTTAGGGTTTAAGTTTTAGTGTTTAGGGTTTAGGGTTTTGGGTTCTTATGGTTTATGGTTTAGGATTTAAGGTTAACGATTTAGGGTTAGGTAAGGGTTTAGGGTTAGGTAAGGGTTTAGGGTTAGTTTAGGGCTTAGGGTTAATTTAGGGTTTAGGGTTTGGGTTTTAGGGTTTAGGGTTTAGGGTTTAGGGCTTAAGGTTTAGGGTTTAGGGTTTAGGATTTAGGGATTAATTTTTAGGTTTAAATTTAATTTATTTTAGGTTTATTTAGTTTATTTTTTTTATTATTTAGGTTTTTTATTTTTATTTTTATTTTTTTTATTTAGTTTATTTATTTTTTATTTTAGTTTAGGATTTATTTTTTATTTTAGGTTTAGGTTTAGTTTATTTAGTTTATTATTTTTTAGTTTATTTTAGGTTTTTTATTTTATTTATTTTAGGTTTTAGGTTTATTTTATTTTATTTAGGTTTATTTTTATTTTAGGTTTTAGGTTTTATTTTTTAGGTTTATTTTTAGGTTTAGGTTTTATTTAGGTTTTATTTATTTTATTTTAGGTTTTATTTATTTTATTTTAGGTTTATTTTTTATTTTATTTAGGTTTTATTTTTTAGTTTAGGTTTAGGTTTTTATTTTAGTTTATTTTAGTTTATTTTATTTTTAGGTTTATTTTTTTTAGGTTTAGGTTTTATTTATTTTATTTATTTATTTTATTTTTTTTAGGTTTATTTATTTATTTTATTTTATTTTAGGTTTTATTTTAGTTTAGGGTTTATTTAGGATTATTTAAGGTTTTAGGTTTAGGTTTTAGAGTTTAGGTTTATTTATTTATTATTTTAGGTTTGGGTTTAGGTTTAGGTTTTTTAGGTTTAGGGTTTAGGTTTTTTATTTAGGGTTTTATTTTTTATTTTTTAAAGTTTGAACAAATTCATATCCAAAATTTCTTCTATTTGATTTCCTCAACAAGTAACACACTAAGTTTTCTATGACATAAGTGACAATATAGATAAAAAATGAGAATGCTTAGAGAAAATCAAAAAATTTAGATAATTAGAACCATTTGTATTGTGAAGGCTCAGTTAGATAACCAGTAGATCTTATCAGCCATTCATCAGTTTCTTTAATTCCCATCAGAACCACCCAACCTCTCGAGTAGCCGGATCCACCATCATATCCCCGATCTCTCCCTCCACCACCACCACGGCTCTAACATCTGTCGCTCCTCATACCTCCATAATCACCACTGCTCTGACCACCACCTCCATATCCACCAGCTCCTCCATTTCCCCCACAACTACTATGATAACCGCCGCCTACACCTTCTCCTCCATCGCCAAATCTAGACTGAGCTTGCATTACAGTGATGTTCCTATCATCAAGGTTCTACCCATTCTCAGGGTTTAGGTTTAGGTTTAGGTTTATTAGGTTCTAGGGTTTAGGTTTCTTTTTTTAATTTATCTAGTTACTTTAGGTTTACATTTAGGGTTTGGGGTTTAGGGTTTAGGGTTTAGGGTTAAAGTTTAGTGTTCAAGGTTTAGGGTTTACGATTTTATGGTTTAAGCTTTTTAGGTTTAGGGTTTACGATTTAGGGCTTAGTGTTTAGGATTTAGGGTTTAAGGTTTTTAGTGTTTAGGGTTTAGGGGTATAGGGTTTTAGGGTTTAGGGTTTGGGGTTTAAAGTTTATGGTTTTTTAGGGTATAAGGTTTAGGGTTTAGAGTTCTAGGTTTAGGGTTTAGGGTTTAAGGTTTACATTCTAGGTTTAGGGTTTAGGGTTTAGAGTTTAGGGTTTAGGGTTTATGATTTATGGTTTAGGCCTTTCAGAGTTTAGGGTTTAGAGTTTAGGGTTTAGGATTTTTTTTTAAAAAAAATTATGTAAACCAGTAGGTTTAGGTTATTTAGTTTATTTAGTTTATTATTTATTTATTTTATTTTTTATTTTTATTTAGGTGTATGTTTATTTTTATTTAGTTTAATTTATTTATATTAAATTTATTTATTTTATTTAGGTTTTTTTATTTTAGTATATTTTTTAGGATTAGTTTTAGGTTCAGGTTTATTTTTTAGTTTAGTTTTATTTTTATTTTATTTTTTAGGTTTAGGTTTTATTTTTTATAATTAGTTTTAGGTTGAAGTTTTTTTAAATTTTTTTTAGGTTTATGTTTTAGGTTGTTATTTTTGGTTTATTTTTAGGTTTTATTTTTTAGTTTAGGCTTAGGTTTATTTTTACTTTATTTTATTTTATTTAGTTTAGGTTTAGGTTTAGGTTTAGTTTATTTTAGGTTTTGGTTAAGGTTTTATTTATTTTAGTTTAGTTTATTTTAGTTTAGGTTTATCTTTATTTTATTTTGTTTATTTTTTTTTTATTTTGGGTTTAGGATATTTTTTTAGTTTAGGGTTTAGGTGTTGTTTTTTATTTATTTTTAGGTTTATTTTTTAGGTTTAGGTTCTTATTTAGTTTTTATTTTTTTTATCTTAGGTTTATTTTATTTTTATTTTATGTTTAGTGTTTTTTTTTTGGTTTATTTTTTTATTTTGTTTAGTTTTGATTTTTTATTTATCTTATTTTAGTTTAGATTTTATTTTCTATTATATTTTTTTTTAGGTTTTGGTTTCGATTTAGGTTTAAGTTTAGGCTTAGATTTAGTTTAGGTTTTTAGTTTATTTTATTTTATTTTTCTATTTAGGTTTAAGTTTTAGGGTTTAGGGTTTATGGTTTAAAGTTTTAGGGTTTTAGGGTTTAGGGTATAATGTTTAGGGTTTAGCGTTTAGGTTTTAGTATTGGGTTTAGGGTTTATGGTTTAGGGTTTTAGGGTTTAGGGTTTAGGGTATAATGTTTAAGGCTTAGGGTTTAGGTTTTAGTATAGGGTTTAGGGTTTAGGGTTTAAGGTTTAGGGTTTAAGGTTTTTTTAACATAGTTTTGGGTTTAGGGTTTATGGTTTATGGTTTAAGGTTTAAGGTTTAGGGTTTTAGGGTTTAGGGTTTATTGTTTAGGGTTTAGGGTTTAGGGCTTGTGGTTTTGGATTTTAGGATTTAGGGTTGTATATTTAGGGTTTAGGGTTTAAGGTCTAGGGTTAGAATTAGAGTTAGGATTTTTTTAAAATTAAGTAAACTGGTAGGTTTAGGTTTATTTAGTTTATTTTTTATTTATTTTAGTTTATTATAATTTTTTATTTATATTTATTTTTTCCTTTTTTTAGTTAACTTTATTTATTTTAGTTTAGGTTTTTTATTTTAGTATATTTTTATGTTTATGTTTAGCTTTAGCTTTATTTTTTAGTTTAGTTTAGTTTTTTTTTTTTTTGATTTTTTTGGTTTAGGTTTTATGTTATATTTTTAGGTTTAGGTTTAGGTTTTTATTTTGTTTTTTTTAGGTTTAGGTTTTAGGTTTTTATTTTAAGTTTATTTTTAGGTCGTATTTTTTAGTTTAGGGTTTATGGTTTTTTAAAAAAAATAAGTAAATTGGTAAGTTTAGGTTTATTTAGTTTATTTTTTTATTTTAATTTATTTTATTTTTAATTTTTATTTATGTTTATTTATTTTTATTTAGTTTAGTTTATTTATTTTAGTTTAGGTTTTTTAATTTTAGATTATTTTTTAGGTTTAGGTTTATTTTGTAGTTTAGTTTTATTTTTATTTTATTTTTTAGGTTTATGTTTTATTTTTTTATTATTAGGTTTAGGTTAAGGTTTTTATTTTATTTTTTTTGCTTTGGGTTTAAGGTTGTTATTTTAGGTTTATTTTTACATTTTATTTTTTAGTTTAGACATAGGTTTATTTTTACTTTATTTTATTTTATTTAGTTTAAGTTAGGTTTAGGATTAGGTTTGATTTATTTTAGTTTAAGTTTAGGTTTATTTTATTTTGTTTATTTTATTTTTATTTTAGGTTTAAATTTTTTTTAGTTTACGGTTTAGGTGTTATTATTTATTTATTTTCTAGTTTATTTCTTAGGTTAAGGTTTTTATTTAGTATTTATTTTATTTTATCTTAGTCCTATTTTATTATTATTTTAAGTTTAGTTTTTATTTTATATAAGTTTATTATTTTTATTTTTATTTTATTTTATTTTTAGTTTAGGTTTTTAATTATTTTATTTTAGTTTAGTTTTTATTTTCAATTTTAGTTTATTTTTAGGTTTAGGTTTACGTTTAGTTTTAGGTTTAAGTTTATGTTTTGATTTTATTTTATTATTTAGGTTTAGGTTTTAGGGTTTAGGGTTTATTGTTTAGGGTTTTAGGGTTTAGGGTTTAGGGTTTACGATTCAGTGTTTAGAGTTTAAGGTCTTTAGGGTTTAGCGTTTAGGGTTTAGGTTTTAATTTAGGGTTTAGGGTTTAAGGTTTTTTTAACAGAGTTTGGGGTTTAGAGTTTAGGGTTTAGGGTTTAGGGTTTAAGGTTTAGGATTTAGGATTTTAGGGCTTGGGGTTTAGGGTTTGGGGTTTAGGGTTTCAGGGTTTAGAGTTTAGGGTTTATGGTTGTAGTTTAGGGATTAGGGTTTAGTGTTAGGTTTTTTTTTTAAATTAAGTAAATTGGTAGGTTTAGGTTTATTTGTTTATTTTTTAATTATTTTAGTTTTTTATTATTTATTATTTATTTAGATTTAGTTTTATTTTTATTAAATTTACTTTATTTATTTTAGTTTAGGTTTTCTATTTTAGTTTATTTTTTAGGTTTAGGTTTTGGTTTAAGTTTATTTTTTAGTTTATTTTTATTTTTATTTTATTTTTTAGATTTTGGTTTTATTTTCTACTTTCAGGTTTAAGTTTATGTTTTTATTTTATTTTTTTAGGTTTAGGTTTTAGGTTTATTTTTTGTTTTATTTTTTAGTTTAGAGTTTAGGGTTTTTTTAAAAAAAATATAATTAAATCGGTAGGTTTTGGTTTATTTAGTTTATTTATTATTTATTTTATTTTATTTTATTTTATATTTTTATTTAGTTTAGCTTATTTATAGTAGGTTAATTTATTTTAGTTTAGGTTTCTTTTATTTTGGTTTATTTTTTAGGTTTAGGTTAATTTCTCAATCTAGTTTTATTTTTATTTTATTTTTTAGGTTTAGGTTTAATTTCTATTTATTAGGTTTAGGTTTAGGTTTTTATTTTATTTTTTTAGGTTTAGGTTTTAGGTTGTTATTTTAGATTTTATTATTTATATTAGGATTAGGTTTATTTTTAGTTTAGTTTATTTTATTTAGTTTAGGTTTAGGTTTAGGTTTAGTTTATATTAGGTTTTGGTTTAGATTTTAGTTATTTTAGTTTAGGTTTAGGTTTATTTTTTTTATTTATTTATTTTTTATTTTAGGTTTAGGTTTTTTTTAGCTTATGGTTAATGTGTTATTTTTAACTTACTTTTCAAGTTTTATTTTTAAGTTTATTTTTTAGGTTTAGGTTTTTATTTATTTTTTATTTGATTTTATCTTAGGTTTATTTTATTTTTATTTTAGGTTTAGTTTTTATTTTATTTAGGTTTTTTATTTTTAGGTTTATATTATTTTTTTATTTTGTTTAGGTTTTCATTTATTTAATTTTAATTTAGTTTTTATTTTCCATTTTATTTTATTTTTAGGTTCAAGTATAGGTTTAGGATTTAGTTTAAGTTATTATTATATTTTATTTTATTTCTAATTTAGGTTTATGTTTTAGGGTTACGGGCTTAGGGTTTATGGTTTAGGGTTTAATGGTTTAGGGTTTAGGGTTTAGGGTTTAGTGTTTAGGGTTTAGGGTTTCTAGGGTTTAGTGCTTAGGATTTAAGTTTAAGGTTTAGGGTTTAGGTTTTAGTTTAGGGTTTAGGGTTTAGAGTTTAAGGTTTTTTTTTAACAGAGTTTAGGGTTTAGGGTTTAGGATTTAAGGTTTTAAGGATTATGTTTTAGGGTTTTGGGTTTGAGGTTTAGGGTTTTAGGATTTAGGGTTGAAGGTTTAGGGTTGTAGGTTTAGGGTTTAGCATTTTGGGTTTAGGTTTAAGGTTTTTTTTATATTTTATATTTTTTAATTTTTTTTAATATTGAGTAAAGTAGTATGTTTAGGTTAATGTTGATTATTTTTTAATTATTTTTCTTTAATTTTAATTTTGGTTTATTTTTTTATTTAGTTTAGTTTATTTATTTTAGTTTAGGTTTTTTATTTTAGCTTACTTTTTAGGCATAGGTTTAGGTTTGAGTTTATTTTTTAGTTTAGTTTTATTTTCATTTTATTTTTAGGTTTAGGTTTATTTTTCATTTTCGTCAGGTTTAGGTTTATTATGTTTTAGGTTTAGGTTTTAATATTTTATTTCAGGTTTATTTTTAGGTTTTATTTTTTAGTTTATTTCATTTTATTTAGTTTAGGTTTAGGTTTAGGTTTTAATTATTTAAGTTTAGTTTACTTTAGTTTTTGGTTTAGGTTTATGTTATTTCTATTTAAAGTTTAGGATTTAGGTTTTCTTTTTTTATTTATTTTTAGGTTTTTTTTTTTAGGCTTAAGTTTTTATTTAGTTTTTATTTTTTTAATTTAGTTTTATTTTATTTTTATTTTAATTTTAGTTTTTATTTAATTTAGGTTTTATATTTTTTAGTTTAGTTTAGGTTTTTATGTATTTTATTTTAATTTAGTTTTTATTTTTTATTTTATTTTCTATTTAAGTTTAGGTTTAGGATTAGGTTTTAGTTTATTTTTTATTTTATTTTATTATTTTATTTATTTTGGTATATGTTTTTGTATTTATTTTATTTTTAGGTTTTGGTTTTTATCTTTTTAGGGTTTATAGTTAGTTTAGGGTTTAGGGTTTGGGGTTTAGGGTTTAGGGTTTTTGGTTTAGGGTTTAGGTTTTAGGCTTTAGGATTTAGGGTTTAGGGCTTAGGGCATAGGGTTTAGGGTTTAGGTTTTGGGTTTAGGATTCAGGTTTTAGTTTAGGGTTTAAGATTTTTGGCTTTTTTTTAATAAAGAACTTATTCAGATTCAACATTTTTTCTTTCTGAATTCATCAACCAAGTAACACACCAAGTTTTCTAAGAGACAAGTGATGACATATACAGAAAATGAGCGCACATAGAGCAAATAAAAAACCCTAGATAACTAGAACTGTCTCTACTCTAAGGACACAGTTCCATAAGTAGTAGATCAGATCGACCATTTTTTAGTTTCTTCGATTACAATCAAAACCACCCCAGCATCTCGAGTAGCAGGATTGACCATCACGTCCCTAATCTCTCCCTCCGCCACCACCGTGGTTGTAACCTCCGTCGCTCCTCTCTCCTCCATAACCACCACTGCTCCGACCACCACCTCCATATCCACCAGCACCTCCAGATACCCCACCACCACTGTAATAACCACCGCCTCCGCCTTCGTCCCCACCGCTAGATCTAGACTGAGCCTGGTTGAAAGTGATATTCCTGTTGTCAAGGTTCTGCCCATTCTTAGGGTTGTGTTTAAATCAAAGTGGGAGAATTTTATTGCAAAAAAGAAAGCGTTGCAAGGTCCTTAAAGGGGATAAATCTGTAAACTACTGCTTAAACATCTACAATTAGCCTAAAGAGATAAATCCCCTAACTATTACTAGAAAACCAAAGCAAAAGAAAGAAACAACATAAAATTCCAAGAAGGGTAGCTAAATCCATCTATATCCCAAAATCTACTAAGAGATGCACAAACCACGTACAGCCCTAAAACTTGCCACAAACCTGCAAAGAACATAACATACAGATAAGCATCTAGAAATAAGGACAAGCTAAGTACACAAAGGAACAAAATGATAAAAATCTTAGATAAGGCTCGGTGACATTCATCTCAAGGGCAACATGATATGTGAGCATCCAAACTTCAAAAGAAGGGTTACAATCACATATAGTGCTACCAGCCAAAAGGATAATAGCAAAAACATCCTAGCCATCATAGCCAACTTACCTTAATTAAATCAAACGACCAATAGCCAAGAGCTGGCCAAGTTCCAGAATCTATCACAAGAATTAAATAAGCAACTAACCAGCAAAACATCCAGCCAAACTAGAGTAAAGCAACCAACCAAACAAGACAATAGCCAAGAAATAGCCACCATCTAACCCAATCAAAATAAACAAAGACCAAAGGTAAACAACCAAAAATTCTACAGAACCACCAACCAACAGCACAGCTGCAGCCTGCCATCAAGGCCACCCAACTAACCATAGTAGCAGGAATCTGTAGAAATATCAACAGAGCTAAGAATAGCCAAAACCACATACAGGTTCATCCCATAACTGAAAGAAATGACAAGCCAATGGGCCATCCAACCAACAGGAAAACACCACAAAAAAACTTCAAAAAATTTGCCTAAAAAGGGGAACGAAAACTATATGGCAAGTAACAACTCCAACAAGAGTAACTCAACCCACGAAGGAACAAAGCCCATGTCCAGGCTGAACTAATAATCATGATGCTAGATAACCAAAACTGAAAGCAAAAGGCTAGAAAAAAACACAGCCATCAAGCAACCACCAGCCAATAAACCCTTACAGGTATAAAAAGAGGCAAGGGAAAAAAGCAAATAAGAAAGCTCTGATGACTGCAAATCACCAGGCCATCCTAAAACCAACACAGCAAGATACCAACAAGAGGAGAGAACCACTAAAACCAGAGGGCAACCAAAGCTCAGCAGTACCAATCAGAAATAATCACGACCTCCTTCAGAAAGAGATACCATTCTTAGGGTTTAAGTTTATTAGGTTTTAGGGTTTAAGTTTATTTTTAAATTTCTTTAGTTACTTTAGGTTTAGGTTTAGGGTTTGGGGCTTAGGTAGGGTTTAGGATTAGGGTTTGGGGTTTAGGGTTAAGGTTTTTAGTGTTTAGGGTTTAGGATTAAGGGTTTAGGGTTTTTTAGGGTTTAAGGTTTTGGGTTTAAGGTTTTAGGTTTAGGGTTTAGGGTTTAGGGTTTATGGTTTAGGTTTTAGTTTTATGTTTTTTTTAATTAAGTAAAGTGGTCTATTTAGGTTTATTTAGTTTATTTTATTTTATTTATTTTTATTAAGGTTTATTTTTATTTTTATTTAGTTTAAATTATTTATTTTAGGTTTCTTTATTTTAGTTTAGGTTTTTTATTTTTATTTCTTTTTTAGGTTTAGGTTTAGGTTTGTTTTTTAGTTGAGTTTTATTTTTATTTTATTTTTTAGGTATAGGTTTTATTTTTTATTTTTAGGTTTAGGTTTAGGTTTTTATTTATTTATCTAGGTTTAGGTTTTAGGTTTTTATTTTAGGTTTATTTTTAGATTTTATTTTTTAGTTTAGGTTTAGGTTTATTTTTAGATTATTTTATTTTATTTAGTTTAGGTTTAGGTTAAGAGTTTTATTAATTTTAGTTTAGGTTTAGGTTTATTTTGTTTAGTTTATTTTATTTTTAGTTTTAGTTTTTTTTTTAGTTTAGGGTTTAAGTTTTATTTCAAGCTTTATTTTTGAAGTTTAGGTTTTTTTTTAGTTTTAATTTATTTATATTTTATGTTTAGTTTTATATTATTTAGGTTTTTTATTCTTAGGTTTATTTTAATTTTTAGTTTAGATTAGGTTTTTATTTATTTTATTTTAGTTTATTTTTATTAGTTTATTTTATATATTTTTTAGGTTAACATTTAAGTTTTAGTTTAGGTTTTTATTTTATTTTATTTATTTTATTTAGGTTTAGGTTTATTTATTTATTTATTTTGGTTTTATTTAGTTTAAGTTTAGGTTTTTAAGTTTTTAGGGTTTAGGGTTTGGGGTTTGGGGTTTAGGGTTTAGGGTTTAGTGCTATAGGTTTTAGGGTTTAGGGATTAGGGTTTAGGGTTTAGGGTTTTAGGGTTTTGGGTTAGGGGTTTAGGGTTTAAGGTTCAGGTTTTAATTTAGAGTTTTTAGTTTTTGGTTTTTTTTTAATAGAGATCAAATTTAGATTCAACATTCCTTCTTTTTGATTTCATCAACCAGGTAACACCCCAAATTTTCTATGACACAAGTGACAACATAGATAAAAATGAACATGCATAGAGTAAATCCAAAGCCCTAGTTAACTAGAACTGTCTTTACTATAAAGATAGAGTTCCATAAGTAGCAGATCAGATCAATCGTTCTTTAGTTTCTCTACTTCCCATCAGAACCACTCCGGCCTCCTGAGTAGCGGGATCCACCATCATATCCCCGATCTCTCCCTCAGCCACCACCATGGCTATAACTTTCGTCACCCGTCCAGCCTCCATAACCTCCATTGTTCTGACCACACCTCCATATCCACCAGCACCTTCAGATCTCCCACCACCACTATGATAACTACCACCTCTGCCTTCATCTTCACTGCCAGATCTAGGCTGAGCCTAGTGGACGGTGATGTTCCTACCATCAAGGTTCTGCCCATTCTTAGGGTTTCATTTTAGGTTTATGTTTATTGGGTTTTAAGGCTTAAGTTTATTTTTAAATTTATTTAGTTACTTTAGGTTTAATTTAAGCTTTTGGGGTTTAGGGTTTAGGGTTTAGGATTTAGGTTTTAGGGTTTCGAGTTTTTGATTTAGGGTTTAGCATTTAGGATTTTAGGTTTTATACTTTTAAGGTTTAGGGTTTAGGTTACGGGTTAGGGTTAGTTTGGGGTTTAAGCTTTAGGGTTTTAGGGTTTAGGGTTTAGGGTTTAGGGTTTAGGGTTTAGAGTTTAGAGTTTGGGTTTAGGGTTTTGGGTTTAGGGTTTAGTGTTTTAGGGTTTTAGGTTTTAGGGTTTAGGGTTTAGGGGTTTTTTTTGGGAAAAGTTAGAATTTTATTACAATGAAAGGAAAAGATATAATGTCCTTAAAAGGGGCAAAGCTCTAAAATTCTACTGCTCTCAGAGCTACAAGAATCCTTAAGAGCTAAAACCATATCTAAGTATATTGGAGAAAGAAAAGAAAACAAAAGAGCAAATATAGTGCCTAAAATGCATAAGAGAAACAGACACAGATTAAGACTTAAATCATAAAAGTTGTAAAACGATGAGTCACCAGTAGTTCATGATTCCTTTGAGAAAGCAAGATAAGCAAGATCCACAGCAACAACACTTTGGTTGATTGAGTAACGACCATTCCCTCTATAAAGTTCCAACCTATAAAACAAATCTATAAAACACTAAAAAGGTAAAAGTCATAGCTAAAAAGAATAAGGATAAAGAGAGGAAAAGGAGGGAAAGAGAGCTGAGAAAGAGAAGGCTTAGGTTCAGTTAGGATCATCTCAAGGGGAAACAATACATATGATCATCAAAACTTCATAAAGTAGGGTTACAATCATATGTAATGCTACCAACTAGAGAGAAGAGGTGAGTAACATCAAAGCCATCATAGCCAGCATACCAGATACAAGCAAACATCCAAGGCCAGTAGTCCATAGAGTTCCAAATCCAGTACCATTAAACAAAGAGAAATTGGCCAGCAACCAGCTAGCAGCCAAACCACCAAACAGAAACCCCAATAGGCTAATCACAATAACCCAGAGAGAGACTAGAATAAAGTCAGAAAACCAACAACAACCATTAACTAAATACCCTTCCAAGCTCCAAACTAGGGAAAACCAGAACCAGCCATCAGCAAGCACCAGACCAATGCCAATTTCTAGAGAAAAAACCAACAAAACCAAGATAGGAGCCCTAAAACCAAAGTCCCAACAACAAATAGCAACCAAGCCAAACTAGGGTGAGTAACCACAAAATACTAAATAGCTCAAAAATAAAAACATCAACTGAAGGAAACATAAGCTGTAGCCAGTGCGAATCATTAGAAGATAAAATAACCATGCAAAAGCGAGCCAAAAAGCAGCCACCTACCACCAAAAATAAAAAAGACTAATCTAAAGGAACAACAAAGATTCATCTAGCACAGCAAAAGGCTCTAGCAAATTATCAAGTTTATGTTTTAGGTTTAGGGTTCAGGTTTTAGTTTAGAGTTTAGAGTTTTTGGTTTTTTTTAATTGAGAAGAAATTCAAATTCAATATTTCTTCTTTCTGATTTCATCAACCAAGTAACACACAATTTTCTAAGACACAAGTGATGACATAGATAAAAAATGAGCATGCATAGAGAAAATCAAAAATCCTAGATAACTAGAACTGTCTCTACTGTAAAGACATAGTTCCATAAGCACCATATCGAATCGGCCATTCTTCAATTTCTTCAGTTCCCATCAGAACCACCCCGTTCTTCAATTTCTTTAGTTCCCATCAGAACCACCCCGGAGGGAGAGATCGAGTTTGGGGTTTGAGGGTTTGGGGTTTGGGGTTTAGGGTTTAGGGTTTAGTGCTATAGGTTTTAGGGTTTAGGGATTAGGGTTTAGGGTTTAGGGTTTTATGGTTTTGGGTTAGGGGTTTAGGGTTTAAGGTTCAGGTTTTAATTTAGAGTTTTTAGTTTTTGGTTTTTTTTAATAGAGATCAAATTTAGATTCAACATTGCTTCTTTTTGATTTCATCAACTAGGTAACACCCCAAGTTTTCTATGACACAAGTGACAACATAGATAAAAAGGAACACGCATAGAGTAAATCCAAAGCCCTAGTTAACTAGAACTGTCTTTACTATAAAGATAGAGTTCCATAAGTAGCAGATCAGATCGATCGTTCTTTAGTTTCTCTACTTCCCATCAAAACAACTCTGGCCTCCTGAGTAGCGGGATCCACCATCATATCCCCGATCTCTCCCTCTGCCACCACCATAGTTGTAACCTCCATTGCTCCTCCCACCTCCATAACCACCATTGCTATGACCACCACCTCCATATCCACTAGCACCTCACCACCACTCTGCTAACTGCAGCCTCGCCTTCGTGTCCACCGCCAGTTATGGCCTGAACCTAGTTGACGGTGATTTTTCTATCACCAAGGTTCAACCTATTCTTAGGGTTTTGGTTTAGTTTTAGGCTTATTATGTTTTAGGGTTTAGGTCTATTTTTTAATTTATTTAGTTACTTAGGGTTCGGTTTAAGGTTTGGGGTTTAGGGTTTAGGGTTTAAGGTTTATGGGTAGGGTTTAGGGTTTATCGTTTAGGGGTTTAGGGTTTATGATTTTATTATTTTGGGTTTATTGTTAGGGTTTAGTGTTTAGGGTTTAGGGTTATAGGTTTAGGGTTTAGGGTTTAGGGTTTAGGGTTTAGTGTTTAGGATTTAGGGTTTAAGGTTTAGGGTTTAGGGTTTAGGGTTTAGTGTTGTAAGGTTAGGGTTTCAGGTTAGTTTTAGGGTTTAGGGTTAGGGTTTTTTTATTTTTTATTTTTCATATTTTTTTATGTTAAGAAAACTAGTAGGTTTAGGTTTATTTAGTTTTATTTATTTATTTTAGTTTAGCTTATTTTTATTTTTATTTAGGTTTGATTTTATTTTAATTTTTAATTAGTTTTTATTTATTTTATTTTAGGTTCTATTTTTATTTTATTTAGGTTTTATTTTAATTCTTTGGTTTTCATTTTTATTTATTTTATTTTAGTTTAGTTTTTATTTTTTTTATTGGTTTTCATTTTACGTTTAAGTTTAGGTTTAAGTTTTATTTTTTAATTTTTTTTATTTTTTTTAGTTTATTTATTTATTTTATTTTTAGGTTTTCTTTACTTTGAGTTTAGGTTTTTTTTTTAGGGTTTAGGGTTTAGGGTTTAGTGTTAGTTTAGCGTTTAAGGTTTATGGTTTAGGGTTTGGGGTTTAGAGTTTAGGGTTTAGGGTTTAGGGTTTAGGTTTTAGAATTTATTATCTAGGGTTTAGGGTTTTAGGGTTTAGGGTTTAAGGTTTAGGGTTTTTATGGTTTAGGGTTTAGGGATTAGGTTTTAGGTTTTGTGTTCAAGTTTTAGATTAGGGTTTAGGGTTTTTGGTTTTTTTATCAGAAAACAAATTTATATTCAATATTTCTTCTTTTTGATTTCATCAACCAAGCAACACGCCAAGTTTTCGAAGACACTAGTGATGACATAGATATAAAATGAGCACTCATAGAGCAAATTAAAAACCATATATAATTAGAACCATCTTTACTGTAATGACACAGTTCCATATGTAGTAGATCGGATCAATCATTCTTCAATCTCTATAATTCCCATCAGAACCACCACTGCCTCTCGAGCAGCGGGATCAACCATCATATCCCCGATCTCTCCCTACGCCACCACCATGGATGTAACCTCCGTCACTCCTCCAGCCTCCAAAACCACCACTGCTCCGACCAACACTTCCATGTCCACCAGCACCTCCAGATTTGCCACCTTCGCTTCCACCGATAGATATGGACTGAGCTTGGTTGACGATGATGTTCCAACCATCAAGGATCAACCCATTCTTAGGGTTTAGGTTTAGGTTTAGGTTTATTATGTTTTAAGGTTTAGGTTTATTTTTTAATTTATTTAGTTACTTTAGGTTTAGGTTTTTAGTTTGGGGTTTAGGGTTCAAGGTTTAGTGTTAGGGTTTAGGGTTTAGGGTTTAGGATTTTGGTTTAGGGTTTATGATTTTAGGGTTTATGATTTTAGGGTTTAGGGTTTAGGGTTGTAAGTTTAGAGCTTAGGGTTGTAGGTTTAGTGTTTAGGGTTTCATTTTGTTTTTATCTGAAAATTAAGTAAACTGATAGGTTTAGGTTAATTTACTATATTTAGTATATTTAGTATATTTTTTATTTATTTTAGTATACTTTATTTTTTATTTTTATTTAGGTTTATTTTTTACTTTTATTTAGTTTAGTTTATTTATTTTATGTTTATTTATTTTAGTTTACGTTTATTTATTTTAGTTTCTTTTTTAGGTTTGGTTTATTTTTTAGTTGAGTTTTATTTTTATTATCTTTTTTAGGTTTAGGTTTTATTTTTATTTTTTAGGTTTATGTCTAGGTTAAGGTTTTAATTTTTTTTTTTTATGTTTAGCCTTTAAGTTTTTATTTTAGGTTTATTTTTAAGTTTTATTTTTTAGTTTAGGTTTAGGTTTATTTTTTGTTTATCTTCTATTATTTAGTTTAGGTTTAGGTTTAGTTTATTTTTGGTTTAGGTTTAGAATTTATATATTTTAGTTTAGTTTATTTTAGTTTAGGCTTAGGTTTATTTTATTTTGTTTATTTTATTGTTATTTTAGGTTTAGGTTTTTTTTAGTTTAGGGTCTAGGTTTTACTTTTTATATATTTTTAGGTTTTAATTTTTGATTTATTTCTTTGGTTTAGGTTTTTATTTTATTTTATTTTTATTTTATGTTTAGGTTATATATTTTGGTTTATTTTTTTTATTTAATTTAGTTTAGTTTTTTATTTATTTAGTTTTTGTTTAGTTTTTATTTTATTTTTATTATTTTTTTTATGTTTAGGTTTAGGATTAAGTTTAGGTTTTTATATTATATTTTATTTTATTATTTTATTTAGGTTTAGGTTTTTTTATTTATTTTATTTTTAGGTTTTATTTAATTTAGGTTTAGGCTTTTAGGTTTTTTGAGTTTAGGGTTTTGTATTTAAGGTTTAATGTTTTAGGGTTTAGGGTTTTGTATTTAGGGTTTAGGTTTTATTTATTTTAGTTTAGTTTATTTTAGTCTAGGTTTATGTTTATTTTATGTTATTTATTATAGGTTTAAATTTTTTTTAGTTTAGGGTTTAGGTCTAATTTTTTATTTATTTTTAGGTTTATATTTTATGTTTAGGTTTTTATTATATTTTATTTTAACATTATTTTATTATTATTTTAGGTTTAGTTTTTATTTTATTTAGGTTTTTTATTTTTTCATTTATTTTATTTTCTTAGTTTATTTTAGGTTTTTATTTATTTTATTTTCATTTAGTTTTTATTTTTATTTTATTTTATTTTTTTGGTTTAGGTTTAGGTTTAGGTTTAGGTTTAGGTTTTGGTTTTAGTTTAGGTTTTGGTTTACTTTAGGTTTATGTTTATTTATTTATTTTTGTTAGAGGTTTTATTTAGTTTAGCTTTAGGCTTTTAGGTTTTTAGGGTTTATGGTTCAGGGATTAGTGTTTAGGGTTTGAGCTTTAGGGTTTAGGGTCTAGGGTTATAGGTTTTAGGGTTTAGGGTTTAGGGTTCAGGGTTTTAATGTTTAGGGATTATGGTTTAGAGTTTAGGGTTTATTATTTAGGGTTGTGTTTAAGGTTGTAGGTTTACGGTTTAGGGTTAGTTTTAGGGTTTAGGGTTTTAGGTTTTAGGGGTTTAGGGTTTACGATTTATGGTTAGGGATTTGAGTTTAATGTTTAGGCTTTAGGGTTTTGGATTTTTGGGGTTTGCAGTTTTTAGTTAACTTAGGGTTTAGGGTTATATTAGGGTTTATGGTTTATGGTTTAGGGTTTTTAGGGGTTAGGGTTTAGGGTTTAAGGTTGGTTTAGGGTTATGGTTTAGGGTTTAAGGATTAGGGTTTACGGTTTAAAGTTTAGGGCTTATGGTTTAGGGTTAATTTAGGGATTAGATTTTAGGGTTTAAGGTTTAGGGTATGGGTTTTTTAGGGGATAGGGTTTAGGGTTTAGGGTTGTAGGTTTAGGGTTTAGGGTTAGTTTTAGGGTTTAATGTTTACCTTTTAGGGTTAAGGATTTAGTTTTTATTATTTGGGGTTTTGGATTTTGGGTTTGATTTTTAAAATTGAAGAAACTATTAGGTTTACATTTATTTAGTTTATTTAATTTATTTTATATTTATATTTAGGTTTATTTTTTAATTTTATTTGGTTTAGTTTATTTATTTTAGTTTTTGTTTTTTATTTTAGTTTATTTTTTAGTTTTAGGTTTAGGTTTATGTTTATTTTTCTTAGTTTGCTTTTATTTTTATTTTATTTTTTAAGTTTAGGTTTTATTTTTTATTTTTAGGTTTAGGTTTAAGTTTTTATTTTACTTCTTTTAGGTTTAGGTATTAGGTTTTTTTTTAGGTTTAGTTTTAGGTTTTATTTTTTAGTTTAGGTTTAGGCTTATTTTTAGTTTCTTTTATTTTATTTAGTCTAGCTTTAGGTTTCGGTCTAGGTTTTATTTATGTTTGTTTAGGTTTAAGTTTTCTTTTATTTTTATTTTAGGTTTAGGTTTTTTTTGTAGTTTAGAGTTTAGATTATATTTTTTATTTATTTTTAGGTTTTATTTTATATGTTCATTATTTATGTTTAGGTTTTAGTTTAGGTTTTTATTTATTTTGTTTTAATTTAGTTTTTAGTTTTTATTTTATTTTATTTTTAGGTTTAGGTTTAGGTTTAAGTTTAGGTTTAGATTAGGTTTTTATTTTATTTTATTTTATTTTATTTTATTTAGGTTTAGGTTTTTTAATTTATTTTATTTTTAGGTTTTATTTAGTTTAGGTTTATCTAACAAGAATAAAGATAAAGAAATCAAATAAAGATGGACGAGAGAAAATGCTCAGGCTCAATTAAGATCACCTCAAGGGGCAATAATCCATATGAGCATCGAAACTTCCGAAGAAGGGTTACATTCATATGCAATGCTACCAACCAAAGAGGAGATATGGGTAACATCACGGCCATTATAGCCATCATACCTGATACAAGCCAATATTGAAGGCTAGTAGCCCATAAGATTCTATAACTTGCATTAGCAAACAAACAAATATTCATCTAGCAGTCAACCAATAACCAAACTACCAACGAAAACCATAGCAGACCAATCAAAAATAGCTAGCCACCTAGAAGACACAGCATGGTCAGTGATAGAGCCACCTCCAGCAAGGAAGAATTCAAAGGGACAAGTCAACTCAGAAGCATAGCAACAACTAATACAATAGCCTAAAAAGAGACTATAATAAAATAAAAAGTAACAATAACCATCATTAAAATAGACATCAAAGTTCAAAGCAAGGGAGAGCGACAACCAGCCATTAGTAGACACCAGACCAATCCAGGTAGAGAAAATGATGCCATCAAATCAGCAAGTAGTGATAGAAAGCCACCAGGTATCAACCACTAATAAAATCAGCCATAACTAGGTCAGAAAGAAAGAAGCCACAAAGCAGCTATCCTCATGCCAATCAAAAGAGAAAATAGCCAACCAACAAGAATCCCTAAAACAAACTAGGAGAAATAACCAAAATGTATTGAAATGACCAAAGCAAATCAAATCCTGAAGAGGCCAAAAGTTACCACTCAACAATAAACCACAGTAGTAGAGGATCCAATATTGGAAGGGGGTGGCCAGCCAAAACAAAATGATAACCCAAAATAGAGCCCAAAATAAATGGAAAAAACAACACCAGGGATAGTGAAAACCATCATAGATATCATCAAAAAAACAAAAATATATAAATAGTAGCCACCCAGCCAGACAAACAATGAAGAGAGAAAAAACCAAGGAGTACCACCCAACCACCAGTAGTAAATGAGGAAGGAGAGAAAACAAGCCAAAGGCAAGCAAAGTCCCCTCGAACCACCATAGATCAGGCAATCTCCAAGAAGGAGAAATTAAAAAATCAGCAAAAACCAAGGAGCTAGCACCAATCCGCCAATCAGAGGAAAAATGTTTTATTTAGACTATTTATTTAGTTTATTTAGGTTTAGGTTTTATTTTTAGTTTAGGTTTAGTTTAAGGTTTTTATTTTTAGGTTTAGGTTTTGGCTTAGGTTTATTTAGTTTTCGTTTATTTAGGTTTAGGTTTATTTATTTATTATATTTTAGTTTAGGTTTATTTTTATTTTAGGTTTAGGTTTAGATTTTATTTTTTATTTATTTAGTTTTATTTTTATTTAGGTTTAGGTTTTAGGTTTTAGGTTTTTAATTTTAGGTTTAGGTTTATTTTATTTAGTTTATTTAGTTTAGGGTTAGGTTTTTATTTATTATTTATTTAGGTTTAGGTTTAGGTTTTATTTTATTTTAGGTTTTCTTTTTAGTGTAGTTTATTTTAGTTTAGGTTTATTTAGGTTTAGGTTTAGGTTTAGGTTTAGGCTAAGGTTTAGGTTTATTTTTTATTTTACATTAAGTTTTATTTTTTGGTTTAGGTTTTTAGTTTATGTTAGATTTATTTTTATTTCTTAGTTTATTTTTAGGTTTATGTTTTAGGTTTAGGTTTAGGTTTAGGTTTAGGTTTTTAGGTTTAGGTTTTTATGTCTTGCTTTAGCTTAGGTTTAGGGTTTTTGGTTATAGGTTTACTTTTATTTGATTTAATTTAGGTTATATTTTTATTTATTTATTTTAGGTTTAGGTTTAAGTTTATGTTAGCTTAAGTTAAGTTTTAGGTTTATTTAGGTTTAGGTTTAGGTTTGGGTCAGGTTTTTAGGTTTAGGTTTAGGTTTTGGTTTTTAGGTGTAGTTTAGGTTTATTTATTTTTATTTAGTTTTGGTTTACAGTTTAGGTTTAGGTTTTATTTAGTTTAGGTTTATTTTATTTATTTGTTTTTTTATTTAGTTTAGGTTTAGGTTTAGTTTTTAATTTTATTTATTTCAGTTTAGGTTTAGGTTTTGTTTATTTTATTTTGTTTAATTTATTTTAGTTTAGGTTGAGGTTTAGGTTTTTTTTATTAGTTTATTTTAGTTTTTATTTTTAATTTCTTAGGCTTATTTTATTTATTTTAGTTTAAGTTTAGGTTTAGGTTTCTTTGTTTAGATTTTAGATTAAGTTTAGGTTTAAGTTTATGTTTTGGTTTAGGTTTGATTTTAATTTTTTAGGTTTAAATTTTTAGTTTATTTTACTTTGGTTTAGGTTTTTATTTTATTATTTTTATTTATTTTATTTATTTATTTCAGTTAAGGTTTAGGTTTAGGTTTTAAGTTTAGGTTTTTAATTTTAGATTTAGGTTTGCTTAGATTTAGGTTTTTATTTTATTTATTTATATTTTATTTTATTTATTTAGTTTCCTTTTTCATTTTTATTTGGTTTAGGTTTAGGTTCATTTAGTTTAGTTTAGGTTTATGTTTTTTAGGTTTCAGTTTTTAAGTTTTTCATTTTTTTTATTTAGTTTAGATTTAGGTTTAGGTATATTTTAGGTTTATGTTTAGGTTTAGGTTTAGGTGTAGGTTTTGATTTAGGTTTTAGGTAAAGGTTTATTTAGGTTTATTTAGTTTAGTTTTGGTTTAGGTTTAGGTTTTGATTTATTTATTTATTTATTTTTATTTTGTATATTTTATTTAGTTTATTTATTTAGGTTTAAGTTTAGGTTTTATTTTTATTTTTATTTATTTAGTTTAGTTTAGGTTTAAGTTTTTTTTTTGTCTTTAGGTTTAGGGTTAGGTTTTTACTTTTATTTTATGTTTTGGTTAAGGTTAATTTATTTATTTTATTTAGGTTTATTTAGGTTTTTTTTTAGTTTATTTATTTAGGTTTAGGTTTAGGTTTGATTTTAGTTTATTTAGGTTGCTTTTAATTTACTTAGTTTTAGGTTTAGGTTTAGGTTTTTATTTTAGGTAGGTTTAGTTTAGGTATGTGGGTTTATGGTTTAGGGTTTAGGTTAGGGTTAGTAGGCTCAGGGTTTAGGCCAGTTTAGTGTTAGGGTTTAGGTTTTAGGGTTTAGGATTTAGTGTTTAGGGGTTTAGGGTTTAGGGTTTAATGTTTTTTTTAAATCAAGTAAATCGGTAGGTTTAGGTTTATTCAGTTTATTTGATTCATTTCTTACTTTTTATTTAGTTTAGTTTATTTATTTTAGTTTAGGTTTTTTATTTTAGTGTATTTTTTAGGTTTAGGTTTAAGTTTAAGTTTAATTTTTTTTAGTTTAGTTTTATTTTTATTTTATTTTTCAGGTTTAGGTTTAACTTTTTGTTTAGTTTTTTTTTTTCTTTTTTCTTTTAGGTTTATGCTTTATTTTTAGTTTAGGTTTAGGTTTATTTTTTTTGTATATTTTATTTTATTTAGTTTAGTTTTATTTTAGGTTTATTTATTTTAGGTTTAGTTTTAGTTATTTTATTTAGTTTATTTTAGTTTAGGTTTATTTATTTTATTTTAGTTTAAGTTTTTTTATAGGGATTAGGTTTTATTTTTAATTTAATTTTAGGTTTTTATTTAGTTTTTATTTTATTTAGGTTTTTTTTAGGTTTATTTTATTTTTTAGTTTAGTTTGAGCTTTCATTTATTTTATTTTATTTTAGTATTTATTTATTATTTTATTTTATTTTTTTGGTTGGTTAGTTTAGTTTGGTTTTATTTTATTTATTTTATCCATTTAGCTTAGATTTTTATTTTTATTTTATATTTATTTAGTTTAGGTTTAGGTTTTAGGTCACTGAGGTCAGGGTTAGGTAGTGCAGGGTTAGCTCAGGGTCTGTGGCTTAGGATTTAGGCTACTGTAAGGTTGGTTTAGGGTTTATGGTTTGTGGTAGGGTTTAGGGTCAGGGTTTGGGGGCCCAGGCAGTTTTATGGAGGTTTAGGGCTCAGTGGCCTGGCCCAGGCTAGGTTGTGGTCAGTGGTGAGGGCTCAGGCTCAGTTAGGTTTGGGATCAGGGTAGTTTAGAGTTTAGGATTATGGCTCATCTGAGGTTTAGGGTCAGTTTAGGTTTATTTTATCTTAGTTTTATTATAGTTTAGGTTTACGTTTATTTTATTTTGTTCATTTTAGGTTTATGTTTTTTTTATTTTAGGGTTCAGGTTTTTATTTTTTATTTTTTTTTTGTAGTTTTTTTAGCTTTAATTTTTATCTTTAGGTTTTTATGTAGTTTTTCTTTTATTTTATTTTAGTTTTTTTAATTTTATTTTACATTTAGTTTTTATTTTATTTAGGTTTTTTATTTTTAGGTGTATTTTATTTTATTTAGTATAGTTTAGGTTTTTATTTATTTTATTTTAGTTTATTTTTTATTTTATATTTTATTTTATTTTTAGCTTTAGCTTTAAGTTTTGGTTTAGGTTTAGATTTAGGTTTTAGTCTAGGTTTTTATTTTATTTTATTTATTTATTTTATTTAGATTTATGTTTTTTTATTAATTATATTTTTAGGTTTTATTTAGTTTAGGTTTAGGTTTTTAGGTTTTTAGGGTTCAGGGTTTAGCGTTTAAGGTTTAGGGTTTACGGTTTAGGGATTAAGGTTTTACGGTTTAGGGTTTAGGGAATAGGTTTTAGGGTTTAGGTTTTATTTATTTTAGTTTAATTTATTATAGTTTAGGTTTCAGTTTATTTTATATTATTTATTTTAGGTTTAGGTTTTTTCTTTTTTAGTTAAGGGTTTAGGTTTTTTTATTTTTAGCTTTATTTTTTAGGTTTAGGTTATTATTTAGTTTTCCTTTAATTTTATTTTATGTTTATTATATTTTTACATCACATTTAGTTTTTTATTTTATTTAGGTTATTTTATATTTATGTTTATTTGATTATTTACTTTAGTTTAGGTTTTTAATTATTTTATTTTAGTTTAGTTTTTATTTTTTATTTTAATTTATTTTTAGATTTAATTTTAGGTTAAAGTTTACGTATTGGTTTAGGTTTTAGTTTATGTTTTATTTTATTTCAATTTTTTATTATATTTATTTTCAGGTTTTTTTATTTACTTTATTTTTATGGTTTATTTAGTTTAGGTTTAGGTTTCTAGGTTTTTAGGGTTTAGGGTTTAGGGTTTTGGGTTTAGGTTTTAGGTTTTATTTATTTTAGTTTAGATTATTTTAGTTTAGGTTTATGTTTATTTTATTTTATTTGTTTTAGGTTTAGGTTTTTTTTTTAGTTTAAGGTTTAGGTTATGTATTTTATTTTTAGGTTCTATTTTTATGTTTGTTTTTAGGCTTAGGTATTTATTTAGTTTTTATTTTATTTTATTTTGGGTTTATTTTATTTTTATTTTATGTTTAGTTTTTTTTTTATTTAAGAGTTTTATTTGGAGGTTTATTTTATTTATTTAGTTTATTTTATGTTTTTATTTATTTTATTTTAGTTTAGTTTTTATTTTTTATTTTATTTTATTTTTAATTTTAGGTTCAAGTTTAGGTTTAGGTTTTTGTTTAGGTTTTTTCTTATTTAGGTTAAGCTTTTTTTTATTTATTTTTTTTAGGTTTGATTTTATTTAGGTTAAGTGGGTTTAGGGAGATCGTAAGGTAGGGTGTGTTTAGGGTTTCCCAGGGCGGCAGATCTAGGTAGAATTTAGGATTTGAGGCCCAGTTTAGGGTGGTATGGTTTTGGGATAGGGCTCAGTAAGTGCGGGTTTAAAGTGTAGAGTGGGGTCAATTTAGCACTCATTTAGTTTAGAGCCAGTTTAGGTTTTGGTTTAGGGTTTTAGGCTTTGGGTCGAGTTAGAGTCAGTGAGCCTGGGGCCTGGGTGGGGTTTAGGATCAGCGCCCACGCCAGATCAGTCCTGATCAGGGTTTAGTGCTCAGTTGGGGTTTATTTTTAGGATCAGATTTAGGGTCAGTTTTGGAGTGGTTTGTGGTTTATAGTTTAGGCTCAGACTATGGCTAGTTTAGTTCTTTAGGGTTTAGGATTTAGAGTAGGGTTTAGGGTTTAGCATTAGTTTAGCTGGAGGTGGTTGGGTTTAGGATTTAGTGTCTGGTAGGTTTTTTTTTAAATTAAACCCAGGTTTAAGTTTATTTAATTTATTTTATATTTTTATTTAGGTCTATTTTTTTATTTAGTTTAGTTTATTTATTTTATGTTTATTAATTTTAGTTTAGGATTTTTGTTTTTGTTTATTTTTTAGGTATAGGTTTAGGTTTAGGTTTTACTTTTTATTTTTGGGTTTATGTTTAGGTTTTCATTTTATTTTCTTAGGTTTAGGTTTAGGTTTTTATTTTAGGTTTTTTAGTTTAGGTTTAAGTTTATTTTTAGTTTAATTTTATTTTAGTTTAGTTTATTTTAGTTTAGGTTTATGTTTATTTTATTTTTATTTTTAGTTTAAGTTTTTTTTAGCTTAGGGCTTAGATTTTATTTTTTATTTATTTTTTGGTTTTATTATTAGGTTTATTGTTTAGGTTTAGGTTTTTATTTAATTTTATTTTTTATTTTAGGTTTATTTTATTTTTATTTTACGTTTAGGTTTTATTTTATTGATTTTTTTTATTTTTTAGTTTAGTTTAGGTTTTAGTTTATGTGTTTATTTTATTTTATTTTGGTTTAGGTTTTTTTATTTACTTTATTATTATTTTTATTTAGTTTATGTTTAGGTTTTTAGCTTTTTAGGGTTTCAGGTTTGGGGTTTAGGGTTTAGGATTTAGGCTTTTTTTTTGGATTAAGGTTTACCCTACCTTTGTCGGTCCCAAGTTTGGATGTTTAAAGTGGAGGGCTGTGATAGGTAGTTGACAGCCAGCGTAAACCTTATCAAAATAATCATGACATGAATCCTTTAAATCATTATGTTAATGCTAGGGTATCCCTTAAAAGTGACGCACTGTATGGCTTGAATACCGTGGAAAATGTGCAAGGGCCGTTGCATCGGTGCCCGGGTGCAGTGTTAAATTAGCAAGGGTTCCCAAATTATGGACTGATGCGAGCAAAGAAGTTAGTCCGTGAAATAAGAATTAGGTTAGGATCTTGGAATATAGGTACTCTTATAGGTAAATTAATGGAATTAATAGATATTATGGTTCATAGAAAGATAAATATTTTATGTGTTCAAGAAACTAAATGGGTTGGGGAGAAGGCCAGGGAGATTGATAGTTTTGGTTTTAAACTTTGGTATTCATGTAGAAGTTGAACTAGAAATGGTACAGGTGTGATTATAGATAAAAGTTTGAAAGATAATGTTATAAATATTAATATATGTGGAGATAGAATTATAGCATTAAAGATTATTGTTGATACTAAGATTATCAATGTTCTAAGTGTTTATGTTCATCAAGTAGTTTTGGATGTAAGCTCAAAAGAAAATTTTTGATATGAATTAGAGGGATTAATACAAAAGATACCTCTTGAAGAAAAAGTATTTATTGGAGGAGATTTAATTGGACATGTTAGTAGAGTGGTAGAAGATTTTAAAAGTATTCATGGTGGTTATGGATTTAGAGTGACTAATGAAGAAGGTACGACTATATTAGATTTTGCCTTAGCTTATGATTTTGTAGTTGCAAATACTTTATTTTGAGAAAAGAGATGAACATATTTTTACTTATTAAAATGGATCTAGTAAAACACAGATAGATTATTTTTCGATAAGAAAAATAGATCATTTAGATTGTAAAGATTGTAAGGTCATTCCAAGTAAAAGTTTAAGTACCCAACATTAATTGTTAGTTTTAGATTTTAAGATGAAAGATTGTAAGAGGAAAATAAGTCAAATTATTGTCTTAGGATTAGATGGGGACACTTAAAGAACACAAATAAAAATATTTTTAAGAGCAACCTACAAGAGCTTAGAATTTGGGATGTTCATAAGGAAACGAATGTTATGTGAGAAAAAGTAGCAAGTGAAATTAAGCAAGTTGTTAAAAATATGCTTGGAGAATTAAAAGGAAAAGCTTCTTTTAATAAAAATAGTTGGTGGTGGAGTTAGAGTGTGCAAGAAAAGATAAAAAATAAGAAGAATTATTATAAAACTTTGTTTAGATGTAAAAACTCTAAAGTGGCCTGTAGAGATTCTAAGAAAGCTATATATGATGCAAAAAATTTAACTTTACTGATTTATATAATAAATTAGATACCAAAGAAGGTGAAAGATGTATGTATACGTTAGCCAACCAAAGAGATAGGAGAAGTAAAGACCTAGTTTAACTAAGGTGTATTAAGGATGAAAATAATAAAGTGCTTTTCTTAGAAAAAGATATTGAAAATATGTGGATGAGGTATTTTGATAAACTTTTCAATGAAGGATCTGAACGTACGATTGATTTTAGCAACCTTAATACGCTAAACAAAAGTAGAGAATTTTATTTTTATCGATGTATTAGTAAATCTGATGTTAGAGAAGCTTTAAAGAAAATTAAATGTGGAAAAATAGTAGGACCTGATGATATTCCAATAGAAGTGTGGAAATGTTTAGGAGATCAAGGATTTTATTAGCTTCCAAATCTTTATAATGTTATTTTAAAGACTAAAAATATGCCAGATGAGTGGAGAAAGAGTTTGTTGGTTCTTATATTTAAGAATAAAGGTGATGCACAAGAGTGTGCAAATTATAGAGGAATTAAGTTAATGTGTCATACATTAAAATTATGGGAGAGAGTAATTGAGCATAGTTTACGATGTGATATAAAAGTTTCTCACAATCAGTTTGGATTCATGCCAGGTAGATCTACTTTGGATGTTATACATTTGCTAAGAGGTTTGATGGAGAAGTATAGAGAATGTAAGAAAGATCTATATATATGATATTTATTGATTTAAAGAAAGCTTATGATAAAGTTTCTAGAGATGTTCTTTGGAGAGTTCTAGAACAGAAAGGTGTTAATATTGGCTATATTCAAGTCAGTAAGGATATGTATACTAGAGATGTTACTTGTGTCCAAAAATAAAGAGGATTGACAAAATATTTTCCTATTTCACATGGATTACATCAAGGATCAGCTTTAAGCCCTTCTCTTTTTGCTTTAGTTATGGATGTTCTTACTAGGCATTTACAGGAAGATGTACCTAGATGTACACATTTTGCTAATGATAATCTTCTTGTTGATAAGAATAGAGAGAGAGTCTAAGAGAAACATGAATTATGGAGGTCAACATTAGAGCCTAATGGTTTTCATCTAATTAGATCTAAAACTAAATATACGGAGTGTAATTTTGGTTGTAGAAGTTCTAGTGGTAGTGTAGTCATATTAGGTGAACAAGTCATTAATAAGAGTGAGTGTTTCAGATATTTAGGCTCTATTATTCAAAATGATGGTGAAATAAATGGAGATGTTTTTAGTAGAATTCAAAATGGATGGTTGAAGTGGAGGAATGCATCTGGCTTGTTGTGTGATAGAAAAGCTCAACTTAAACTTAAGGGAAAATTTTATAAGATGGTGGTAAGACTTGTAATGACTTATGGTGCAAAATGTTGGCCAATAAAAGAGAAGCATAAGACTAAGTGTTACAGAGATGAGGATGCTCATGTGGATGAGTGGCTTTACTCTTAGAGATAAAATGTGAAATGAGTATGTTCGGGAAAAAGTTGGTGTAGCTCCAGTGGCAGATAAGATTAGAGAGAGTCACCTTAGATGGTTAGGCCACATAAAGCATCGACCATCTGATGATCTGGTTAAGAGAGTAGATGCATTTGATTTTCCTTACATTAAGAAAGGTAGAGGTAGACCTAAAAAGACTTGGTTAAGATGTATAAAAAATGACCTTAGTATACTTGAATTAAATGAGAATTTGACACATAATAAGAAATAATGGAGATGAAGGATTCATGTAGCCAACTCCACTTAGTGGGATAAAGGCTTGTTGTTGTTGTAGGGTTTAGGGTTTAGAGTTTTTTTTGGGTTTAGGGTTTAGGGTTTAGGGTTTAAGGTTTAGGGTTTAGGTTTTAGGGTTTAGGGTTTAGTTTAGGATTTAGGGTTTAGGGTTTGGAGTTTAGGATTTTTAGGGTTTAGGGTTTAGGGTTTAGTGTTTAAGTTTGAAGTTTAGGGTTCAAGTTTTAGTTTAGTGTTTAGGGTTTATAGATTTTGTTCTTTTAACAGAGAACAACTTCACACTCAACATTTCTTCTTTTTAATTTCATCAACCAAGTAACATACCAAGTTTTCTAAGATGAAAGCGATAACAGAGATAAAAAATGAGCATGCATAGTGCAAATCAAAAACCTTAGTTAACTAGAGTCATCTCTACCATAAAAACATAGTTCCACAAGCAGCAGATCATACATGCCATTCTTCAGTTTCTCTAGTTCCCATCAGAACCATTCCTTCTCTCGAGTAGTGGGATCAACCATCATATCCCTGATCTCTCCCTTTTCCACAATCATATCCCCAATCTCTCCCTCCGCCATCACCATGGTTGTAACTTTCATCACTCCTCCCGCCTCCATAACCACCACTGCTCTGATCACCACCTCCATATCCACCAGCACTTATAGATCCCCCCACCACCACAGCAATAACTGCTGCCTCTGCCTTCACCACCACCTCAAGATCTAGACTGAGACTGGTTCACAGTGATGTTCCTATTAGCAAGGTTCTGCCCATTCTTAGGGTTTAGGTTTAAGTTTATTTTTTAATTTATTTACTTACTTTAGGTTTAAGTTTAGGGTTTGAGGTTTAGGGTTTAGAGTTTAGGGTTTAGTGTTTAGGGTTTTACGATTTAGGGAGGGTTAGGGTTTAGGGTTTACGGTTTAGCGTCTTTTAGGGTTTACAGTTTAGAGTTAGATTAGGATTTAGGGTTTAGGGTTTATGGTTTAGGGTGTAGGGTTTAAGGTTTAGGGATTGTTTTATGGTTTAGTATTTAGGATTTAGGGCTTAGGATTTAGTGTTTAGGGTATAGGGTTTACAGTTTAAGGTTTAGTATTTTTTTTAAAAATTAAGTAAATCAGTAGGTTTAGGTTTATTTAGTTTATTTTTTAATTATTTTAGTTTATTTTATTTTTTATTTTTATTTAGGTTTATATTTTATTTTTAATTAGTTTTGTTTATTTATTTTAAGTTTATTTATTTTAGTTTAGGTTTTTTATTTTAGTCTATTATTTTGGTTTAGGTTTAGGCTAATTTTAATTTTTAGTTTAGTTTTATTTTTATTTTATTTTTTAAGTTTAGGTTTAGGTTTTTATTTTATTTTTTTAGGTTTAGGTTTTAGGTTTTTATTTTAGGTTTATTTTCAGGATTTTTTATAGTTTTGGTTTAGGATTAGGTTTTATTTATTTTAGTTTAGTTTTTTTTAGTTTATGTTTAAGTTTATTTTTTTTTTATTTTAGGTTTAGGTTTTTTTTTTAGTTTAGGGTTTATGTTTTATTTCTATTTATGTTTAGGTATTATTTTTAGGCTTATTTTTTAGGTTTAGGTTTTTATTTAGTTTTTATTTTATTTTATTTTAGGTTTATTTTATTTTTATTTTACGTTTAGCTTTTTTTATTTCAAATTTTTATTTTTAGGTTTATTTTACTTTTTAGTTTAGTTTAGGTTTTTATTTATTAAATTTTAGTTTTTATTTTTTATTTTCTTTTATTTTTAGGTTTAGGTTTAAGTTTAGGTTTAGGTTTTAGTTTTGGTTTTAGTTTTATTTTATTTAGGTTTAGGTTTTTATTTATTTATTTTATATTTTAGGTTTTATTTAGTTTAGGTTTAGGTTTTTAAGGTTTAAGTTTTAGTGTTTAGGGTTTAGGCTTTAGGATTTTTAGGTTTAGGGTTTAGGGTTTAGGTTTTATGTTTAGGGTTCAGGTTTTAGGTTAGGGTTTTTGGTTTTTTTTTAAGAGAGAACAAATTCAAATTCAACATTTCTTCTTTTTTATTTCATAAACCAAGTAACAAACCAAGGAAGTGAGGTAATCAAATGACCTCCTTGGGGCTAGCTAAAGCCTCCTGTTCCTAGGATGTTCAGACTATATACTCGTTAGCATTCAATCTTATATAAATTAGCACATCAATAGAGGAAAGAGAACTCAACATTCATACACTTAAGCTATAAACACATGCATTTCTTAGGTATTCATAACTAGCATCATAACACATAATATTATTCATTTATAAGCTTTTGAAAAATACATTTGGATTTAATGGTGATAATAGTCATGCATATATTAAATTAAATCAACACATGCAAGATTACATAAAGGATGCATGAATTCAAATGACATACCAAATTTAACATGATTGGAAAGAGGACAATCAAATATGAGCATGTGATTCATTCAACCAAACTAGTTCTTAACGATAATAAAATCAAATAAAATTATTTAAAGTAAACCGAAGCTTCTTTATTAATTAAGTTTTGTATTTGATTTGATTTAAAGAGGAGAAGACAAAGGATCACTTGTTATTTTAAACCAATTCCCACATTAGTGAATTGATCTAATTTAAGGAAATGTAATAAAGTTGATTTTATGGGGTAATTAAGTTGAACCCTTAATTAGATGAATTAATTACCCTTACTTATGTCACCTTAAAGTAATTAACAGTAATTGGTTCGACTATATTTGAGGTTTAGGATAAGTCCCCTAGTGGCTCCTTCCCTCCTGATTACTTCAAGTCTAGGTCTAGTCCTTCCTCAGGGCTCTCCACTTAGTTGTCACTCTAGGTCAAATAGCATCTGTCCCGTCGATGATAGACTATCCCTTTGATTAGTTCCACATGAAAGTTGTAAGCCTACATGCTTTCTTTCTAGATTGATCATTGTATATCGATGGGCACCTTAGGTTGGTTGGTTCTCACTATGCTGATGAATACACCACTCATGTTGATGGATACACCTTAGGTTGGTTGGTTCTCGCACCTTAGGATACACCACTCATGGAAGATGCAAATTTTCTATCTTTTTTTCTTGAGTTGGCCACTGTACACCTATAGGATTTCGCTTCCATTGCTTAAGATAACTCCCCTAGTAAAACCTCCCTTGTGAGAACTATATTTGGATAATGTCCTTTATGACCCCATTTGTACACTACTCAGGTTACTACCATATTGGACAATTTCCCTTTCCTAGTAACCGCCCTTGTGGTTAGAGAATCTATCCTGTGGATGTGTAAATTCTCCTTGGTCTAGAAAATCTAAGATAGGTCAAGGATGACATAGCCCCTTCTTAGTGTGGTCCCTCGTACACCAACAGGGGCCACACAAACATATAAACAAAAAATATATTCACTTATGGATTAGTAGGACACCCCTAGAGGTACCTTTTCCCAAGTAGGCATCCTATCTTTAGAGCAGTGTCAACAAAACTCTCTATAGGAATCTCCTAACTACTCCTGAGTTATTATAAGTCCCCAGTAGCATTCACTCAGTACCCGCCCCTAAGTCAGGTTTTATTTATTGTGCTACAACATGTCACCCTAGCGGTTGTTCCCTGCTTTAAAAGATGTAAGTCTGCTATGTCTTCTTCCTAGCACAGTTATTGCACACTAAAAGGAAACGCCTTAGGTTGGCTAGCTCTATCCCACAGTCAGTAGACTATCCGTTTGGATTTGTAAATCTGAGATTGGACAAGTCTTATGTAGCCCCTTCTTAGTTAGTCCATCACACATCGACATGGTCTATAAATTAAATCTATCAAATTTGACCTAGCTCACATCCTTACTGGATATGCCCTCAATTGAAAATCAAACTAAACCAAATAAAACATATCAAATCACATTAAATTAAGATAAAATTAATCCTAGCTACTCTTGAGTTGACATAAGTCCCCAGCGACATTCACTCAGTAGTCTCCCTAGGTCAGGTTCGATTTGTTGTGCATCCAACAGGTCACCCCAGTGGTTTTTCCTTGCTTTGGAAGATGTAAGTCTACTATGCCTTCTTCTTAGCTTGGTCTTTGCACATCAAAAGGGAACCCCTTAGGTTGGCTAGCTCTACCCTACAGCCAGTAGACTATCCCTTTGGATTTGTAAACTTGAGGTAGGTCAAGGCTGATATAGCCCCTTCTTAATGGGTCCATCGCACACCAATAAGGTCCATACATTAACTCATATTAAATTAAACCCAATATGGCTTTTCTTAGTGGAGTTAAATCACACCCTTCTCCATAGTGGAGCCCCAAATCATATATAAAGAAGTCAAGAAAAAAATCAAACTCAAAACCAACCTTTCCAATGGAGCCAAATTAAACTAACTCCCCTAGTGGAGTCTAAATCAAAGAAATCTAACCAAACTCTTATCTTTACCAGATACATCCCCAAAGAAATCTATAAAATCAAACTCAAATCCCAATACCGCAGATAGCCCAAACCTGCTTCCTTAGTGGAAGGTTCATAAACCCAATCCCCAACGAACTCAAGCCCATATCTCTAGTAGATATGTCTCCATATCAATTAAAATAAAACAAATTAAAGTTAATTCAATCTTAATCCATTGTGGATTATAGATTCTTATCACCAGTGAATCTTCTTTCCATAAATCATATAATCAAATCAAATTCAAACCTTGTCCCTAGTAGATTTTTGTCTTCTATGCCCTCAGCATAGACCCCTCACATGTCATGTTCAATGCATGTGTAATCCCCTAGTGGATCTCTCTCCATGTCCATGACATGGAATTGTCATCAAATCTTATTCCTTCTCTTATGCACACCTTTAATACTTCAACCAAAAGCCTTACAATGTATTCGTTCAAATTACATCATCTTAACATTGTTATCAACATTTTATGATTTGTCAAGGATAAACTCACTATACAATATCATACTAAATATATTATATTGTGAATTTACACTCTATATTATATTATAATATATGATGTTATATTATAATTCACTATAATATAATATATTGTCTAACATTACACCTCATTAGAATCACTTAAAAAGAACAAATAATAAAATTCTCTCAAAATATGAATAATGTTCATTTTGGGTGTAAAATTATTATTATTTATTAGAAATGGTACAAAATAGCATATTTTTGTGTTGCTTCTTGGTCTGTGCCATGAATTTGGCCAAATTCTTCCATCTCAACTTTCAAATTAACATTTTTGTGAGTTTTGACCAAACGTATTATAACAAAAGTAAAACATGCTAAAATGTACATAATATTTAGTAACACACCACCACATTTATATATATGTGAAGTTATATTTTTATGTTCATTATATTTTAATATTCTTTGATATAATATATTATCTTACATTACACCTTAAAATTAATCACTTGAAGCAAAAAATTTATAAAATTTGGTTTAAATTTGAACATTTATTTTGGATGCAAAATTCCATTCTTTTGATTAAATGACACACCATAGCACACCCCCAATGATGTTCCCTAAAGCTTACCTTAAATTTAGCCAAATTCCATCATCTTAGCCTATAAATCAGTATTTTTATAAATTATACCAGTGCAAACTCAACTTCATCATACAATAACAAACTAAAATATTCTAAACAACGAGTAGTAATACACAATTGTATGCTATAATGCATGAAGCTACACTATGTTATGGCATCCTATATTATAATACACTATAACATATTATATTTTACTTTTTTGCATATCACATCACAAGGGATTGCTTAAGACAAAAAATCCAAAAATTACTCTAAGCAATAAAAATACTATATATTTTAGTCGTATCACTTACATATTTTAAATTGAAATAATATATTATGATTTCATGGTCTACCTATTACGAATTTAGCCAAATTCTACCACTTTAAAGTTTAAATCAACATTATTAAAAGAATGCTAGCTTAGACTCGACTGCTTGATCTACATGATTGTAAACTACTAAAAGAATTTAAAATGGTTTAGGGTTTAAGGTTTAGGGTTTAGGGTTTGGGGTTTAGGGTTTAGAGTTGTAGGTTTTAGGGTTTAAGGTTCACGGTTTAATTTTTAGGGTTTAGGGGTCTATGGCTTAGGGTTTAGGGTTTAGGGTTTAGGGTTTAAGTTTTATGATTTAGGGTTTAGGGTTTAGGGTTTAGCATTTAGAGTTTAGGATTTAGGGTTTATTATTATTTTTAATTAAGTAAACTAGTAGGTTTAGGTTTATTTAGTTTATTTTTTATTTCCTTCAATTTATTTTATTTTTTTATTTTATATTTAGGTTTATTTTAATTTTTATTTAATTTAGCTTAATTATTTTAGGTTTATTTATTTTTAGTTTAGGTTTTTTATTTTAGTTTATTTTTAGGTTTATGTTTATTTTCTAGTTTAGTTTTATTTTTATTTTATTTTTTTAGGTTTAGCTTATATATTTAATTTTTCAGTTTAAGTTTAGGTTTTTATTTTATATTTTTAGGCTTATGTCTTAGGTTTTTATTTTAGGTTTTATTTTTTTGGTTAGGTTTAAGTTTATTTTTAGTTTAATTTATTTTATTTAGTTTAGATTTAGGTTTACGTTTAGTTTATTTTAGGTTTAGGTTTAGGTTTTACTTATTTTAGTTTAGTTTATTTTAGTTTAGTTTTAGGTTTATTTTATTTTGTTTATCTTAGATTTAAGTTTTTTTTAGTTTAGGGTTTAGGTTTTATTTTTTATTTATTTTTTGTTTTACTTTTTAGGTTTAGGTTTTTATTTAGTTTTTATGTTATTTAGATATTTTTGTTAGTTTAGGTTTTTATTTATTTTATTTTAGTTTAGTTTTTTTCATTTTTTTTATTTATACGTTTAGGTTTAAGATTAGGTTTAAGTTTAGGTCTTTAATAAGATTTTTTATTTTATTTTTTTTATTAAGGTTTAAGTATATTTATTTATTTATTTTTAGGTTATATTTTGTTTATATTTATGTTTTTAGGTTTTAGGGTTTAGGGATTAGGGTTTAGTGTTTAGGGTTTAAGGTTTCATAGTTTAGTATTTTAGGGTTTATGGTTTATGGTTAAGGTTTAGGGTTTTGGATTTAAGGTTTAGTGTTTAGGATTTAGGTTTAGGGTTTATAGTGTTTAAGGTTTAGGGTTTAGGGTTTAGGGTTTTTTTTAGTTTAGGGTTTAGGTTTTATTTTTTATTTATTTTTTGGTTAATTTTTTAGGATAAGTTTTTTTATTTAATTTTTATTTTATTTTACATCAGGTCTTCTTTATTTTATTTTATGAATAATTTTTGTTATATTTAAGTTTCTTATTCTTAGGTTTATTTTATTTTTTTAGATTAGTTTATTTTTCTATTTATTTTATTTTAGTTTTTTTTATTTTTTATTCTATTTTATTTTTAAGTTTAAGTTTTGGTTTTAGTTTTAGTTTTTATTATATTTTTTTATTTTTTATATTGGTTTAGGCTTTTTTATTTATTTCATTTTTATGTTTTATTTAGTTTAGGTTTAGGTTTTTAAGTTTTGAGGGTTTAGCATTTAGGGTTTAGTGTTTAGGGTTTAGGGTTTAGGGTTTAGGGTTTTAGGGTTTAGGGTTTAGGATTTAGGTTTTAGTGTTTAGGCTTTAGGGTTTAGGGTTTTTATGGTTTATAATTTAAGGTTTAGGTTTTAGGGTTTAGGATTTAGGGTTGCAGGTTTTAGGGCTTAAGCATTAGGGTTTAGGGGTTAGGATTTAGGGTTTAGGGTTTAGTGAAGGAGGTTTAGGGTTTGGGGTTTAGGGCTAGTTTTAGGGTTTAAGGTTATTTTTTGTTTAACTAAGTAAACTAGCAAGTTTAAGTTTATTTAGTTTATTTTTTATTTATTTTAGTTTAGTTCATTTTGATTTTGATTTAGGTTTATTTTTATTTTTATTTTGTTTTGTTTATTTATTTTAGGTTTATTTATTTTAGTATAGGCATTTTTTATTTTAATTTATTTTTAGGTTAGGTTTAGGTTTATTATTTTAGTTTAGTTTTATTTTTATTTTATTTGTTAGGTTTAGGTTTTATTTTTTATTTTTTGGTTTAGGTTTAGGTTTTTAATTATTTTTTGTTTGTTTAGGTTTTAGGTTTTTATTTTAGATTTATTTTTTGGTTTTGTTACTTAGTTTAGGTTCAGGTTTAGATTTAGTTTATTTTAGGCTTAGATTTAGGTTTTACTTATTTTAGTTTAGTTTATTTTAGTTTAGGTTTAGGTTTATTTATTTTTTATTTTAGGTTTAGGTTTTAATTTTTATTTATTTTTAGGTTTTATATTTAGGTTTATTTTTTAGGTTTAGGTTTTCATTTAGTTTTTATTTTATTTTATTTTAGGTTTATTTTATTTTTATTTTAGTTTTAGTTTTTATTTTATTTAGGTTTTTTATTTATTTAGTTTAGTATACTTTTTTATTTATTTTAGTTCAGTTTTATTTTTATTTTTTATTTTATATTCTTTTTAAGTTTACGTTTAAGTTTAGGTTTAGGTTTCTATTTTAGTTTAGGTTTTTATTTTATTTTGGTTTATGTTTTTTTTAAGGTTTTATTTAGGTTAGGTTTAGGTTTTTATCTTTTTACGGCTTAGGGTTTAGAGTTTAGTGTTAGTTGAGGGTTTAGGGTTTAGGATTTATGGTTTAAGGTTTAAGGTTTAGGGTTTGGGGTTTTGGGTTTCAGGTTTAGTGTTTTAGGATTTAGGGTTTATGGTTTAGGGTTTAGGGTATAGGGTTTTTAAAGTTTAAGGTTTAAGGTTTATGGTTTAGGTTTTAGGTCTAGGGTTCTGGTTTTGATTTAGGGTTTAGGGTTTTTAATTTTTTTTAACATAGAACAAACTTAGATTCAACATTTCTTCTTTTCAAATTCATCAACCAAGTAACACCCCAATTTTTCTAAGACACAAGCGATGACATAGTTAAAAAATGAGCATGCATAGGAAGATAATTAGAACTGTCTGTACTATAAAGATAATTCAATAACCAGCAGATCGGATCAGGAGTTCTTCACTTTCTCCAGTTCCCATCTGAACCACCCTGGCCCCTCGAGTAGCGAGATCCACCATCATATCCCTTCACCACCACCACGATTGTAACCTTTGTCACTCCTCCTACCTCCACAACCACGACTGCTTCGACCACCACCTCCATATCTACCACCATCTCCAGATCACCCATCACCAATGTGATAACCACCGCCTCTGCCTTCACGTCCACAGCCAAATCTAGACTGAGCCTGGTTGACGGTGATGTTTCTACCATCAAGGTTCTGCATATTCTTAGTGTCTATGTTTACTAAGTTTTAGGGTTTAGATTTAATATTTTAATTTATTTAGTTACTTTAAGTTTAGGGTTTAAGGTTAGGGTTTAGGATTTAAGGTTTAAGGTTTAGGGTTTAGGATTTTAGGGCTTAGGGTTTAGGGTTTTAGGGTTTAGGGCTTTAAGGCATAGAGTTAGGGTTTAGGGTTTAGTGTTTAGTCTTTAGTGTTTAGGCTTTAGGGTTTAGGGTTTTGAGGGTTTAGGGTTTAAGGTTAAAGCTTAGCTTATGGTTTAGGGTAAGTTTAGTGTTTAGGGTATAGGGTTTTAGGGTTTAGGGTTTTGATTTAGGGTTAGGGTTAGGTTTTATGGTTTATGGTTTAGGGTTTAGTATTAATTTAGGGTTTAGGGTTTTGGGTTTTTTAGGGTTTTGGGTTTAGGGTTTAAGCTTTAAGGTTTAGGGTTATAGTTTAGGTTTTAGGGTTTCAAGTTAGTTTTAGGGTTTAGGGTTTAGGGTTTAGGGATTAGGGATTAGGATTTTAGATTTAGGGTTTGGGTTGAGGGTATAGGATTTTTTTTTATAAAAATTAAGTAAACCGATAGGTTTAGATTTATTTAGTTTTTATTTATTTATTTTAGTTTATTTTATTTTTTTTATTTCATTTAAGGTTATTTTTTATTTCTATTTAGTTTAGTTCATTTATTTTAGGTTTATTTATTTTATTTTAGGTTTTTTATTTTAATTTATTTTTTAGTTTAGTTTTATTTTTTCTTTTATTTTTTAGGTTTATGTTTTACTTTTCATTTTTAGGTTCTTGTTTAGGTCTTTATTTTATTTTTTTAGGATTAGGTTTTAGGTTTTTATTTTAGGTTCATTTTTATATTATATTTTTAGTTTAGGTTTAGGTTTATTTTTAATTTATTTGATTTTATTCTATAACATCCATTGCTCCTCCCTCCTCCATAACCACCACTGCTCTGACCACCACCTCCATATGCACCAACTCCTCTAGATCTCCCACCACCACTACGATAACTAACGCCTCTGACTTCGCCACCACTGCCAAATCTAGACTAAGCTTTGTTAACAGTAATGTTCTTGCTGTCAAGGTTCTTCCCATTCTTAGGGTTTAGGGTTAGTTTAGGGTTTAGGATTTAGGGTTTAGGGTTTAGGGTTTGGGGTGTAGGGTATAGAGTTGTAGGTTTTAGGGTTTAAGGTTTAAGATTTAGCTTTTAGGGCCAAGAGTTTAAGGTTTAGGGTTTAGGGAATTAGGGTTTAGGGTATTAGGGCTTAGGGTTTAGGTTTTAGGGTTTAGGGTTTAGGGTTTAGGGTTTATGGTTTTAGGGCTTAGGGTTTAGAGTTTAGGATTTAGGGTTTATTATTTTTTTAATTGAGTAAACTGGTAGGTTTAGGTTTATTTAGTTTATTTTTTATTTCCTTTAGTTTATTTTAGGTTTATTTTAATTTTTATTTAGTTTAGTTTAATTATTTTAGGTTTATTTATTTTTAGTTTAGGTTTTTATTTTAGTTTATTTTTAGGTTTATGTTTATTCTTTAGTTGAGTTTTATTTTTTTTATTTTTTAGGTTTAGGTTATATATTTTATTTTTAGGTTTAGGTTTAGGTTTTTATTTTATATTTTTAGGTTTATGACTTAGGTTTTTATTTTAGGTTTATTTTTAGGTTTTATTTTTTAGTTTAGGTTTAGGTTTATTTTTAGTTTAATCTATTTTATTTAGTTTAGATTTAGGTTTAGGTTGAGTTTATTTTGGGTTTAGGATTAGGTTTTACTTATTTTAGTTTAGTTTTAGGTTTATTTTATTTTATTTATTTTAGATTTAGGTTTTTTTTTAGTTTAGGGTTTAGGTTTTATTTTTTATTTATTTTTTCATTTACTTTTTAGGTTTAGGTTTTTATTTAGTTTTTATGTTACTTAGGTTTTCTATTTTTAGGTTTTTTTTTATTTAGTTTAGGTTTTGATTTATTTTATTTTAGTTTAGTTTTTGTTTTTTATTTTTTTATTTATACATTTAGGTTTAAAATTAGGTTTAAGTTTAGGTCTTTATTTAGATTTTTTATTTTATTTTTATTTTATTAAGGTTAAGTTTATTTATTTATTTTATTCTTAGGTTTTATTTTGTTTAGATTTATGCTTTTAGATTTTTAGGGTTTAGGGTTTAGGGTTTAGGGTTTAGGGTTTAAGGTTTTGCAGTTTAGTATTTTAGGGTTTAGGGTTTAGGGTTAAGGTTTAGGGTTTTGGGTTTAGGGTTTAGGTTTTATTTTTTATTTATTTTTTGGTTTACTTTTTAAGTTTAGTTTTTTATTTAGTTTTTATTTTATTTTACTTTAGGTTTTTCCTATTTTATTTTATGAATAGTTTTGATTATGTTTAGGTTTTTTATTCTTAGATTTATTTTACTTTTTAGTTTAGTTTAGGTTTTTATTTATTTCATTTTAGATTATTTTTATTTTTTTATTCTATTTTATTTTTAAGTTTAGGTTTAGGTTTTAGTTTAAGTTTTTATTTTAATTTATATTTTCTTTATATAGGTTTAGGCTTTTCTATTTATTTCATTTTTATGTTTTATTTAGCTTAAGTTTAGGTTTTTAGGGTTTACCGTATTGGGTTTAGTGCTTAGGGTTAGGTCTTAGGGTTTAGGGTTTTAGGGTTTATGGTTTAGGATTTAGAGTTTAGTGTTTAGGCTATAGGGTTTAGGGTTTTTATGCTTTATAATTTAAGGTTTAAGATTTAGGGTTTAGGGTTTAGGGTTTAAAGTTGTAGGTTTTAGGGTTTAGGATTTAATGTTTAGGGTTTATGTTTTAGGGTTTAGGATTTAGGGTTTTAATGTTTAGAGTTTAGCATTTAGGGTTTAGGGTTTAGGGTTTAGGGTTATTTTTTATTTAATTAAGTAAACTAGCAGGTTTAGGTTTATTTAATTTATTTTTTATTTATTTTATTTTATTTTATTTTTATTTTTATTTTTATTTAATTTAGTTTATTTATTTTAGTTTAGGCATTTTTATTTTAGTTTATTTCTTAGGTTAGGTTAAGGTTTATTTTTTTTAGTTTAATTCTATTTTTATTTTATTTTTTAAAATTAGGTTTTATTTTTTATTTTTAGGTTTAGGTTTAGTTTTAGGTTTTTTTTGTTTCTTAGTTTAGTTTTAGGTTTACTTATTGTTTATTTTATTTTATTTATGTTTTAGGATTAGGTTTTTATTTAGTTTATTTTATGCTTAGGTTTAGGTTTTATTTATTTTAGTTTAGTTTATTTTAATTTAGGTTTAGCTTTATTTCCATTCTATTTTAGGTTTAGGTTTAGGTTTTTTTGTTTGGGGTTTAGGATTTAATTTTTATTTATTTTTAGGTTTTATATTTAGGTTTATTTTTTAAGTTTAGGTTTTTATTTAGTTTTTATTTTATTTTATTTCAGGTTTATTTTATTTTTATTTTAGGTTTAGTTTTTATTTTATTTAGGTTTTTTATTTTTTAGTTTATTATAGTTTTTTTATTTAATTTAGTTTAGTTTAGTTTTTATTTTTTATTTTATATTCTTTTTATGTTTACATTTATGTTTAGGTTTATGTTTCTATTTTAGTTTAGGTTTTTATTTTATTTTGGTTTATGTTTTTTTATTTATTTTATTTTTTGGTTTTATTTAGTTTAGGCTTAGGTTTTATCTTTTTAGGGATTAGGGTTTAGAATTTAGTGTTAGTTGAAGGTTTAGGGTTTATGGTTTATGGTTTTGGGTTTGGGGTTTAGGGTTTAGGGTTTAGGATTTAGGGTTTAGGGTTTTAGGGTTTAGTGTTTATGGTTTAAGGTTTAGGGTTTAGGGTTTTTAGGGTTTAAGGTTTAAGGTTTAAGGTTTAGGGTTTAGGTTTTAGGTCTAGGGTTGAGGTTTTCATTTTGGGTTTAGGGTTTTGGTTTTTTTTAACATAGAACAAACTTAGATTGAACATTTATTCTTTTCAAATTCATCAACCAAGTAACACACCAATTTTTCTAATTCATAAGCGATGACATAGTTAAAAAATGAGCATGCATAGGCAGATAATTAGAACCTTTTGTACTATAAAGACAATTCGATAATAAGCAGATCGGATCAACCGTTCTTCAGTTTCTCCAGTTCCCATCAAAACCACCCTGGCTCCTCAAGTAGCGAGATCCACCATCATGTCCCTCAACCACCACCACGGCTCTAATCTTCGTGACTCCTCCTACCTCCACAATCACCACTGCTTCGACCAACACCACCATATCTACCTCCATCTCTAGATCCCAATCTTGTAAAACCATTGCCTTCCAGTCCTTGCCAATCTAGACTTGCAGTTGGTGTTGTTCTATTAAGGTTACACTTCTGTCTCTGTTTATTAATTTTTAAGGTTTAGGTTTATTTTTTAATTTATTTGGTTACTTTAGGTTTAGGGTTTAGGTTTAGAGTTTAGGTTTAAAGGGTTTGGGATTAGTTTAGGGTATTTAGGGTTAGGTTTAGGGTTTAGGGTTTAGGGTTTTAAAACTTAGGGTTTAGGGTTTAGGGTTTAGGCTTTAGTGTTTAGATTTAGGGTTTGAGGTTTAGGGTTTAAGGTTTAGGTTTAGGTTTAAACTTATAGTTTAGGTTAGATTAATATTTAGGGTTTAGGATTTTAGGGTTTAGGTTTAGGAGTTTAGGAGTTTTGGATTTTAGGGTTTAGGGTTTAAGTTTATTTAGGTTTTAGTTTAGGGTTTTTAGTTTAGTTTTAAGTTTAAGGTTTAGGGGTTTAAAGTTAGTTTTAGGGTTTATGGTTTAGGGTTTAGGGATTACGATTTACGGTATTAGAGTTTAGGGTTTAGGTTTTAGGGCTTAGGGTTTAGGGTTGTAGGGTTTAGGGTTTAGAGTTTACCATTTAGGGTTTATGATTTTTTTTTTAATTAAGTAAACATGTAGGTTTAGGTTTATTTAGTTTACTTTTTATTTCCTTCAATTTTTTTTATTTTTTATTTTGTATTTAGGTTTATTTTAATTTTATTTAGTTTAGTTTAAATATTTTAGGTTTATTTATTTTTAGTTTAGGTTTTTTATTTTAGTTTTTTTTAGGTTTTATGTTTATTCATTAGTTGAGTTTTTCTTTATTTTATTTTTTAGGTTTAGGTTATATATTTTATTTTCAAGTTTAGGTTTCAGTTTTTATTTTATATTTTTAGGTTTATGCCTTAGGTTTTCATTTTAGGTTTTATTCTTTAGTTTAGGTTTAGATTTATTTTTAGTTTAATTTATTTTATTTAGTTTAGCTTTAGGTTTAGTTTATTTTAGGTTTAGGTTTAGGTTTTACTTATTTTAGTTTAGTTTATTTTAGTTTAGTTTTAGGTTTATTTTACTTTATTTATTTTAGATTTAGGTATTTTTTTAGTTTAAGGTTTAGGTTTTATTTTATATTTATATTTTGGTTTACTTTATAGGTTTAGGTTTTTATTTAGCTTTTATGTTATTTAGGTTTTTTATTTTTAGGTTTACGCATTTTTTTGTTTAGTTTAGGGTTTTATTTATTTTATTTTAGTTTAGTTTTTATCTTTTATTTTTTTATTTATACATTTAGGTTTAAGATTAGGTTTAAGTTTATGTCTTTATTTAGATTTTTTATTTTATTTTTTATTTTATTAAGGTTTAATTTTATTTATTTATTTAATTCTTAGTTTTTATTTTGTTTAGATTTATGTTTTTAGGTTTTCAGGGTTTAGGGTTTAGGGTTTAGGGTTTAGGGTTTAAGGTTTTACGGTTTAGTATTTTAGGGTTTAGGGTTTAGGGTTAACATTTAGGGTTTTGGGTTTAGGGTTTAGTGTTTAGGATTTAGGTTTTGGGTTTTTAGGGTTTATAGTTTAGGGTTTAGGGTTTAGGGTTTCTTTTTAATTTAGGGTTTAGGTTTAATTTTTTATTTTTTTGGTTTATTTTTTAGGTTTAGTTTTGTATTTAGTATTTATTTTATTTTACTTTAATCTTTTTTATTTTATTTTATGAATAGTTTTTATTATATTTAGGTTTTTTATTCTTAAGTTTTTTTATTTTTTAGTTTAGTTTTGGTTTCTATTTATTTTATTTTAGATTATTTTTATTTTCTTTTTCTATTTTATTTTTAAGTTTAGGTTTAGGTTTTAGTTTAAGTTTTTATTTTTTTTATTTTTTTATATGTTTAGGGTTTTGGATTTAGGGTTTACTGTTTTGGCTTTAGGGTTTAGGGTTTTTATGGTTTATAATTTAAGGTATAGGTTTTAGGGTTTAGGGTTTAGGGTTTAAGGTTGTAGGTTTTAGGGTTTAGGCATTAGCATTTAGGGTTTAGGAATTAGGGTTTAGGGTTTAGGTTTTAGGGTTTAGGGTTTAGGCTTTTAAGGTTTTGGGTTTAGGATTTAGGGTTCAGGGTTTAGTGTTAGTTTTAGAGTTTAAGGTTATTTTTTATTTAATTAAGTAAACTAGCAGGTTTAGCTTAATTTAGTTTATTTTATTTTTATTTTTATTTAGGTTTTTTTATTTTTATTTAGTTTAGTTTATTTATTTTAAGTTTATTTTATTTAGTTTAAGCTTTTTTATTTTAGTTTTTTAGGTTAGGTTTAGGTTTATCTTTTTAGTTTAGTTTTATTTTTATTTTATTTTTTAGGTTTAGGTTTTATTTTTTATTTTTAGGTTTAGGTTTAGGTTTAAGTTTTTTTTTCTTAGTTTAAGTATAGGTTTACTTTTTGTTTATTTTATTTTATTTGGGTTTTAGGTTAAGATTTAGATTTAGTTTATTTTATGCTTATGTTTAGGTTTTATTTATTTTAGTTTATTTTATTTTAGTTTAGGTTTGGGTTTTTTTCTTTTTGATTTTAGGTTTAGGTTTTTTTGTTTAGGGTTTAGGTTTTAATTTTTTTTTATTTTTAGGTTTTATATTTAGGTTTATTTTTTAAGTTTAAGTTTTTATTTAGTTTTTATTTTATTTTATTTAAGGTTTATTTTATTTTTATTTTTGGTTTAGTTTTAATTTTATTTATGTTTTTTATTTTTTTAGTTTAGTATAGTTTTCATTTATTTTAGTTTAGTTTTATTTTTATTTTTAATTTTATATTCTTTTTAGATTTACATTTATGTTTAGGTTTAGGTTTCTATTTTAGTTCAGGTTTTTATTTTATTTTTTGTTTATGTTTATTTTATTTTTAGGTTTTATTTAGTTTAGGTTTAGGTTTTTATCTTTTTAGGGTTTAGGGTTTAGAGTTTAATGTTACTTGAAGGTTTAGGGTTTATGGTTTATGGTTTATGGTTTTGGGTTTGGGGTTTAGGGTTTAAGGTTTTTGGTTTTGGGTTTAGGGTTTAGGGTTTTTATGGTTTAAGGTTTAAGGTTTAGGATTTAGGTTTTAGGTCTAGGGTTCAAGTTTTCATTTTAAGTTTAAAGTTTTCAAATTTTTTTAAACTAAGAACTAACTTAGATTCAACATTTCTTCTTTTTGAATTCATCAACCAAGTAACACACCAATTTTTCTAAGACACAAGCGATGACATAGTTAAAAAATGAGCATGCATAGGTAGATAATTAGAACCTTTTGTATTATAAAGATAATTCAATAACTAGCAAATCAGATCAGCCATTCTTCAATTTCCCCAATTCCTATCAGAACCACCCTGGCCCCTCGAATAGCAGGATCCACCATCATATCCCTTCACCACCACCACGGCTCTAACCTTCGTCACTCCTCCTACCTCCACAACCACCACTACTTCGACCACCACCTCCATATCTACCTCCATCTCTAGATCCCCCATCACCAATGTGATAATTGCCGCCTCTGCCTTCACGTCCACCGCCAAATCTAGACTGAGCCTGGTTGACGATGATATTCCTGCTGTCAAGGTTCTTCCTATTCTTAGGGTCTATGTTTATTAGGTTTTAGGGTTTAAGTTTATTTTTTTAATTTATTTCGTTACTTTAGGTATAGGGTTTAAAGTTAGGGTTTAGGATTTAAGGTTTAGGGTTGAGGGTTTAAGATTTTAGGGTTTATGCATTTTGGGTTTAGGGTTTAGGGTTATGGTTTACGGTTTAGGGTTTTAGGGTTTTAGGCTTTAAGGCTAAGTGCTTAGGGTTAGGGTTTAGGGTTTAGTGTTTAGACTTTAGTGTTTAGCTTGTGGTTGGTCTGAGGGTTTAGGGTTTAGGGTGTGGCTCAGCTTATGATGACTAGTTTAATGTTTAGGGTAGGTTTAGTGGTGGAGTTTGGTCAGGGTGGTTGGGGTTAGGGTAGTTTGGACGATTTAGGGTTATTTTATGGTTTAGGTAGGGTTTTGGTTTAAGATTTGGAGTTTAGTGGGTGGGGATTAGGATTTAGGATTTGGGTTCAAGGTTTAACATTTTTTTTAAACAAATTAAGTAAACGAGTAGGTTTAGGTTTAGGTTTATTTAGATTATTTTTTATTTATTTTAGTTTATTTTATTTTTTATTTTCATTTAGGGTTACTTTTTATTTTTATTCAATTTAGTTTATTTATTTTAGGTTTTTAATTTATCTTATTTTTTAGATTTAGGTTTAGGTTTTTGTTTATTTTTTATTTTAGTTTTATTTTTCTTTTATTTTTTAGGTTTAGGTTTTATTTTTTTTATTTTAGGTTTAGGTTTTTTATTTTATTTTTTGGGTTTAGGTTTAGGTTTTATTTTAGGTTTATTTTTATGTTATATTTTTTAGTTTAGGTTTAGGTTTATTTTTAGTTTATTTTATTTTATTTAGTTTAAGATTTAAGTTTAGTTTATTTTAGGTTTAGGCTTTATTTTTATTTATTTTAGTTTTGCTTTTTAAGCTTAGGTTCTGATTTATTTTATTTTATTTATTTTAGGTTTAAATTTTTTTTAGTTTAGGGTTTAGGTTTTAATTTTAGCTTTATTTTTTAGGTTTAGGTTTTTATTTAGTTTTTTATTTTATTTTACTTTAGGTTTATTTTATATTTATTTTACGTTTAGATTTTATTTTATTTTGGTTTGTTTATTTTTTAGTTTAGTTTAGGTTTTATTTATTTTATTTTAGTTTAGTTTTTATTTTTTATTTTATTTTATTTTTTGGCTTAGGTTTAGGTTTAGGTTAGGTTTAGGTTTAGGTGTTAGTTTAGGATTTTATTTTATTTTTTAATTTAATTTTGGTTTAAGTTTATTTATTTATTTTCTTTTTAGGTTTTATTTAGTTTAGGTTTAGGTTTTGAACTTTTTAAGATTTAGGGTTAGTTGTTGGTTTACGGTTTAGGGTTCAGGTTTTCGGGTTTAGGGTTTAGGGTTTTGGGTTTAGGTTTAAGGGTTTAGGTTTTAGGGTTTAGGGTTTATGGTTTTAGGGTTTAGGGTTTAGGGTTTTTACAGTTTAGGGTTAAAGGGTTTAGGGTTTAGGTTTTAGGTCTTGGGTTCAGGTTTTAGTTTAGGGTTTAGGTTTTTGGCCTTGGGTTATGTTTTAGTTTTGGGTTTTGTTTTTTTGGTTTTTTTTAATAGAGAATAAATTTAGATACAATATTTCTTCTTTTCAGTTTTTTGTTTAGGGTCAAAGTCTTGGCCCTTCTTAGGGTTTAGGTTTAGGTTTCAGTTTATTAGGTTTAATGGTTTAAGTTTATTTTTTTAATTTATTTAGTTACTTTTGGTTTAGGTTCAAGCTTTGGGGTTTAAAGTTTAAGGTTAGGGTTTAGGGATTAGAGTTTAGGCTTTAAGGTGTAAAGTTTAGTCTTTAGGGTTTACGGTTATAGGGTTTATGCTTTTAGCGGTTGGGGTTTATGATTAGGGTTTAGGGTTTAGGGTTGTAGCTTGAGGGTTGTAGGTGCAGGGTTTAGGATTTAGGATTTTTTAAAAAAAAATTAAGTAAACTAATAGGTTAAGGTTTATTTAGTTTATTTAGTTTATTTTTTATTTATTTTAGTTTATTTTACTTTTTTTCCTTTTATTAAGGTTTATTTATTTTTATTTTTATTTAGTTTAGTTTATTTATTTTAGGTTTATTTATTATTGTTTAGGCTTTTGATTTTAGTTTATTTTTTATGTTTAGGTTTAGGTTTAGGTTTATTTTTTAGTTGAGTTTTATTTATATTTTATTTTTTAGGTTTTTGCTATTTTTTTATTTTTAGGTTTAGGTTTAAAATTTAATTTTTTATTTTTTTAGGTTTAGGTTTCATGTTTTTATGTTAGGTTTATTTTTAGGTTTTACCTTTTGTTTAGGTTTAGGTTTATTTTTAATTTATTTTATTTTATTTAGTTTAGGTTTAAGTTTAGGTTTAGTTAACTTTAGGTTTAGATTTAGGTTTAGTTTATTTTAGTTTAGGTTTATGATTATTTTACTTTGTTTATTTTATTTTTATTTTAAGTTTAGTTTTTTTTTTAGTTTAGGGTTTAGGTTATATTTTTTATTTATTTTTAGGTATTATTTTAAGGTTTAATTTTTAGGTTTAGGTTTTTATTTAATTTCTATTTTATTTTATTATAGGTTTATTCTATTTTTATTTTACGTTTAATTTTTAATTTATTAAGGTTTTCTATTCTTTTTATCATTTTTACTAGTTCAATTTAGGTTTTTTTATTCTATTTTAAATTTTTTATTTTATTTTGTTTTTTTTAAGGTTTAGGTTTAAGTTTTAGTTTAGGTTTTTATTTTATTTAGGTATAGTTTTTTTATTTATTTTATTTTTAGGTTTTATTTAGTTTAGGCTTAGGTTTTTTTTTAGGGTTTAAGGTTTAAGATTTAGGGATTAGGGTTTTAGAGTTTAGGGTTTAGGGCCTGTGGCTCAGGGTTATGGATCTGGCTCAGCTTTGTGGCTTTAGGGTTGTTAGGGTCGGTGGCTAGGTCAGACTTTGTGGTTTAGGTTTTAGTTTAGGGTTTATGGTTCTGCCATTAGGGCCTTTAGGGTTTAGGGTTTTAGGGCTCAGCTTTGCCACTTATGATCAGTGGTTTGGCTCAGTTAGTCAGGCCTAGGTCTGGCCTTTTAAAGCCTGGATTTAGAGTAGGGTTGTAAGTAGGGGGTTTTAGTTTTTAGTTTAGGGTTTTTTTAAAAAAAAAATTAAGTAAACCGATAAGTTTAGATTTTTTTAGTTTGTTTAGTTTTTTTTATTTATTTTAGTTAATTTTATTTTTTATTTTTATTTAGTTTATTTTATATATTTTAATTTAGGTTTTTTATTATAATTTATTTTTTAGGTTTAGGTTTTGGTGTATGTTTATTTTTTAGTTTAGTTTTAATTTTATATTATTTTTTTAGGTTCAGGTTTTATTTTTTATTTTTAAGTTTAGGTTTAGGTTTTTATTTTATTTTCTAGGTTTCAATTTTAGGTTTTTTTTTAAGTTTATTTTTAGGTTTTAGTTTTTAGTTTAGATTTAGGTTTATTTTTAGTTTATTTTATTTATTTAGTTTAGTGTTTAGGTTTAGTTTATTTTAGTTTAGGTTTAGGTTTTATTTATTTTAGTTTAGTTAATTTTAGTTTAGTTTTAGGTTTATTTTATTTTGTTTATTTTCAGTTAAGGTTTTTTTTTTAATTTAAGGTTTAGGTTTTATTTTTTATTTATTTTTAGGTATATTTTTTAGGTTTATGTTTTTAGTTTATTTTATTATAGGTTTATTTTTATTTTTTGTATAGTTTATATTTTAATTAGTTGTTTTATTTTTAGGTTTATTTTATTTGTTTAGTTTAGTTTAGATTTTTATTTTTATTTTTTAGTTTAGTTTTTATTTTTTAATTTATTTTATTCTTAGGTTTAGGTTTAGGTTTCATTTTAGTTTAGGCTTTTATTATATTTTATTTGTTTATTTCATTTAGGTTTAAGTTTTATAATTTATTTTATTTTTAGGTTTTGTTTAGTTTAGGTTTAGGTTTTTTGGTTTTTACTATTTACAGTTTAGGGTTTAAGGTTTAGGGTTTGGGGTTGATGGTTTAAAGTTTAGGGTTGTAGGTTTTAGGGTGTAGGGTTTAGGGTTAATGGTTTAGGATTTAGGGTTTAGGGTTTCAGGGTTTAGGATTTAGGGTTTAGGGTTGTAGGTTTAAGGTTTTGGGTTAGTTTTATGCATTAGGGTTTAGGGTTAGGTTTTTATTTATTTTTTATTTGCTTTTTGGGTTTAGGGTTTAAGGTTTAGGTTTTAGGTTTAGGGTTCAAGTTTTAATTTAGCGTTTAGGGTTTTTGGTTTTTTTTAATAGAAAACAAATTTAGATTCAACATTTCTTCTTCTCGATGTCATCATCCAAGAAACACACTAAGTTTTTTGAGACATAAGTGACGACATAGATCAAAAATGAGCACGCATAGAGCAAATCAAAAACCCTATATAACTAGAATCGTCTCTGTTGTAAAGACAGTTTCATAAGCGATGTCATTAGTGGTTCTTGATTTCTCCAGTTCCTATTAGAACCACCCCGACCTCGCGAGTAGAAGGATCCATCATCATATCCTCAATCTCTCCCTCCGCCACCACCATGGATGTAACCTTCATCACTCCTCTCGCCTACATAACGACCACTGCTCTGATCCCCACCTCTATATCCACAAGCACCTCCAAATCCCCCACCACCACTGTGATAACCGTCGCCTCCACATTCACCTCCACCGCCAAATCTAGACTGAGCCTAGTTGACGGTGATGTCTTGCCATCAAGGTTCTGCCCATTCTTAGGATTTAGGTTTAAGTTTATTAGGTTTTAGGGTTTAGGTTTATTTTTTTAATTTATTTAGTTACTTTAAGTTTAGGTTTAGGGTTTCGGTTAGGTTTTATGATTAGGGTTTATGGTTTAGGGTTTCGAGTTTAGGGTTTAGGGTTTTTGGGTTTATGCTTTTAGGGTTTAGGATTTGGGCTTAGGGTTTAAGGTTTAGGGTTTAGGGTTTAGGGTTTTAGGGTTTAAGGTTTAGGGTTTAGGGTTTAGGGTTTAGGGTTTATGGTTTAAGGTTTTAGAGTTTAGTGTTTAGGGTTTAGGGTTTCAGGTTTAGGGTTTAGGGTTAGTTTTAGGGTTTAGGGTTTAGAGTTAGGGAATTTTTTATTTTTATTTATTTTTAGGGTTTAAGGTTTAGGGTTTAGGGTTTAAGGTGTAGGTTTTAGGTTTTAGTTTAGGGTTTTGGCTTTTTGGATTCTTTTTATAGAGAACAAATTCAGATTCAACATTTCTTCTTCTCAATTTCATCAACCAAGTAACACACCAAGTTTTCTATGACACAAGCGATGACATAGATAACTAGAATCATCTCTACTATAAAACCACAGGGTTTGGGGTTTAGGGTTTAGGGTTTATGGTTAGGGTTTAGGGTTTAAGGTTTAGGGTTTATTTTTTTTACTCAAATGATTGCCTAACAAACAAGAAATTACCAAATCAAACAAGACATTATCCTCTAACAACTAGTAAAACAGGTTAAAATAAAATGCAAATAAAAAATTCACAAAAATATTATTTTACAAAATGATTTAACTCCCAAAATAAATAAAGCTTAGTCGAACAAGTTGAAACCCATATTGTCATCGATTACTCAGCAGGGTCTTCCTTCTTCTCTTCCGCTATAACAGTCATAGTAGTAGTAGCAGCAAGAGTAGGAAAAGCATAAGGTATAGTAGCCACATCAAATTTACTAGGTTCCTTCAAATACTCCTTAACCTTCTCGTCCTACAGCTATGTGTAATCAGTGGCAATCATGACAGTGAGGACATTCTTGTAAGCATTGATGAACATATGGGGCACTACAGTAAGGTTGGGATAAGAGAATGCTAGTGAGAGTGAAGTGATCACTAAAAGGCCTGCCGAAAACTTCTTGATGAGATCATCTTCAGTGAGGTCAAGCACCTCAGGACTAAACATCGAACCATCATCATACACAGACTGGACGACAAGGCCATAAGAGAATGGTCTAATCCCCATCTTAGTGAGCAGAGCAGCCTCTGAGGATCTCACCTTATCACTTCTTTTAATCTTCTCAATCAAGGTGATAATTTCAATAGTACCCTGGTTGATCTTAGTTAGGATGTTGAGAACATAGAAGAAAGAAGTCTGTGAATTATCTAGACTAGTGTTGCTTGTAAGAACCACAACATCAATAGGTGCAACAAGACCAACATGGGTGGGAGCATTAACTTTATAATTCACAACCACATCGCTAACTTGTTTAAGATCACCTTTCATAAAAATCAGCTCAACTAAGGTTTAGGGTTTAGGGTTTAGGAGGGTTTTGGGTTTAGGGTTAGGGTTTAAGGTTTAGGATTTAGGGTTTAGTGTTTAGGGTTTAGGGTTTAAGCTTTAGGGTTTAGGGTTTAGGATTTTTTATGGTTTAGGGTTTAGTGTTGTAGGTTTAGTGTTTTTTTTTTGGGGAAACCCCGGGTAGGGGTATTTTATTGCCACAAAAAGAGGGTTACAAGGTCCGTAAAGGGGATAAACTCCAGAACTACTGCTCAAAGAGCTATAATCAGCCTAAGGAGTAAATCCTCTATCTAAGTACATCCAAAAGCAAAAGAAGGCAGTAAAGCAATCAAAAGATACAATGAGATTAACATAAAATGCCAGAGGAAGATTAGGGCCAATGCTCTGCAGGACGTGAGAATGCATGACACTATGGAGCAAGCCTGCAAGAGGACAATAGAGAAGCACCTGAATAGCTATTTGGTAAAAGTCTTGATATCCTTAGTACCTGCAAATACAATCAAAACTATATACAGAGTAGATAGAGAGTTAGCAAAATCCAGAATGACAAAGGGGTTCCCATCCTGGTTATAGGTCCCGATATAAGACACCATGTCAATGAATTCCCAGCACCAATACAAGTAGTTCATCTTATTGACATTAGGCGACAAGCTCACTATAAGTCCACCCATTCGGATAGAGCATGATAAGGTTTGAATATGAATTAGTTAAGATCATCTTTGATCACATAAGTCTAACAAAGCTAGGCAAAAGATAAGAGAAGCAAAAAGTAAAATGGTTTTCAGGCTGGTTGCAAAGACCATAAGCAGCAAACAACAAATAGGCAACACCACATTGGCAGCCAGGTGAATTAAGGAAGCTGCAAGAAACCAGAAAGTCAGGAAACCCCCAACCCAAATGGGTTGGAAAGAAAGTAGCAGATAGTAAAAATAAGGCAGAGAGCAGCTTCTCCTTTATTTGGATGCTCTCCCCACCACAAAAAAATTCCAGTAAGAGATAATCAGAGCAAAAAGTTTAGTAATAGGTTGCTTAGTAGCAGAAATAGTAATCCAGTTCTGCTAAAAGCAATAACACTAACAACCAGCTGGGTGACCAATAACCCAACTATATATAAAAGTTAAAATAGTGATTAAGACCAGGTAAAGCAAAAGAGTACTCCTTATGAATTTGCATGTTCTCATCATAGTCAATAGAGGGAAAATAAGAACAGGAAAGATCAGCAACAGCCAAGATATTAGCAGCAAAATAAGACAAAAAACATAAAGAGCACTTGCTGAGCAAGGTACTCTAAAAACCAATTCCAGTCTTGCAAAGCGATATTAAAGTAGACATGGGATTTCACAAATAATAAACTAACAACAATAAGGAAGCTTGCAACCATTTGATGCTCAACAGCTGTCCTACCTTGGACAAAAGTAATTAAGCTGCAAGAAGCAAGAAAGTCAAAAAAACCCAACTGTTGTCTGATTATAGAAAATAGTAGGAATGAGCAGAAAGTAGCAGATATGAAGGGATATGTAATGAAAAGCTCCCCACCAAAAGCCAATGCAGTAAGAGACATTCAATGCAAACAGTTCAGTAGCAGGTTGCTTAGTAGCAGACACATTAATCCAATTCTGCCAAAGATAATGACAGTAATAACCAGGAGGTTGGCCAGTAATGCAATTTTTCATATAAGATAAACCATTGATTAAGTTCAAGTAGAACAGAAGAATGATCTTCAAGATTTGCATGTTCCCATCATAGCATACAGAGGGAAACCAACAACAGGGAAGACCAACAGTAGCCCAGATGTTAGCAGCAAAGAAAGAACGAAAAATAAAGAAAACTTGTTGGGCAAGGTACTCAAAATTCCAAAAACCAACAGTGGTGACATTATTACAATTTTTACACCCATTAAGAAAAGCAATCTTTAAGAACAAAGATATAAAATATAGAATGAAAGAGTTCAAGTAATTTCCAATAGAGTAAACAATAGTACCCACAACCTCAACAAAGGCAGAATGAAAATCCATTAAGTAACTCCAAACCTGCTGAGCATGGGAAACAAGTCCAGAATAAGCAAGATTGACAGTAGCCTCAAGGTTCCAATTTAGCCAACAACTAAGAAAGAAGATACCAACAAGTTGACCATAGGAAAAGCCATTAAGAGTAGAGAGTGCATAAAAATGATCCCATAATAAAAGAGAAGAATTCTGACTATGGCAAACAAAACCAGGATGAAAAGGGCAACAACATCTGTGATCAAAAATAGCCCAGCTTATAAAAACACAAACATTTGGAAAATTGAGAAACAAAAAAATCCATAAGTCATAAAGACAACAATCTAGAAATAGGTCCCAAAAAACCAATGACTAGCATTGAAAGGAGTAAAAAGACCTTTCTAGATCAGAAAATACAGTCTAGCAGCAAGGCCCAAAATGAGAGGGAAAATAAAGTAAAAACCAAAGAGAGAGGCAAACATGAAAACCCATTCCTGCAGGGAGCAAGAGAAAATAGCCAGCAAAAAACAAATTCTCTCCAGACAAGAACAGTAAAAGAGATTGACCAAAGCCCCAATCTCACATCACAAAAGGATCTCAACAAAACAACCAGAATCAATCTGAAGAAACTCCATTCAGTTCAAAAAATAAACAGTACAGAATGAAACAACAGAATGGTAGAGATTCTACCCAGGCAAAGTAAAAGAAGCATAAAAAGATATCCAAGATGTAGTATCAAAGTTCTACATAATAATAAGTCTACCAGAAGGGGTAAGGAGGTCAGCAGCAGCTTGTAAAAAAACCTACAAAAAACAACCTTGGCAGGTGGAAGAAAAGAAGAATACCTCCCACAACAAGATCCCACCAAAAGGACCCTGCTGAATCAAAAAATGGTTTCCAAAGAGAGCAGGCTGAATGGGGTCTAGATTCCAGTATAGACAATAGCCAAGAAGATAAATATCAACAAAAAGGCCAAAAAACCTCTTCATGCAGAAAAATAGAATAAAAGATAACTCCCAGAAATAAAAGGAAAATGTCAGCTCAAAGCTAGAGTCAAAGAGAAGATCAGCAGTAGCCCAAGATCTAATAGGGGAGATAAGCAGCATGTCAAAATCCAGCCACCAGTCATTATCAACTAAAATCCAACAACCTAATAGTAAATCATCAAAGTGAATATTGCAACTAGCATAATGAACACTAATACAATGCATAGAAATAACATAGGTAACTAAGATGCTTCAAGCAGTAATATCTTTGAAAGCGACTGAAATTAATGGCAGTAGCTAAACCCATCAAAATAAATATCTCCATCCAGCAGTGATTAAGCCCCCTAGGATTAGGAATGAAGGCATCATTGATATTAAAATCACAAATAGGAGTGGTGTTATAAAACCAATAGCAGCTGACCCATAGCTCAACAAAATTCCAATGCAGGGTATTAGTATGCACATAGCTCAATAGTAGCCCTTTATCAGTGTAAATGCCAGAAGCAGAGAGCCTCCAAATAAAGGAGAAGCTATTAAAATACTAAATCGTGGCATAGAGATCAAGATAGCAAATAATATCTATGTGAAGCATCCACAAAAGACACAAAAAGGAACAAAAAGCCATAAAATAAAGAGGCAACAGTTAAAAGATGAATGGACATTATACATCAAAAGGTTAGATTAAATTCTAAGATAAGAAACCCGAATTGTCCAAGTTAACCATAAGTGGTAAGGTGAGTTGATCAAAGAAGATGATACCATCAGCACCAGATTGGCAAGGTAGTTAGCACAAGCATTTCCTTCAGGCCAAACATGAGTGATGTTAAAATTCAGTTGGGAAAGAAGGGATCTAGTTTGCTTGAGGAGGTAGTATAATTCAATGTTGCTCATTTTGGTGGAAGTCAAAAGATCAATCAGCAGAAGAGCATCCACCTCAATCCAAATATTGAGCCAGCCATTTTGGAGGCAAATCTCAAGAGCTTTATAGACTTCCATAAGCTCAGTAAATTGGATAGTGCAGGAAATAAGGGGATAAGCAAAAGCACATAGTACTATACCCTTAGAGTTCTTGAAAATGCCACCACAACCAGAGCCATTATGAGAGATAGAGCCATCAGTATTAATTTTAATAATATGGTCAAGAGATTTTTTCCAATAAACAATCTTGTCATTTTGACAGTAAGGTTGGTCCGGCAGGTTAAAGCCCAGTTTATTGGTCACAAATTTACAACCTTTGAATTGTCTGTAATGAATGAGATTGGCTTTAAACAAGTCACAAATTTTGTTTTTAGTTCTAGCAATAATCCTCACATGGTTCATAGGGATCTCACGATGTTTTGCATCATTTCGGTCCATCCATATGAACCAGATAAGAGTGATAGAAGTGATGACTTTAATGTGACCTTTAGTAGTATTATCAAATTAGACTTCAAGAAGTTGATATAAACAAAGAGAGCCATCAAAATTGATAGTGTTAAAAAGATCATCATACCAAATCCAAAGCTTAGAAGCAATGGCCCCATTAATAAAAAACATGATTAACATTCTCAATATGGAAACAACATTGACATTTAGAGGGTAAATGGAACAATTTACCCACAATAAGGAATCAACATGGATAAAATTTTTCAGAATATGCCAAGTAAGAACCGAATAAGAAGTAGGGATATTGTTATTCCAAAGTTTGGAGAATAGATAGGAGGAATCATGAGTGTCTTTAATGTGGAGCCACACATTTTTGAGGTTGAAATCACCATTATGTGAGAGCTTAAAGAGAATCTGGTCTTGATTGTTTGGAGTGATAGGAATAGTAGAAACCATATTCAAGAAAGTAAAAGGGATAAAATCAGCAAGCTTACTATTGTTCCACTTGTTGTTATCCCAGAAAGAGTTTACTCTAAAAGCGATAGTGGAATGGGTGCAGAGTAAGTCATCAATGGATCCACATCCACTCCAGTTATCTTGCCAAATGAAAGAAGTGCCAGAGTTAATGCCCCAAAAAATAAAGGATTTTGCATCCCATTTGACAGAACAAAGTCTTTTCCACACACGAGAATCACCCAGTTTAAAGGGACAAATGAGGGGGAGCTTACCCTGGCAATATTTAGTAGTCTTGAAATTAGCCAAAAGACTATGATTACTCCTAAAATTCCACCAGAGTTTATAGGAAAAGGAATTAATAGCTTCTTTTATGGATTCACAACCAAGGCCACCTTCGTCAAAAGTGCCACAACTTTTAAACCAAGAGGTCCAGTGCATTCTTTTAGAGGAGGTATTGGAGCCCCATAAAAATTTGTTTAGGAGATGCTCAATTGATGATAAATGGTGGCACAATAGTTTGGATGAGATATAAAGGCATGGAATTAAGAGTGCTCTTAATCAAGGTGAGCCTACCAGAGAGTAAATGAAATTCCCAAACTAAAAATTTATTAGATATTTTCAATAAGGTCATCAAAACATGAGATCTTTTACGGCCTTTAAAAGCGGAGCCCCGAGATAATTAATGGGAAGTTGATTTTGCTTAAGATTAGTAATTCTGGAGATTTGATTAAGTCTATTGGTAGGAATCTTAGCTGAGGGAATAAAATAGCATTTTCATTCATTAACAAAGAGACCACTGACTTTGCCAAAATCATTTATGAGATTCTTAATAGTTTTAACATGTTGAAGAGAGGCATTGCAGAAGATTATAAGATCATCGAAAAAATAAGATGAGAAAGCAGGAAACCACCATGAGTTTTAAAAAACATGTTAGGATTTTTAATGAAAAGATCATTGAGGCTCCTGAAAGATATTCTCTGACAATGATAAAAGATAAGGAAAGCGGGTCACCTTGTGAAACCATGGCTCAAAGTAAAGAAACCAAGGGACTCACCATTCATGATAATAGAAAACCAGACATTAGTGATACAACTTTTAATAATCCGGATAAAATTATCAGAGAAACCAAACAAATGTAAGATTTTAAAGAGGAAATCCCACGAGAGGTTGTCAAAGGCTTTAGTGTTGTAGGTTTAGGGTTTAGGGTTTAGGTTTTTTTTTTAAAAAAAATTAAGTAAACTGGTAGGTTTAGGTTTATTTAGTTTATTTTTTATTTATTTAATTTATGTTAATTTTTTATTATTATTTAGGTTTCTTATTTATTTTAGATAGTTAGTTTGCTTATTTTAAGTTTATTTAGTTTTAGTTTAGAGTTTTTATTTTAGTTTATTTTTAAGGTTTAGGTTTACTTTTTAGTTGAGTTTTATTTTTATTTTATTTATTAGGTTATGTTTTATTTTTTATTTGTAGGTTTAGGCTTAGGTTTTTATTTTATTTTCTTAGATTTAGGTTTTAGGTTCTTATTTTAGGTTTATTTGTACAATTTATTTTTTATTTTAGGTTTAGGTTTATTTTTAGTTAATTTTTTTATTTAGTTTCAGTTTAGGTTTAGGTTTAGTATATTTTAGGTAGGGTTAGGTTTTATTTATTTTAGTTTAGGTTTAGGTTTATTTTATTTTGTTTATTTTATTTTAATTTTAGGTTTAGTTTTTTTTTAGTTTAGGGTTTAGTTTTTTATTTTTTATTTATTTTTAGGTTTACTTTTTATGTTTAGGTTTTTATTTAGTTTTTCATTTTATTTTATTTTTATTTTAAGTTTAGTTTTTATTTTATTTAGGTTTTTTACTTTTAGGTTAATTTTAATTTTTAGTTAGTTTAGATTTTTATTTATTTTATTTAGCTTATTTTTATTTTTTATTTGACTTAATTTTTAGGTTTAGGTTTAAGTTTTAGTTTAGGTTTTTATTTTATTTTATTTAGGTTTAGGTTTATTTATTTATTTTATTTTTAGGTTTTATTTAGTTTAGGTTTAGGTTTTTAGGTTTTTAGGTTTTTAAGGTTTAGAGTTCAGGTTTATGGTTTAGGGTTTTATGGTTTAGGGTTTTAGGGTTTAAGGTTTAGGGTTTAGGGCTTAGGGTTTAGGGTTTAGGCTTTAGGGTTTAGGGTTTTAGGGTTTAAGGTATAGTGTTTAGGGTTTAGGGTTTAGGGTTTAGGGTCTAGGGTTCAGGGTTCAGGGTTTAGGGTTTAGGGTTTAGGGTTTTAGAGTTTAGTGTTTAGGGTTTAGGGTTTCAGGTTTAGTATTTAGGGTTTAGGGTTTAGGGTTTTTTTATTTTTATTTTTTTTTATGGTTTAAGGTTTAGGGTTTAGGGTTTAAGGTTTATGTTTCAGGTTTTAGTTTAGGGTTTAGGCTTTTTGAATTTTTTTTAGATAGAACAAATGAAGATTCAATATTTCTTCTTCTCAATTTCATCAACCAAGTAACCCACCAAGTTTTCTAAGGCACAAGCCATGACCAAGATAAAACATGAGCACACATATAGTAAATCAAAAACCCTAAATAACTAGAACCATCTCTGCTGTAAAATCACAAGGTTTGGGGTTTAGGGTTTAGGGTTTATGGTTAGGGTTTAAGGTTTATTTTTTTAACTCAAATGATTCCATAACAAATAAGAAATTACTAAATCAAATAAGACATTATCCTCTAACAACTAGTAAAATAGGATATAAAAAAATATAATTAAAAAATTCACAAAAATATTATTTTAGAAAATGATTTAACTCCCAAATTAAACAAAGCTTAGTCGAACAAGTTGAAACCCATATTGTCATCGATTACTCAATAGGCTTTTCCATCTTCTCTTCCACTACCACAGTCGTAGTAGTAGTAGCAACAGGAGTAGGAAAAGCATAAGGTATAGTAGCCACATCAAATTTACTAGGTTCCTACAAATACTCCTTAATCTTCTCATCCTACAAGTATGTGTAATCATGACAGCGAGGAAAGCATTAATGAACATATGGGGCGCTGTAGTAATGGTGGGATAAGAGAATGCTAGTGAGAGAGAAGTGATCATTGAAAGGCCTGCCGAAAACTTCTCGATGAGATCATCTTCAGTGAGGTCAAGCACCTCAGGACTAAACATCAAACCATCATCAAACACAGACTGGACGACAAGGCCATAAGAGAATGGCCTAAACCCCATCTTAGTGAGCAGAGCAGCCTCTGAGGATCAAACCTTATCACTTTTTTTAATCTGCTCAATCAAGGTGATAATTTCAATAGTACCCTTGTTGATCTTAGTTAGGATGTTGAGAACATAGAAGAAAGAAGTCTATGAATTATCTAGACTAGTGTTTCTTGTATGAACCACAACATCAATAGGTGCAACAAGACCAAAATGGACAGTAGCATTAACTTTGTACTTTGCAACCACTTCGCTAACTTCTTTAAGACCACCTTTCATAAAAATTAGCTCAACTGGGATTTAGGGTTTAGGGTTAAGGAGGGTTTAGGGTTTAGGGTTAAGGTTTAGGGTTTAGGGTTTAGTGTTTAGGGTTTAGTGTTTAAGCTTTAGAGTTTAGGGTTTAGGTTTTTTATGGTTTAGGGTGTTGTAGGTTTAGTGTTATAGGTTTAGGGTTTATGGTTTAGGGTTTAGGATTTAGGGTTTAGGGTTTTTTTAAAAAAAATTAAGTAAACTGGTAGGTTTAGGTTTATTTAGTTTATTTTTTATTTATTTAATTTATGTTAACTTTTATATTATTATTTAGGTTTCTTATTTATTTTATTTTAGTTAGTTTGCTTATTTTAAGTTTATTTATTTTTAGTTTAGAGTTTTTATTTTTTTAGGTTTAGGTTTACTTTTTAGTTGAGTTTTATTTTATTTTATTTTTTAGGTTTATGTTTTATTTTTTATTTGTAGGTTTAGGTTTTGGTTTTAGGTTTTTATTTTAGGTTTATTTGTACATTTTATTTTTTAATTTAGGTTTAGGTTTATTTTTAGTTAATTTTATTTTATTTAGTTTAGGTTTAGGTTTAGGTTTCGTTTATTTTAGGTTTAGGGTTAGGTTTTGTTTATTTTAATTTAGGTTTAGGTTTATTTTATTTTGTTTATTTTATTTTTATTTTAGGTTTAGTTTTTTTTAGTTTAGGGTTTAGGTTTTATTTTTTATTTATTTTTAGGTTTGTTTTTTATGTTTAGGTTTTTATTTAGTTTTTTATTTTATTTTATTTTATTTTTATTTTACATTTAGTTTTTGTTTTATTTAGGTTTTTTACTTTTAGGTTAATTTTATTTTTTAGTTTAGTTTAGATTTTTATTTATTTTATTTTAGTTTATTTTTATTTTTTATTTAATTTAATTTTTAGGTTTAGGTTTAGGTTTAAGTTTAGGTTTTTATTTTATTTTTTATTTTATTTTATTTAGGTTTATGTTTATTTATTTATTTTATTTTTAGGTTTTATTTAGTTTATGTTTAGGTTTTTAGGGCTTAGAGTTCACGGTTTTGGGTTTAGGGTTTAGGGTTTAGGGTTTTAGGGTTTAGGGTTTAGGGTTTTTTTTAACTAAGATGAATTTATTACTCAAAAAAATAGGTACAAGAAGACCATATTAGAGACTAAACTCAAAAAGAAAAAGAAACTACTACTAAAATGAGCTACAGGAGAATCCTAAAGAGTTTAGTCCCTATACTAATATATCAAAGAGCAATATAAAGAACAAAAATAATTAAAAAAGCTAAGCCAAAGACATTAAAGGGGAAGAATCCATGGAGCTCCAAAAGGACCTCCCAAGAGATGAAGATCCATAAGAAATGGAAACTTGTAGCTTGAAATTGAAGACAACTCCAGCCATCTAAGAAAAGTAGACCATCAGTAAGACTCTAGCTCCCTCCAAGAAGAAGAAGAGACCAACTGAAAAAGAGAACCTACAACTTGCAAGAAATGTCAGCCAGAAGGAAATCAGAAAACATAAAAAGAAAAAACTCACTCTCATATATGAGGAAAGAAGGATAATCACAATAATGAGGGGCATCGAATCCTAAATGTATCCAACTTCAAATAAGGGTTGCAAATATGAAAAGTCACTAGCCACAAAAATATCAAGGAAAAAATCCATCGTGTCATCATAACCATCCCAACAAAAGAAAAATACAAATCTATTATAGTAGCCACCTACCCAAAGAAAAAGTGAAGCTAAGGAAATAGAAAGAGAGAGGAGAGCAACATATAAAATTAACATAAGGCAATCCCAACAAAAAAAAATATGAACACCTCTTAAAAAAGAGGAAGAAAAGAAGCTCACAGCTCGAAAGAGAAAAGAAAAGAGCCCTTAAAGAAAACACTAACAGAGCCTAAAATAATACCAATCCAAAGACACCAAGGAACCAATCCAATAGAACACATAACAACACCATTCCAAAGCCACCAAGGCACCAACCAAAGGAAAGGAAACATCCAACATAGCAGCCAAAAAATAGAGCACCCAAGAAAAATAGCCCAGGAAAGAGCAAGAGAACCAAACCAACAAATAGAAAAAAAGAAGAAGGCCAGTAAAAGCTAAAATAAACAACTAGAGAAACAACCAACCAATGGACAAACCCCACGCCAAGGATAAAAACCCAACCTACCACCAACACAGAGAGCAAAAGCACTAACCAAGGAAAGGCAAGCCAATAGAATCAAAGCCAGCAACACAAAACCAACCAGCCAAAGGGCACAAAAACAAACTAAGCCAACAGGAAGCCAGAAAACACACAGCAAAAGCTCAACCAATAGATAAAAAACTAGCCAAAAGCAAAAACCTCCCAAAGATAGGAGAAATTATTTCGAAGAAGCTTTAGAATGAGTAACCCTCGGCAAGTGAGGAGGGGCATAAATTTGAACAAGTTTTTTTCTTTTTCTTTTTGTAAATAGTTTTATAACCATGCCCTTTCCCCAAAAAATCTCCATCCGAAAATGAATCAGTATTATTATAAAAGGCATGGGGATTAGCAGAAGCTATCAATTTCAAAGAAGAGCATTCAGAATCATCCACAATATTAGATAAAGGAAAATTAGAAATAGTATGTATTTAGAATCAGAAGTGAAAGGAGTAGAAATTGCTTTATTAAGAAAACAATTATCAATATTTTCACCTTCCAACAAAATCTGAAGAGTATCCTTCATATCTTCATTCATAAAATAACCAAGAGATGCAGAATCCATATTTTCAGTACAATCTTCATGTAAGGGACTAAAATAAGATTCAAATCCCTTTGAAACATGTAGCATATTACCAACATTCTAAACATAATTACCAGCCATAGAAAAACCATCATTTTGAATTGAAACATAACTATTCACAATGAGAGAATTATCAGAGGTATCTAAATCTTATTTTTTAAAAGAAGTATCACATATATTAATAAGATTATTTGGACCAGAAGTTAAAATATCAGAAACAAGAACATTCTTTTCACCACCATTCTCAATCAAAGAAGGAAAAGAAATGGTCTCTTTCCCATGATCTAAAGCAGACATAAGAGAAAGGGGAACAACATCCAATTGATTAGAAGAAATGGTGTTAGCATCAATAATATTTGAACCATCATCATGAAAAGACTTATGCACAACATCCAAACCATTAGAGTTATTAACCACAACCTCTAAAGTCTTCCCTTTAATAGAATCATCAAAAGAGATACTTAGAGCATGATTATTAGTTAAAACTTTTTTAGAAACATCAAAATAACCTTTCACATTAAACAAATCATCAATATGTAAAACTTTTTTTGAAGATTCAAAAATCTGGTTTTGCAAAACATCAAAATTTTGAAAAGATGATTTTTCTTTATCCAACTTGATAAAATCATTAGTTTTTTCAACAATTGAATTCTTACTGGTGATTTTCTTCCTAAGAGATGGATGAGCAAAAAAGCATTTAGAAATTTTATGCCCATGAATATTACAATGATTACAAAAAATGGGAAAGTTCTCAAAAACAACTTTCTGAAAATAACTGCATTCTTCAAACCCAAAAAAATTTCTTTCCAATATTATTTAGTAATATCAATCTCTACAAGAATTATAGCAACATACGGTCTAGAAGAAGCAGTTGTTGCTTGATCAACTTGCGAAGGCTGACCAAAAATAAACCCAATAGCATAATGAATCTAATAATTAAATAGATGAATCAGCAAGTTAGGTAAATAAATCCAAATGGGAAAAATAGGAAACTCTTCATTAACATCAAACATAGGTGACCACTTTAGAATACACATTTGATAATTAAAAACATAGTAAGAATGCCTAGTTTCTTCCATAATCAAGGTCATTAGAAAGTTTAATTAGAACATGCCTTGCATCAGTCAGCCCAATAGAAAAAGAACCAGATAAATTTAATCTGTGAAAAAAAGAACGAATATCATCCATCTTTGGCCATTTAAATGATAGCTTTCCAATCAAAGAAAAAGCAAAAGGCTAAGCTAATCTTTCAAAATGCTCATCTGAAATCATAATTGTCGGAGCACCTTTAAAAGTCATATGAAGCAATTTCAAAGAAGGCTCCGTGGAAGAATTCTTACCAGCTAAAGCCTAATTGAAAGACTTAGTAACAACAGATAATTTAGAGGTAGGATTACCCAAAAAATCTGTTGCCCTAGTGGGATCCATTGGCACATCAAATTTACCCCATCAATTTGAAGAATTTGATGCCATGAGTCATGGTGCCATGATAAGAACATGTCAAGATCAGCCCAATGCTGATAATCTGTAGGGAATCCACTAGAGAAAGTACTTGAAAACTCACCAAGAATGAGATGGATCCCAAAATCATACAATAATAGGGTTTAGTTTAGTTTTAGGGGGAGGCATTTAGGTTTAGTTTATTAGTTTATTTATTAGTTATTATGAGTTAGTTAGTTATTTATTTTATTTAGTTAGCTATTATTATTAATTTATGGTTTTATTATTATTTAGGTTTTAGTTAGTTTTAGTTAGTGGTTTAGTTTTATTAGTTTAGTTTTGTTAGTTTATCTATTAGTTTATTAGTTTAGTTTATTAGTTTTATTAGTTTAGTTATGGGTTTAGGTTTATTAGTTTATTATTACTAGTTTTTAGTTTAGTTTATGGTTTAGTTTTTTATTAGTTATTATTAGTTATTTATTATTTATTATTATTATTAGTTTAGTTAGTTGGATTATTATAAGTTTTGTTTTAGTTAGGTTTTTTTTCTTTAGTTTATTATTATTATTTAATTTATTTATTTAGTTAGGGTTCAGGGATTAGTTATTTAGTTATTTATTAGTTAGTTTATTATTAGTTTTAATATTATTAGTTTATTAGTTTTGTTAGTTAGTTATTAGTTATTATTATTATTATTATTAGTTTTTATTAGTTTAGTTATTATTTGTTAGTTTTATTATTATTATTATTATTATTATTATTAGTTTTTTTAGGTTTATTAGCTTTGTTATTTAGTTTAGTTATTTAGTTAGTTTTGTTTTATTTAGTTATTAGTTTATTAGTTTGTTATTAGCTAGTTATTCTAAATTTTTTTAGTTAAGTGTTTTATTATTAGTTTATTAATAATTATTAGTTAGTTTATTATGTTTAGTTGTTATTATTTTATTTATTAGTTAGTTTTTATGGTTTCTTAATTTAGGTTTAAGATTTAGTTATAGTTAGCTAATTAGTTATTTATTATTAATTATTATTATTATTAAATTATTTGTTTAGTTTTAGTGTTTATTATTTATTATGGTTTAGGATAATTTAGTAATTAGTTTAGTTTTATGAGTTAGTTTTTTTAGTTAGTTTGTTTATTAGTTTATTTGTTATTAGTTTTAGGTTATTAGTTTTTTATTATTAGTTTTATTTAGTTTATTATTATTTTTAGCATTTTATTAGTTATTATTAGATTTTTAGTTTATTATTTATTAGATTGTTAGTTTTATTAAATAGTTATTAGTTAGTTTTAGTTCAATTCTATTATTTGTTTATTAGTTTTTTTAGTTATCATTTAGTTAATATTATTAGTTTTATTAGTTTAGTTATTAGTTATTTTACATTAGTTTAGTTTGTTATTATTAGTTTTATTAATCTAGGTTTAGGGGTTTAGTGTTTAGTTTATTTAGTATATTATTATTATTATTATTATAATTTTTAGTTAGTTTAGTTATTAGTTATCTATTTTATTAGTTTAGCTATTATTTGTTTTATTAGTTAGTTTTTATTTAGTTTTTATTATTTATTAGTATAGTTAGTTTAGTGTTTAGTTTAGTTTAGTTTTAGTTATTTGTTATTTAGTTTATTATTATTGTTAATTTATTTTAGTTAGTTTTTATGTTAGTTTTATTATTATTTAGTTCTTTAGTTATTATTAGTTTAGTTTAGTTTATTTATTATTATTATTAGTTTATTAGTTTAGTTAGTTTAATTAATTTATTATTATTAGTTAGTTTATTAGGTTTGTTTATTATTATTAGGTTTAGTATGTTTATTTAGATTTTATTTATTATTTAGTTTATTATTTGTTTTATGTTTTATTATTATTATTAGTTTAGTTATTAGTTTTATTTAGTTTAGTTTTTTTATTTTAGTGTTAGCTATTATTAGTTATTTAGTTTTAGTTTATTAGTTTTATTAGTTTTATTATTAGTTTTAGTTATTATTATTTAGGTAGCTTATTATTATGTTTTGTTAGTTTATTAGTTTAGTTTAGTTATTAGTTTTAGTTATTAGTTAGTTATTATTATTAGTTATATTTTAGTTATTTAGTTAGTTTATTAGTTTTATTTTATTAGTTAATAGTTTTAGTTTACTTAGTTTAATTATTATTTGTTTAGTTATTTGGTTTAGTTTTATTATTAGTTAGTTATTTATTAGGTTAGTTATGTTTGGGGTTTAGGTTTATTAGTTAGTTATTATTATTATTTATTTATTTATTAGGGACTCGTTTGGTTAGTTTATTAATTTAGTTTTAGTTATTAGTTTAGTTTTAGTTTAGTTTTTATTAGTTTTATTAGTTTTGTTTATTTTTAGTTAGTTTATTAGTGGTGTTTTTTGTTTATGTTTGATTTAGTTATTAGTTTGTTTATTAGGTTAGTTAGTTTTTATTATTATTATTTTTTTAGTTTTTTAGTTATAATTTATTTATCTAGTTTAGTTAGTTTTATTAGTTTTTATTTTAGTTTATTATTAGTTTATTAGTTTTAGTTTATTATTTACTAGTTTTAGTTTTACTTAATTTAGTTTCATATTTTGTTAGTTTACTATTAGGGTTTAGGGTTTAGGGTTTAGGGTTTAAGGTTTAGGGTTTGGGGTTTAAGGTTTTAGGGTATAGGGTATAGGGTTTAGGGTTATAAGTTTGGGTTTAGGGTTGTAGGTTTAGGGTTTTGGGTTAGTTTTAAGGTTTAACATTTAGGGTTAGGGTTATTATTTTTTTTTAATTTTTAATTTTTTTTATTTTTAGGGTTTAAGGTTTATGAATTTTTTTAATAGAGAATAAATTGAGATTTAACATTTCTTCTTTTTAATTTTATCAACCAAGTAACAAACCAAGTTCTCTAAAACACAAGCGATGACATAGATAAAAAATGAGCACCCACAAAGAAAATAAAAAATCCTAGATAAGTAGAACCATCTCTACTATAAAGATATAGTTTCATAAGCAGCAGATCGAATCGGTCGTTCTTTAGTTTCTCCAGTTCTCACCAGAACCACCTCAGCCTCTCAAGTAGCGAGATCCACCATTATATCCCCGATCTCTACCTCCGCCACCACCACGGCTGTAACCTTCGTTGCTCCTCTTGCCTCCATAACCACCACCCCTCCGACCAGCACCTCCATATCCACCAGCACCTCCAGATCCCCCACCACAACTGTGATAATCACCGCCTCCGCCTTCACCTCAGCATGAGCCTGGTTGACGGTGATGTTCTTATTGTTAAGGTTCTACCCATTCTTAGAATTTAGGTTTAGGTTTAAGTCATTTAGGTTTTAGGGTTTAGGTTTATTTTTAAAATTTTTAGTTACTTTAGGTTTAGGTTTAGGGTTTGGGGTTTAGGGTTTAGAGTTTGGGGTTTAGGGTTTAGGGTTTAAGGTTAGGGTTTAGGTTTTAGGATTTAGCATTTAGGGTTTAGGGATTAGGGTTTAGGTTTAGGGTTTAGTATTTGTGGGTTTCATGGTTTAGTGGCTAGGTCAGATGTGGTATGGTTTAGTTTAGGATTAGGTAGGGTTTAGAGTCCATAATTTAGGGTGTGGCCTGATTTAGGGTGTAGTAGTGAGTATAAGGTTTAAGGTTATTTTTCATTTAGATTTAGGGCCTGGATTTAGAGGGGTTAGAGTTTGGGGTTTAAGTTTAGGATTATATGTTTAGGTTTAGGGTTAGTTTTAGGATTTAAGGTTTAGGTCCGTAATTTGGGTTTAGGGTTTGTGGATTAGTGTTTAATTTTTTTTAATTAAGTAAACTGGTAGGTTTAGGATTATTTAGTTTATTTATTATTTATTTTAGTTTTTTTATTTAAGTTTATTTATCATTTTTATTTAGTTTAGTTTATTTATTTTAGGTTTTTTTATTTTAGTTTAGTTTTTTTATTTTAGTTTATTTTCTATGTTTAAGTTTAGGTTTATGTTTTTTTTTTTTGTTTTTTTTTTTTTTTACTTTTTAGGTTTAGGTTTTATTTTTTATTTTTAGATTTTATTTTATAGTTGAGGATTAAGTTTATTTTTAGTTTATTTTATTTATTTAGTTTAGGCTTTTAGTTTAGCATATTTTAGGTTTAGTTTTTTTTTTTAGTTTATGGTTAAGGTTTTATTTTTTATTTATTTTTAGGTTTTTTTGGTTTAGGTTTTTATTTTATTTTATTTTATTTTAGGTTTATTTATTTTTATTTTATGTTTAGTTTTTATTTTATTTATGTTTTTAGTTTAGTTTAGATTTTTATTTATTTTATTTTAATTTAGTTTTTTTATTTTATTTTTAGGTTTAGGTTTAGGTTTTAGTTTACGTGTTTATTTATTTTATTATTTTAATTAATTAACATTTATGTTTTTTTATTTATTTTATTTTTATGTTTCAATTAGTTTATGTTTATGTTTTTAGGTTTTTAGGGTTTACGGTTTAGGGTTAGGTGTTTCCTATTTAGGGTTTAGTAGGTTGTGGTTTAGGTTTAGGGTTTAGAGTTTTTTTAGGGTTTAGGGTTTTAGGGTCAGGTTTAGGGTTTTAGGATTTAGGGTTTAGGGTTTATGGTTAAGGATTAGTATTATGGTTAGGGCTTTTTATTTATTTATTTATTTTTAAATTAAATAAACTCATATGTTTAGGTTTATTTAGTTTATTTTTTAGTTATTTTAGTTTATTTATTTTTCATTTTTATTTAGGTTTATTTTTATTTTTATTTAGTTTAGTTTATTTATTTTAGGTTTAATTATTTTAGTTTTGGATTTTATTTTAATTTATTTTTTAAGTTTAGGTTTAGGTTTAGGTTTATTTTTTAATTTTATTTTATTTTTTATTTTATTTATTAGGTTCAGGTTCTATTTTTAATTTTTAAGTTTAGGTTTAGGTTTTTATTTTATTTTTTTAAGGTTTAAGTTTTAGGTTTTTATTTTAGGTTTATTTTTAGGTTTTATTTTTTAGCTTTACGTTTAGTTTTAGTTTAAGTTATTTTATTTAGTTTAGTATTAGGTTTAGGTTTAGTTTATTATAGGTTTAGGGTTAGGTTTTACTTATTTTAGTTTAGGTTTAGGTTTATTTTATTTTTATTTTAGGATTAGGTTCTTTTTTAGTGTAGGGTTTAGGTTTTATTTTTTATTTTTTATAGGTTTTATTTTTTGGTTTATTTTTTTGGATTAAGTTTTTATTTAGTTTTTATTTTATTTTACTTTAAGTTTTTTTTTAATTTTAGTTTTAATTTTTATTTTATTTAGGTTTTTTAGTTTTTAGTTTTGTATAAGTGTTTATTTTATTTATTTTAGTTTAGTTTGTATTTTTTATTTTATTTCATTTTAGGTTTAGGTTTTGGTTTAGGTTATAGTTTATGTTTTTATTTTATTTTATTTTTTATTTTATTTTGGTTTATGTTTTGTATTTGTTTTATTTTTAGGTTTTATTTAGTTTAGGTTTAGCTTTTTAGCTTTTTAGAGTTTAAGGTTTAGGGTTTCGTGTTTAGAATTTAGGGATTAGGGATTAGAGATTAGGGATTAGGGTTTAAGGTTTAGGTTTTAGGGTTTAGGGTTTAGGGTTTAGGGTTTGGTTTTAGGTTCAGGGTTTAGGTTTTAGTTTAGGGTTTAAGATTTTCAGTTTTTCTTAAGAGAGAACAAATTCAGATTCAACATTTCTTCTATTTGATTTCGTCAACCAAGTAACACAACAAGCTTTCTAAGACACAAGTGACAACATAGATCAAAAATGAGCAATCAAAGAGGAAATCAAAAACCCTAGATAACTATAATTATCTCTATTGCAAAGACTTAATTCCATAAGCAGCAGATTGGATCGGCGATCTTCAGCTTCTCCAGTTCCCATCAGAACCATGTCGGCCTCTCGAGTAGGCTGATCCACCATCATGTCCCAAATCTCTCTCATTGCCACCACCTCGATTGTAACCTCCGTCGCTCCTCCCGCCTCCATAACCACCACTACTCTAACCGCCACCTCCATATCCACCAACATCTCCATCCCCACCACCATGCGATAGCCGCCTCCACCTTCAGCCCATCGCTAGATATAACCGAGCCTTGATGGATGTTCCGGCCGTCAAGGTTTTACTGATTCATGGGGTTTAGCTTTAAGTTTAGGTTTATTAGGTTTTAGGGTTTAAGTTTATTTTTTAATTTATTTAGTTACTTTAGGTTTAGGTTTAGGGTTTGGGGTTTAGGGTTTAGGGTCTAGGGTTATGGTTTAGGGTTTATGATATAAGGTTTAGGTTTTGGGGTTTAGGGTTTTAGGGCTTATTCTTTTAGGGTTTAGGGTTTAGGGTTTAGGGTTGTAGTTTAGGCTTGAAGGTTTAGGGTTTAGGGTTTAGGGTTTATGGTTTAGGATTTAGGGTTTAAGACTTTTTTTTAATATTAAGTAAATTGGTAGGTTTAGGTTTATTTAGTATATTTAATTTATTTATTATTTATTTAGGCTTTAGGGTTTAGTGTTTATGGTTTAGGGTTTATGTTTTAGGGTTTAGGGTTAAGGGTTTAAGTTTTTAGGGTTTAGGGTTTAGGGTTTAGGCTTTAAGGTTTAAGGTTTTTAGGGTTTACAGTTTGAGGTTTAGGATATAGGGTTTTACTCTTTTTTTAACAGAGAACAGATTCTGATTAAACATTTCTTCTTTTTGATTTCATAGACCAGGTAACACACCAAGTTTTCTAAGACATAAGCAACAACATAGTTCAGAAATGAGCTTGCATAGAGAAAATCCTAAATCATAGATAATTAGAAACATCTCTACTATAAAGACACAGTTCCATAACTTTTATTTTTTAGTCAGTTAGCACACGTAACCGAACCTTGATCTCTCCTTCCACCAACACCACGACTGTAACCTTCGTCGCTCCTCTCGCCTCCATAACTACCACTTCTCTGACCACCACCTCCATATCCACTAACACCTCCAGATCGCCCACCACTACTACGATAATCGCCACCTCCGCCTTTGCCTCAACAGCCAGATCTAGATTGATCCTGGTTGACGGTGATGTTCCTAACATTAAGGTTCTACCCATTCTTAGGGTTTTGGTTTAGGTTGATGTTTATTAGATTTTAGGGTTTAGATTTATTTTATAATTTATTTACATACTTTAGGTTTAGGTTTAGGATTTGGGGTTTATAGTTTATGGTTAAAGTTTAGGGCTTAAGGATTAGGGTTTAGGGTTTAGGGTTTAGGTTTTAGCATTTTAGTGTTTATGCATATAGGGTCTAGGGTTTATTTTTTTTTAGGTTTATTTTTTATTTTTAGGTATAGGTTTAGGTTTTTATTTTATTTTTTTAGGTTTAGGTTTTTAGATTCTTTTTTTTAGGTTTTATTTTCTAGTCTAGGTTTATGTTTATTTTTAGTTTATTTTTTTATTTAGATTAGGGTTTAGGTTTAGGTTTAGGTTTTATTTATTTTAGTCTAGTTTATCTTAGTTTAGTTTTAGGTTTATTTTTATTTTAGGTTTAGTTTTTATTTTTAGTTTAGGTTTATTTTATTTTGTTAATTTTATTTTTTAGTTTAAGTTTAGGTTTATTTTTAGTTTATTTTATTTTATTTAGTTTAGGGTCTAGGTTTAGTTTGTTTAAGGTTTAGGTTCAAGTTTTATTTATTTTAGTTTAATTTATTTTAGTTTAGGTTTAGGTTTATTTTATTTTGCTTATTTTATTTATTTTAGGTTTAGGACTTTTTTTAGTTTAGGCTTTAGGTTTTATTTTTTATTTTGTATAGGTTTTATTTGTAGGTTTATTTTTAAGTTTATATTTTTATTTAGTTTTTATTTTATTTCTGTTTGGTTTATTAGGTTTTTATTTTATGTTTAGTTTTTATTTTATTTAGGTTATTTATTTATTTTATTTTAGTTTATTTTTATTAATTTCTTTTTTATTTAGGTTTTTTATAAATTTCTTTTTAGGTTTTCTTTAAATTTGGTTGGGTTTAGGGTGGGGTTTAGGATTTATTTTAGGTTTGGTTTAGGGTTTAGAGTTTAGGGTTTAGTATTTAAGGTTTAGAGTTTTTAGGGTTTAGTGTTTAGTGTTAGCTTAGGGTTTAGGGTTTGATTTTTTATTTAGTTTATTATTAATTAATTTCTGTTTATTTTATTTTTTATTTTTATTTATGTTTATTTTTAATATTAATTTAGTTTAGATTATTTATTTTAGTTTAAGTTTTTTATTTTACTTTATTTTTTAGGTTTAGGTTTATGTTTAGATATATTTTTTAGTTTAGTTTTATTTTTATTTTTCTATGGTTAGGTTTTAATTATTTATTTATTTTTAGGTTTAGGTTTAGGTTTAGGTTTTTATTTTATTTTTTTAGGTTTAGGTTTTAGGTTTTTATTTTATGTTCATTTTTAGGTTTTATTTTTTAGTTTAGATTTAGGTTTATTTTTAGTTTAGTTTATTTTATTTTATTTAGTTTAGGTTTATGTTTAAGTTTTGATTTAGATTTTATTTATTTTAGTTTAGTTTAATTTAGTTTAGGTTTAGGTTTATTTTAGTTTATTTATTTCATTTTTATTTTAGGTTTAGGTTTTCTTTTAGTTTTGGGTTTAGGTTTGATTTTTTATTTATTTTTAGGTTTTATTTTTTAGGTTTTTGATTTTATTTAGTTTTTATTTTATTTTATTTTAGGTTTATTTTAGGTTTACCTTATTTTTATTTTGCATTTAGTAGTTATTTTATTTATGTCGTTTAACTTTATGCTTATTTTAGGTTTTATTTATTTTATTTAATTTTATTTTAGTTTAAGTTTAGGGTTTCTTTATTTTGTTTATTTTAGGTTTAGCTTTATTTGTTGAGGGTTTAGGTTTTATTTTTTATCTCTTTTTGTATTATTTTTTAGGTTTAGGTTTTTATTTAGTTTTTATTTTATTTTACTTTAGGTTTATTTTATTTTTATTTTACATTTAGATTTTATTTTATTTAGGTTTTTTGTTTTTAGGTTTATTTTATTTTTTTAGTTTAGTTTATGTTTTTGTTTATATTATTTTAGTTTAGTTTATATTTTTATTTTATTTTATTTTTAGGTTTAGGTTTAGTTTAAGTTTTAATTTAGGTTTTTATTTTTTTATACTATTTAGGTTTATGTTTTCTTATTTATTTTATTTTTAGAATTTATTTAATTTAGATTTAGGTTTTTAGGTTTTTAGGGTTTAGGGTTTATATTTTATTATTTAGGGTTTAGGGTTTAGGATTTGGGGTTTAGGCTTTAGGGTTTACAGTTGTAGGTTTTAAGGTTTAGGGTTTAGCATTTAGGGTTAATTGTTTAGGGTTTAGGGTTTTAGGGTATAGGGTTTAGGGTTTATGGTTTAAGGTTTAGGGTTTAGGGTTTAAGGTATAGGGTTTTAGGGTTTAGGGATTAGGGTTTAGGTTTGCAGGTTTAGAATTTAAGGTTAGTTTTAGGGTTTAAGGTTTGGGATTTTGGGTTTGGTTTTTTTACCTTTTTTATTTTTTTATTTTTTATTTTTTATAAATTATGTAAACTAGTAGGCTTATGTTTATTTTATTTATTTATTTTAGTTTATTTTATTTTTATTTATATTTAGATTTATTATTGTTTTTATTTAGTTTAGTTTATTTATTATCAATTTATTTATTTTTGTTTAGGTTTTTTATTTTAGTTTATTTTTTAGATTTGGGTTTAGGTTTATGTTTATTTTTTAGTTTAGTTTTATTTTTATTTTATTTTATTAGTTTAGGTTTTACTTTTTATTTTTGGGTTTAGGTTTAGGTTTTTATTTAATTTTTCTAGGTTTTTATTTTAGGTTTTATTTTAGGTTTTATTTTTTTAGTTTAGGATTAGGTTTATTTTTAGTTTATTTTATTTCATTTAGTTTAGGTTTAGGTTAAGGTTTAGCTTCTTTTATGTTTAGGTTTAGGTTTTATATATTTTAGTTTATTTTATTTTATTTTAGGTTTAGGTTTATTTTATTTTTATTTTAGGTTTAGGTTTTCTTTAAGTTTAGGGTTTAAGATTTATTTTTTATTTATTTTAAGGTTTTATTTTAAATTTTTTTATGTTTAATTTTTTATTTAGTTTTTATTTAATTTTATTTTAGGTTTATTTTATTTTTATTTTAGGTTTAGTTTTTATTTTATTTAGGTTTTTTAGTTTTTAGTTTTGTTTACATTTTTATTAATTTTATTTTACTTTAGTTTTTATTTTTTATTTTATATTCTTTTTATGTTTAGGTTTAGGTTTAGGTTTTAGTATATGTTTTAACTTTATAATATTTTTAAAATTTTCATTTAGGTTTTCTTATTTATTTTATTTTTACGTTTAGGTTTTTAGTTTTTTAGGGTTTAGGGTTTATTTATTTATTTATTTAGTGTTTAGGGTTTAGGGTTAGTTTAGGGTTTAAAGTTTAGTCTTTAGTGTTATCCGTTTAAGGTTGTCGGCTTAGGGTTTAGGGTTTAAGGTTAGTTTTAGGGTTTAGGGTTTAGGATTTAGGGTTTAGAGTTTAAAGTTAGTTTTAGGGTTTAGTTAGGGTTAAGGTTTTTTTTTTGTTTTTTTCATTTTATTTTATTTAATTTTAAATTATGTAAATTAGTAAGTTTTCATTTATCTAGTTTATTTTTTATTTATTTTAGTTTATTTTATTTTTTAATTATTATTTTAGTTTATTTTTATTTTTACTTAGTTTAATTTATTTAACTAAGGTTTATTTATTTTGGTTCAGGTTTTTAATTTTTGTTTATTTTTTAGATTTAGGTTTAGGTTTATGTTTATTTTTTACTTTAGTTTTATTTTTATATTATTATTTAGGTTTAAGTTTTTATTTTTTTTTTATTTTTAGTTTTAGGTTTACTTTTAGGTTTTAGTTTTTTGTTTAGGATTAGGTTTATTTATTTTATATAGTTTAAGTTTAGGCTTCGATTTAGGTTTTATTTATTTTAGTTTAGTTATTTTTAGTTTAGGTTTAGGTTCATTTTATTTCTATTTTTGGTTTAGGCTTTTTTTAGTTTATGGTTTAGGTTTTATTTTTATCTATTTTTAGGTTTAAGTTTTATTTAGTTTTTATTTTACTTTATTTTAGGTTTATTTTTTTATTTTAGGTTTAGTTTTTATTTTATTTAGGTTTTTTATTTTTTTTAGTTTTGTTTAGGTTTTTATTTATTTTATTTTAGTTTAGTTTTTATTTTATATTTTATCTTCTTTTTGTGTTTAGGTTTAGGTTGTAGTTTATGTTTTTTTTAGGTTTAAGTTTTTTTACTAGGGTTTAGGGTATACGGTTAACTGTTTAGGGTTGTAGGTTTAGGGTTTAGGGTTGAGGTTAGTTTTAATGTTTAGGGTTTGGGTTTTTTTTTATTTAATTAAGTAAACTAGTAGGTTTATGTTTATTTAGTTTCTTTTTTTTATTTATTTTAGTGTATTTAATTTTTATTTTGATTTTTATTTATTTTAGGTTAATTTATTTTGGTTTATGTTTTTTATTTTACTTTGTTTTTTAGGTTTAGGCTTATGTTTGGGTTTATTTTTTAGTTTAGTTTTATTTTTATTTTAGTTTTTAGGTTTAGGTTTTACTTTTTGTTTTTTAGGTTTAGGTTTTGGTTTTATTTTATTTTTAGGTTTTAGGTTTTACTTTAGGTTTACTTTTAGGTTTTATTTTAGTTTAGGTTTAGGTTTAATTTTAGTTTATTTTATTTTATTTAGTTTATGGTTTAGGTTTAGTTTATTGTAGGTTTATGTTTAGGTTTTATTTATTTTAGTTTAGGTTTATTTTATTTTGTTTATTGTATTAGATTTTAGGTTTAAGTTTTTTTTTTAGTTTAGGATTCAGGTTTTATTTTTTATTTCTTTTTAGATTTTATTTTAGGTTTAGCTTTTTATTTAGTTTTTATTTTATTTATTTTACATTTATTTTTTGTTTATTGTATTTTTATTTTATGTTTAGTTTTTATTTTATTTAGGTTTTTTAATCTTAGGTTTATTTTATTTTTTTAATTTTGTTTAGGTTTTTATTTATTTTATTTTAAATTTTTTTATTAGTTTGTTTTATTTTATTTTTAGGTTTTGGTTTTTTTTATTAATTTTACTTATAGGTTTTATTTAGTTTAGGTTTAGGGTTTAGGTTTTGGTGGTTTAAGGTTTCAGTTTTTGTGGTTAGGGTGGGTCAGTCAGTTAGTGGGTTAAGCCCAGGTCAGTTAGTAGGGAGGTTTAGGGCCTGGGTAGGTTTCAGTTTTAAGGGCCCAAGAACTAGGGTGGATCAGTTTAGGGCCCAGTGTCAGTTAGTGGTCATTGTTAGCCCAGTGGTATGGTTTTAGCTCAGGGTCAGGATTTATGATCATCAGGTTTAGGGCCTGTTTTAGGGCCTGGAGCCCAGCCTCAGGTCAGGTCAGGTCAGGGCCCATAGTGGGAGTTAGTGTTTAGGGGTAGAGTCAGTTTGGGCCCATGGTTTGGTTTAGTTTAGTTTAGGGTGAAGGTTGTTTAGGGTGGGTCTTTAGGGTTTAGGTTTAGGTTTATTTAGTTTATATTTTGTTTACTTCATTTAATTTTATTTATTTTTATTTAGGTTTATTTTTTATTTTTATTTAGTTTAGTTTATTTTTTTAGGTTTATTTATTTTAATTTAGGTTTTTCATTTTGGTTTTTTTTTAGGTTTAGGTTTATTTTTTAGTTTAGTTTAATTTTTTTTTGGTTTAGGTTTTTTAATTTTTATTTTAGGTTTTAGTTTAGGTTTTATTTTATATTTTTATTTTATGTTTTATTTTTTAATTTAGGTTTAGGTTTATTTTTAATTTATTTTATTTTATTTAGTTTAGGGTTTAGGTTTTATTTGTTTTATTTTAGTTTATTTTAGTTTAGGTTTAAGTGTATTTTATTTTTTTTATTTTTGGTTTAGGTTTTTTTTTTAAGTTGATGGTTTGGGTTTTATTTTTATGTTTTGATTTTCATTTAGTTTTTAATTTATTTTATTTTAGGTTTATTTTATTTCTATTTTATGTTTTATTTTTATTTTATTTAGGTTTTTTATTTTTAGGTTTATTTTATTTTTTAGTTTAGCTTAGGTTTTTATTTATTTTATTTTAGTTTAGTGTTTATTTTTTATATTATTTTATTTTTGGGTTTAGGTTTATGATTAGGTTTAGGTTTAGGTTTTAGTTTAGGTTTTTATTTTATTTTATATTTTATTTTATTTAGGTTTTGGTAAGAAATAAGAAGCATTGTTAAAAAACTTGGTTTAAATGTAAAAACTTGGTGAATTGGGAAAGAGATAAAGTAGCTTATAGAGATTCTAAGAAAGCATTTTATTTTATGATGATTTATACAATAGAATTGAAAGATGTATGTATCAATAGATAGACAAAGATAGTTCAAGAGTATTAAGGATGAAAATAATAGTTCAGAAAAGGATAATGAAAAATGAGATATGATATTAGAATTATTTTAGCAACCCTTAATATCTAAACAAAAAAATAGAGAATTTTATTTTTATCATCGTATTAGTAAATCTGAAGTTAGAGAAGCTTTAAAGAAAATAAAATATGGAAAAGCAGTAGGGCTTTATTTATTTTAGTTTAGGTTTATTTTATTTTGTTTATTGTATTAGATTTTAGGTATAATTTTTTTTTTTAGTTTAGGATTCAGGTTTTATTTTTAATTTCTTTTTAGATTTTATTTTAGTTTTTTTTATTTTATTTTATTTATTTACATTTATTTTTTGTTTATTGTATTTTTATTTTATGTTTAGTTTTTATTTTATTTATGTTTTTTAATCTTAGATTTATTTTATTTTTTTAGCTTTGTTTAGGTTTTTATGTATTTGATTTTAATTTTTTTTATTAGTTTATTTTATTTTATTTTTAGGTTTTGGTTTTATTATTTTAGGTTTATAGTTTAGGTTTTGGTCAGGGTTGGTTTAGGGTTTAAGGGTATGTTTAGGGTTTGGGCCTGGGTTTGGGAGTTAGGGTCTTAGGGTAGGTCAGGGAGGTTTAGGGCCCAGGGCCCAGTTTAGTTAGAGGTTAGGGAGGTTGGCCCAGGGAAGAACTGTTAGGCCCAGTTCATTAGGGCCCAGGGTTTGTGGGCTCAGTTTGGCCCAGGGCCCAGCCCAGTCTGGTTTAGTCTTAGCTCAGTTTAGGATCTTATTTAGTTGGCCCAGGGTTTAGGGCCTGGCCTGGGGGAGTTAGGTCAGGTTGTGGGTCAGGTCAGTTTAGAGTAGTTAGGCTCAGGAGTGGAGGGCCCAGGTGGAGTTTAGGTTTGGTTAGGTCTGGGCCCAGGTTTGGGTTTTTATAAGATTTTAGGGTTTAGGTTTAGATCTTTAGGGTTTAGGTTTATTTAGTTTGTATTTTGTTTACTCCATTTATTTATTTATTTTTATTTTTTATTTTTATTTAGTTTAGTTTATTTTTTTTAGGTTTATTTATTTTAGTTTAGGTTTTTCATTTTGGTTTTTTTTAGGTTTAGGTTTATTTTTTAGTTTTGTTTTATTTTTATTTTGTTTTTCAGGTTTAGGTTTTAATTTTTCTTTTTAGGTTTTAGTTTAGGTTTTTATTTTATTTTTTTAGGTTTAGGTTTGAGGTTTTTATTTTTTGTTTATTTTTATATTTTGTTTTTTAATTTAGGTTTAGGTTTATTTTTAATTTATTTTATTTTATTTAGTTTAGGGTTTAGGTTTTATTTGTTTTATTTTAGTTTATTTTAGTTTAGGTTTAAGTGTATTTTATTTTTTTATTTTGGTTTAGGTTTTTTTTAAGTTGATGGTTTTTTTTTTTTATGTTTTTCATTTAGTTTTATTTTATTTTATTTTAGGTTTATTTTATTTCTATTTTATGTTTAGTTTTTATTTTATTTAGGTTTTTTATTTTTAGGTTTATTTTATTTTTTAGTTTAGCTTAGGTTTTTATTTATTTTATTTTAATTTAGTTTTTATTTTTTATATTATTTTATTTTTGGGTTTAGGTTTATGATTAGGTTTAGGTTTAGGTTTTAGTTTAGGTTTTTATTTTATTTTATATTTTATTTTATTTAGGTTTTGGTAAGAAATAAGAAGCATTGTTATAAAACTTGGTTTAGATGTAAAAACTTGGTGAATTTGGAAAGATATAAAGTAGCTTGTAGAGATTCTAAGAAAGCATTTTATGATGCAAAAAATTTAACTTTTAGTGATTTATACAATAGATTAGATACCAAAGAAGGTGAAAGATGTATGTATGAGTTAGCCAACCAAAGAGATAGGAGAAGCAAAGACCTAGTTCAAGTGAGGTGTATTAAGGATGAAAATAATAAAGTGCTTTTCTTAGAAAAGGATAATGAAAATAGGTGGATGAGATATTTTTATAAACTTTTTAATGAAGGATCTGAAAGTAAGAATTATTTTAGCAACCTTAATATCCTAAACAAAAAAATAGAGAATTTTATTTTTATCGTCGTATTAGTAAATCTGAAGTTAGAGAAGCTTTAAAGAAAATAAAATATGGAAAAGCAGTAGGGCTTGATGATATTCTAATAGAAGTGTGGAAGTGTTTGGGAGATCAAGGAATTTCTTATCTTGCAAATCTTTTTAATGTTATTTTAAAGACTCAAAAGATGCTAGATGAGTCGAGAAACAGTTTGTTGGTTCTTATATTTAAGAATAAAGGTGACGCACAAGAGTGAGTAAATTTTAGAGGAATTAAGTTAATGTGTCATACATTAAAATTATGGGAGAGAGTAATTGAGCTTAGGTTACGATGTGATACAAAATTTTCTCACAATCAGTTTGGTTTCATGCCAAGTAGATCTACTATGGATGTTATACATTTGTTAAGGGGTTTGATGGAGGTTTGAATGAGAAGTACAGAGAAAGTAAGGAGGATCTACATATGATATTTATTGATTTACAGAAAGTTTATGATAAAGTTTCAAGAGATGTTCTTTAGAGAGTTCTAGAACAGAAAGGAGTTAATTTTGGCTATATTTAAGTCATTAAGGATATGTATACTAGAGCTATTACTTCTGTCCAAACACAAGGATGATTGACAAAATATTTTCCTATTTCAATTGGATTACATCAAGGATCAGTTTTAAGCCCTTATCTTTTTTGCTTTAGTTATAGATGTTCTTACTAGGCATTTATAGGAAGATGTACCTTGGTGTATGCTTTTTGTTGATGACATTCTCCTTATTGATAAGACTAGAGAGGGAGTCCAATAAAAACTTGAATTATGGAGGTCAACATTAGAGTCTAAAGGTTTTCATTTAAGTAAATCTAAAACTGAATATATGGAGTGTAATTTTAGTTGTAGAAGTTATAGTGGTAGGGTTGTGACATTAGGTGAACAAGTCATTACTAAGAGTGAGCGATTAAGATATTTAGGCTCTATTGTTCAAAATGATGGTGAAATAGATGGAGATGTTATTAGTTGAATTCAAGTTGGATGGTTGAAGTGGATGAATGCATCTGGCATGTTGTGTGATAGAAAAGTTCCACCTAAACTTAAGGGAAAATTTTATAAGATGATTGCAAGACCTGCAATGACTTATGGTGTGGAATGTTGGCCAATAAAAGAGAAGCATAAGACTAAGTTAAGTGTTACAGAGATGAGGATGCTTAGGTGGATGACTGGCTTTACTCTTAGAGATAAAATGCAAAATGAGTATGTTCAGGAAAAAATTGGAGTAGCTCCAGTGGTAGATAAGATTAGAGAGAGTTCCTTAGATGGTTTGGCCACATAAAGCGTCAGTCATCTGATGACTTGGTTAAGAGAGTAGATGCATTAGATTTGCCTTATGTTAAGAAAGGTAGAGGTAGACCTAAAAAAGACTTGGTTAAGATGTATAAAAAATGACCTTAGTATACTTGAATTAAATGAGAGTTTGACACATAATAGGACACAATGGAGATGAAGGGTTCATGTAGCCGACCTCACTTAGTGGGATAAAGGCTTGTTGTTATTGTTGTTGTTGTATTTAGGTTTAGGTATTTTTATTTATTTTGTTTTTAGGTTTTATTTAGTTTTGATTTTGATTTTTAGTTTTTTAGGGTTTAGGGTTTAGAGTTTAGTGTTTAAGGTTTAGGGTTTTAAGGTTTAGGTTTTAGGGTTAGGGTTTAGGGTTTAGAGTTTAGTGTTTAGGCTTTAGGGTTTAGGGTTAGCTTAAGATTTAAGTTTTTTTTTTCTAAATTAAGTAAACCTATAGGTTTAGGTTTATTTAGTTTATTAAGTTTATTTTTTTTTATTATTATTTATGTTTAATTTTAAACTTTATTTAGTTTAGTTTATTTATTTTAGTTTATGTTTTTTTTATTTGATTTTATTAGGGTTAGGTTTAGGTTTAGGTTTTTTTTAGTTGAGTTTTATTTTTATTTTATTTTTTAGGTTTAGGTTTTAATTTTTATTTTTAGGTTTAGGTTTATGTTATTATTTTATTTATTTAGGTTTTGGTTTTTGGGTTTTATTTTGCATCTATTTTTAGGTTTTATTCTTTAGTTTTGATTTAGGTTTATTTTTAGTTTATTTTATTTTATTTAGTTTAGGTTTAGGTTTAGTTTATTTGAAGTTTAGGTTTAGGGTTTAGGGTTAGTTTAGTGTTTAGGGTTTATGGTTTAGGGTTTGGGGTTTAGGGTTTAGGGTTTAGGAAGTAGAGTTTAGGGTTTTAGGGTTTAGGGTTTTTGGAGTTTAGGGTTTAGGGTTTAGGGTTTAGGGTTTAGGTTTTAGGTTTGAGGTTCAGGTTTTTGTTCAGTGTTCAAGGTTTTTGTTTTTTTAATGGAGAACAAATTCAGAGCAAATATTTGTTCTTTTTGATTTCATCAACCAAGTAACACACCAAGTTTTCTCAGATACAAGTGACGAGATAGATAAAAAATTAGCACACATAGAGCAAATCAAAAATCCTAGATAACTAGAACCGTCTCAGCTGTAAAGAAGCAGTTCCATATGTAGCAGATCGAAATGACCATTCTTCAATTTCTCCAGTTCCCATCAGAACCACCCCAGCCTCTCCAGTAGCATGATGCACCATCGTATCCCCGATCTCTCCCTCTGCCACCACCACGGCTATAACATCTGTCACTCCTCTTGCCTCCATAACCACCATTGCTCTGACCACGACATCCATATCCACTAGCACCTCAAAATCCCCCATCACCACTATGATAACTGCCACATCCGTCTCTACCGCCAGTTCTAGACTGAGCCTGATTGATAGTGATATTCCGACAGTCAAGATTCTGCCCATTCTTAGAGTTTAGGTTTATGCTTACTAGGTTTTAGGGTTTTGGATTAATTTTTAATTTATTTAGTTTCTTTAGGTTTAGGTTTAGGGTTTGAGGTTTAGGATTTAGGGTTTAGGGTTAGGGTTTAGGGTTTATGATTTAGGGTTTAAGGTTTAGTGTTTATGGTTTAGCATTTAGGGTTTATTCTTTTAGGGTTTAGGGTTTAAGCTTTAGGGTTTAGGGTTTAGGGTTTAAGGTTTAGGGTTTAGGGTTTAGGGTTTAGGGTTTAAGTTTTAGGTTTAGGGTTCAGGTTTTAGTTTAGGGTATAATGTTTTTGGTTTTTCTAACAAAAAACAAATTTAGATTCATCATTTCTTCTTTTCGATTTCATCAACATGTAACGCACCAACTTTTATAAAATAAAAGTGATGACATATATCAAAAATTAACATACATTGAGCAAATAAAAAACCCTAGATAACTAGAAACATCAAAATTATAAAGACATAGTTCTATAAGTAGTAGATCGGATAGGTCGTTCTTTAATTTCTCCAGTTCCCATTAGTACCACCCCGGCCTCTCCAATAGAAGGATCCACCATCATATCCCAGATCTATCCCTCCACCACCAACACAGCTATAGCCTCCGTCACTCCTCTCACCTCCATAACCACCACTGCTCTAACCACAATCTCCATATCGACCATCACCTCCAAATCCCCTACGCCTCTACCGCTAGATTTAGACTGAGCCTGGTTGATGGTGATGTTCATGTCGATAAGGTTTTGCCCATTCTTAGGGTTTAGGTTTAGGTTTACTAGCTTTTAGGGTTTAGATTTATTTTTTATTTTATTTAGTTACCTTAGGTTTAGGTTTAGGGTTTGGGGTTTTAGGTTTTGGGTTTTGGGTTTAGGGTTAGGGTTTAGGGTTTAGGGTTTAGGGTTTAGAGTTTAGCATTTAGGGTTTAGGGTTTCAGGGTTTAGGTTTTAGGGTTTAGAGTTGGGGTTTAGGGTTTATGATTTTTTAGGTTTTATGGTTTTGGGTTTGGGGTTGTAGGTTTATGGTCTAAGGTTTAGGGTTTAGGGTTTAGGGTTTAGGCTTTAGGGTTTAAGATTTTGGGTTTAGAGTTTTTTAGTGTTTTGGGTTTTTTAGGGTTTAGGGTTCAGGGTTCTAGGTTTAGGGTTCTAGGTTTAGGGTTTAGGGTTTAGGGTTTAGTTTTTTTTTTCTAAAATTAAGTAAACCGATAGGTTTAAGTTTATTTAATTTATTTTTTATTTATTTTAATTTATTTTATTTTTTATTTTTAACTTCATTTATTTTTTTGATTTAGTTTAGTTTATTTATTTTAGGTTTTCTATTTTAGTTTATTTTTTAGGTTTAGGTTAAAGTTTATGTTTATTTTTTAGTTTATTTTATTTTATTTTATTTTATTTTTATTTTTTAGGTTTCAGTTTTATTTTATTTTTATTTGTGTTTCAGTCAGTTTTATTTTATTTTTTTTGTGCATAGCTTTGGTTTCATTTTAAGCCTAATTTTAGGGATCTTTTTAGTTTAGGTTTAGTTTTATTTTTATTTTAGATTTAGGTTTATTTTTAGTTTATTTTATTTTATTTAATTAATGGTTTAAGTTTTGTTTATTTTAGGTTTAGGTTTAATTTATTTTAGGATTTATTTATTTTAGTTTAATTTATTTTTATTTAGGTTTATGTTTATTTTATTTTGTTTATTTTAAGTTTAGGGTTTTTTACTTTAGGATTTATGTTTTATTTATTATTATATTTAGGTTTAATTTTTTGGTTCAGGTTATTATATAGTTCTTATTTTATTTTATTTTAGGTTTATTTTATTTTTATTTTACATCTAGTTTTTATTTTATTTAGGTTTTTATTTTTAGATTTATTTTATTTTTTAGTTTTATTTAGGTTTTTATTTATTTTATTTTAGTTTAGTTTTTATTTTTTATTTTATTTTATTTTTAAGTTTAGGTTTTGGTTTAGGTTTTAGTTTAGGTTTTTATTTTATTTTATTTTATTTTTTTATTTTATTTAGGTTTACATTTTTTATTTTTTTTATTTTTAGGTTTTAGTTAGTTTAGGTTTAGGTTTTTGTGTTTAGGGTTTATGGTGTAGGATTTTAAGGGTTTAGGTTTTCGGGTTTAGGGTTTAAGTTTTAGGTTTATGGTTCAAGTTTTCGTTTAGGGTGTAGGGTTTTTGGTTTTTTTTTAACAGAGAGCAAATTCAAATTCAACATTTCTTCTTTTCGATTTCATCAACCAAGTAACAAACCAGGGAAGTGAGGTAATCAAATGACCTCCTTCGGGCTAGCTAAAGCCTACTGTTCCTGAGATGTCTAGACTATATGCCCATTAGCATTCAATCTTATATAAATCAACACATGAATATAAGAAAGAGAACTCAACATTCATATACTTAAGCTATAAGCACATGCATTTCTTATGTATTTATAACTAGAATCATAACACATTATTATTCATTTATAAGCTTTTGAAAAATACGTTTGGATTTAAAATGATAATAACACACATATATTAAATTAAATCAACACATGCAAGCTTAGATAAAGGAAATCTATTTTATTTTACTTGATTTTGAAAAGATGGATGCATGAATTCAAATGACATACCTAATTTAACATGATTGGAAAGAGGACAATCCAATATAAGCATGTGATTCATTCAACCAAACTAGTTCTTAAAAACAATCAAATCAAATAAGATTATTTAAAGCAAACCAAAGCTTCTTTATTAATTAAGTTTTGGATTTGATTTAATTTTAAGAGGAGAAGAGAAATCATCACTTATTGTTTTAAACCCATTCCCATATTGGTGATTTCATTTAATTTAAGGAAATGTAATTAAATTGATTTTATGGGTTAATTAAGTTGAACCCTTAATTAGATGAATTAATTACCCTTACCTATGTCACCTTAAAGTAATTAACTAAATAATTATGAGCCAAGATGATATGCATGGAAAATAAACTTGCAATGATCCTAGGAAATAGAAGGGGCCTAATGCAATTAGCTCATGATTAATAGTTAATTTTATTAAGGGGCTTAATTAATTATTCTTATGGTTTTCCCACACATGTAGACTAACCATAATTTCATCAAACTCTTTTAGGTTATTAAACACCTAAAGATCTACCCCATGATTTAATTAATTAAGGTCTGATGTGATTATGATTTTAATTTGATTAAGTAATTAAATTAATTAGTTAAATCTTAATTAATTTCATTTTAATAATGGGTGAAATGAACTTAGTGAAAGGGGTTCCAACCTTATTCCTTAGTTCACTTAGTGTTGAACAATGATTAATAAACTAAATTAATCAATTTATTACTGTTCATGGGATTAACTAATCACTAATTAACTTAAAAGAGTAATTAAGGTTTAATTAGTCAATTTTCTTAATTAAGTGATAAATAACTCCCAAGAAAATCAAGGGAGGCAGAGGTCATCCCATTAAATTAACCAACAAAATATAGAATTAATTACTCAAGTAATTAAGAAAATTAATTAATTAAAATCTTAATTACTAATTACTTAAGATCATTTTTAATTAATTCTCCTCTGAAATACCCTTAAAATGAGTATTTATTTGTATTTTTTTTATTTCTCTATGATTTTTAGAACTTTCAGCCATGAAAAATAATTAATTAAGCTTAATTAAAGCCTAATCTTGTTGGTGCCAAGTGGCACACTAATGCGGCATGCTTTCCACTTGGCATCGCGGGATTGGCTACTTAGAACTTATCTAACCTAGCCCAGGACACTTTCTCGCCCATTATTCGATCTAAGATCGGATGACGATTAATCCCATAGCTTAATAGGATTAAATCGATCATCTAGCATCTAATCATGACCGTTCATTCCAATCATGCGGAATAGATGGTGTGTGATCTAACGTCATGTGAGTGAAGGAGAACGGAGTCCGTCTATAACTGCTCACTTGAACTGAACTTTCCCTAACTCGGATCAACTCTAAAAGGATCTCATGCCTTCACGACATTGATTAGAGGGGATCCAATGGTCAAGTTCACATAAGATGCAAGTTTTCTTCAAAAAGCTCCAAGCCATTTTTGCATAAGGATCTATTTTGGAAGCATACCTCGTCGGAGCTCAAGATTAGCAGCTCAAATGATTAAGGAAGCTTCATCTAGTGGAGATGAAGCTCTGTTGAGCAACAATTGGATCAATTCCTTGATTTTTGCTTGGAAGGCCATGAGCTAACAATTTGGAGATCTGTTTTGATTGAAGGTCCACCTCTGGTGCTCTAGAAGCTTGGGAGATAATTTGTTCTTGCTCAATGAGGCCTAGGGAAGGTGTGTTCAAAGTTAATTTGAGTTTGATGGAGAAATGGGGAAGATAGGTCAGAAATGGAAGTGTCCTATTTCAAGACAGACGAGAAAAGCATTTTCTGATCAAGGAACGAGCTTGGGAGCATAAGGAATGGCTCTAGTTGCCCATCTTGGGTAGCTAGGGCTATGAGGAATGATTTTTGTGTGTGTATACCCCCCTTCATCTTGATTGAACGGTGGAATTAGTTTTGGCTTCTAGTGGCTGTCCGACCATCTTAGGGAGTCGTGGGTGGTATAGAGGAAGTGAGTTTGCTCAGTTTGGTTGGTTAATGGTGTGGAGTTGCTACCAAGGAGGAGTCATGGGTGTCCTATGGGTTTCAAATGCTCCAATAGGGAGGGTGAAGTGATATCACCTCCCATGGGTCATGGCCAACCCAACCACCCCTTATGTCAGGTTGGGCAGTGTCTTATGTGCCTAGGTGTACAATTAAGAGAGTACTAAGTGGCCAAGGAATGGAAATGACCATTTACATGGGTGATTTGTCTCATGTGATGCCCATGACCCAAGGGTATAATGATCATTTTGCATTAGATTTGATTTGGGTAGATTTAAAATGAGCTAAAAGTTGGATAGCCAAAATTTCAAGTCAATTAGAGTTGATTTGGTTATGGTTGGCTCAATTTGACACATTTAGGTCAAATTAAGTTAGGTTGGGTCAAGTTGACCAATTAGTATAATTAGGTCAAACCAAGGGTTAGGTCAAGTTCATATGATCATTTAGGATGTTTTGGTTCAATTGGTTTGGTTTAGTTTGGCTTAGATTTGATTTTGTCTCATTTGAATTCATTTGAGCCAAATGGATTAAGTTGACCAATTTGACCAAATTGGCCAAATAGGCTTGGGTTGGGTGTTGGTTTTGGTTTAGTTGACCAATTGAAGATGATTACAAGCTTTGGTTTCGATTAATTTAGATTTGGTTTTGATTTAGGCCAACTTGAACCTTTAGGTCACTTTGGACTAAGTAGGTCAATTAGGTTAAATTGGGTCCAATCATGGCTTTGGTCAAGTTCAACAATCAATTTGGAATGAACTTGAGTTATTGGTTGCAATCAATTTGCTTTATATTTTGATTTGACCCAATTTGGTCTTTTAGGTAAATTTGGGTCAACTTGGGTCAAGAGGGCCAATTGGGTTTGGTTTCACTCAATTGAAGGTCAAGTCATATTCAAATATTGATTTTGATTTGGTATGAATCTTTGGTTTCAAGGGATTTGTCTTAGGTTGTAATTTGGCTAGTTTGGGTTCATATGGGTTAAAGGGTTGACTTGGTCAAATGACCAAGTTGACTTGGTACGACCTATTTTGTGACAATTGATCAACCTAAGGTGATCAACAATCATGATGGGAGGTTTTGATGGGCTTGCTACAATCCAATTTCGGTAGGATTAGAACTTGGCTCACTAGGTAAAATTGGCCACTTTGGGTCAAGTGGACCAATTGAGTTTAGTTGGCTAGATTTTAGGTTGAGTTTGATTTAGTTGAGTTTATATTTGATTTTGGATTGATATATAAATTCAATTGCAATTGGCTTGGTTTCAAATGAGTTTTGGTTTATTTGAACATTTCAAGTCAAAAGGGTTAAGTTGGGTTTGACTTGGGTTGATTTTGGTTTCACTAGATGATTGTAGATTTCGTTTATATTTTTGAATATGATTGAATGTATGATTGATTCATGAGATAATCAATTGAATTTGGATTTTGGAATGAAGGAATTTGGCTAAGTCCATCGAGTTGGGTCATGTGACTTAGGTTTGGATTTTGATATGGTTTGATTTAGTTTTGTTTATTTAAATGTTTATTTTATTTAAATTTTTGCTGACGATTGAAAATATGATTGATTTGTGAGAAAATCAATTGAGTTTGACTTAATTTGGATTATGATTTGGCTAAGTCCATGGAGTCATATGGCTTGAAGTTTAATTTGATTTAGTTTTATTTAGTTTTGATCATTTGAATGTAGATTTGATTTATATTTAGGAAGATGATTGAAGATATAAATTGATTATGAGAAAATCAATTGATTTTGGATTGATTTGGATTAATATTTGGCTAAGTCCATGGGATAGGTCATATGGCTTAGGAAGGGTTTCAAGTTTGGATTTGATCATGTGCTTTAATCATTTGGTTTTGGAATTTGGATTTGGATTTGGATTTGAATTTGATGTTTGAATTGAACTTGATGTTTGGTTTGAGAAGGTGAACATGGATTGGATATAAGTTGTAGGGCAGGTGGATTATCCTATTCCCTAAAGCATAACCTAATCCTATGGTTAACCCTTCTAAGTCTTTAGGTTTAGGTTATGTGTTTACCTAATTATTAGAAGTGTCTTATGACTAGGGAAGTCTTAGTGTCTAGAAAACTCCTAAGTCTAAGATGGGAACATTGAATTCACACTCCAAAAGTGTGGTCAATAGGCCATAGGCTCCATAGTGTTGCCTTTGGAGATAGATGATTGGAAAATTGAAGCTAAGTTTAACATTATAGACTCAGATACATATTTCAATGCTTTGCTTTGGAGACCATGGATACATAAGAACAACATAGTTTCATCCTCTCTACATTATTTTATGAAGTTTCTGAGAGGTGGATCATCTACTATGTCAAAGGAGATATCAAGTGATTTATAGTTCACGAGGTCGGCATATATGAGAATGCGGCTTACTACCTCCCTCAAAATCAACAAGTCTATTATATGAACTTGGCCAAAGTTTAAAAATAAAAGAAAAAGAAAAAGAAAAAGAATAAGAAAGAGAAAAGGAAAAGAAAAAAAAGGAGAAAATGAAAAATAAAATAAAAGGGAGAGGAAATAGACTTGGAGGAGGAAGTGGAGCCTAACATTAGATTTCACTCATAGTTCATTACTCCATTCGAACATATAGGCAGGATGACCGAACCTCCACTAGGACGAGGAAGAGGCTAGTTCAGAGGTAGTCCCAGGGGTGGAAAACCTCCTTATTAGCCACCCAATAGAAGATATGTTCCAGTTATCAAGAGTACACCTGCTATCCATATAGACGTAGAATCTAGTTCATAGGATGAGTCTTATATAGTTAACACACTAGCCTCTTCTCAGTAGATTCTCTTGAGACACTTGAGCCAGATAGTGATGAAGATCAGGCTCTAAAGTAAAGCATAAGTGTATCCAAGTGTATATGTGAAACAGTTAGGCATCAGTTGGGAACCTTAGCTTTAACCCCACTTTCCTCTCAAAAAGCTGAGGGTTTAGAAGTTAAGGAAGCCCCTAAGTCATCAAGAGGTGTGAATACTTAGAGCACAGGTCAGACTACTTTGAAAAAAATATGGAAGAACAAATGCAAAAGCTCTCAATCATGACTGAGACTAGGATTTGGTATAGTGGATCTAGTTGATGATGATGATTACTGCTTATTCATCACCAATCATCTGAAATCTGATAGGTTCTTTTGAAATCATATTAACTCATATGAGGAGTTATGCTTAGAAACTTCAAATGATCCAGATGATATTAAATTCAAAGATGCACCGCCAGAGTTCAAAGAAGAGATCAAATCAACCATCGACAAGCTCATGGAAATTAACTTAGGAACTGAAGAAGATCCACAATCGACATACATCAGTTCTTTGTTGAATAAAATTGAAACCATTGACTTATATAGGCTATTAAATAAGTTTGAGGACTGCTTTGCATGGAGTTATGAAGAGATGACTGGATTGGCTCCTAACATAGCGGTCCATAAATTTGCAATATAACCTACTGCTAACTCTATCAAGCAAGCTCCTAGATGCATATGACTATACATAGAACAATAGGTCATTTACGAAGCCAAGAAACTAATCGATGTTGGCTTCATCTAAGATGAAAAATACCCTATGTGGTTAGCCAGCTTCATCCCAATTAAGAAAAAGAATGGCCAAATTCACATATGAGTCAATTTTAGGGATTTATATAAGGCATGTCCAAAAGGCGAATTTCCACTACCAATCTCAGAGTTGATTTTGGACATTGCCTCATCTCATGCAGTCTTCTCTTTCATGGATTTCTCATCTAGATATAACCAAATAAAGATGGCCCTTGAAGATGAAAGAAACACTATTTTTAGAACCCCGATTAGAATCTATTGCTATAAGGTCATGCCTTTCAACCTTAAAAATATCGATGCTACAAACCAGTGGGCTATGACTCGAATCTTCAATGAACTCATTCATCATCAAGTTGAGTGCTATGTCGATGATCTCGTGGTCAAAAGTAGAGAAAAGAAAGACCATCTCTTTGACATGAGAGTAGTTTTCAAACAATTAAGATAATTTAACCTCAAAATGAACCCCCTGGAGTGTGCATTCGAAGTAGCTTCAGGGAAATTCCTTGGGTTTATTGTTTGACACCAGGGAATTGAAATAGATTCGGAGAAGATTAATGCAATATTAGAAATGCCATTCCCTAAAAGTTTAACTCAACTCAGATCATTCCAATGGTGGTTGGCATATCTAAGACGCTTTATATCCAACCTATCGGTAAGATGTTAGCCATTCTTAACATAAGGATGCCAAGTTTAAGTGGGATGATAAGTGTGAGCATGCCTTTGAAGACATCAAGCATTACCTGATGATGCTGCTAGTTATAGCAGCCCCTATCCCTAGCAAGCCACTCATACTTTACACTACTACATTAAATGACTCTCTTGGTGCTTTGTTGGCCCAAGCCAATGATGAAGAGAAGGAAAATGCACTCTACTACCTCACTCGTCATCTAATCCTTACTGAGGCTAATTATCTACTCATTAAGAAGCAATACTTAGCTTTAATCTTTGCATCCCAAAAGCTACAATACTACATGCTTCCTCATAAGGTGAACTTAATCTCTAGAATCAATCCACTACAATATCTCATGAAATGGTCAACGCTATCCGGATGGTTGGCATGACGGTCCCTGATCCTCTCACAGTTTGACTTTACCTTTGTACACCTCTGTGCGGTGAAAGGACTAGAACTAGTAGATTTCTTATTAGCACACCCAATTCCTGCTGACTATTCGCTTAGTGATGATCTCCCCAATGAACAAATCATGAACTTATAGGATACTAGCATTAACTGTGGGAGATGTACTTTGATGGTATAGATTCCTCTCAAAGAGGAGAAGAATCATAATCTACTATTCCAGAGAAGGCAGGAGAAGGAATAGTTCTCTTAACTCCGAACCTTAATGTGATGAGATTCTTATATCATCTATCCAATCCTTGCACCAACAACAAAACCTAATATGAGGCTTTAATTATTGATCTAGAGTTAGACATTACTCTAAGCTTCCAGAACATGAAGATCTTCAGGGATTCTCAGCTAGTTATTAACCAAATCGTTGGGTCCCATAAGGTTATAAAGCCTAAGCTCCATCACTACCATAAGTTCACCATGGAGTTGTTAGCCCAAACTCATAGGTTACCATTTATAAGATTCCTTGAGGAGAGAACATTGTAGTGTATGCTTTAGCCAAGATTGCCAAAGAGTTGACATGTTTGGAGGATGAGTCCATATCAATATAAAGGTCCAAAATAGACATGTCTTATCCCTTATTGATATTGAACTCATCAAAAATTACTCTCTTGAAGCAGAGGTTATCATTGCCAAGAAGGATGAGGAGTTCGATTGGAGGCAACCATTCATGGATTACCTAGATAAAGGTAAACTACCTCAAGAGAAGTCCCAAGATCATCTAATGAAGCAGAGAAAACTTTCCTATTCTCTTGTGGATGGTGTATTGTACCAGTGATCTTTTGATCATATGTGGCTATGTTGTTTAGACAAGTATGAAGCCCATAAGATCGTGACTGAGGTACACTCAAGATTATGTGGAGCCAACCAATCCAGTGCAAAGATGAAAGCTAAGATGAAGAGACTAGGATACTACTTATCATTGATGATCAAAGATTGCATGGATATGGCTAGGCGATGCCACCAATGTCAAATACACATTGTGGTCCTACACCAACCACCAAGCATTCTACATCCTACATTGGCCTCATTATTATTTGAGTGTTGGGGTACCGAAATAGTGGGTTTGATTCCTCATTCTTCTAAGCATCATCGATCCATCTTAGCTACTATTGACTACTTTTACAAATGGGCATAGGTGATTCTGCTTAGAGAGGTCATAGCTCAGCATGTTCTCTAATCTTTTAGTAACCATATTATATATAGGTTCAGAGCACCTCGATGAATTGTATCTAATAATGGTACTACATTCAAGAGAACTGAGATCAACAACTTTGCCTAGAGATACAACATAGATTGGAGATATTTTACAATCAACTACCTGAGGGCAAAGGGCTTAGCAGAAGCCTTCAACAAAGCTCTCATCCAAATACTGAAGAAGACTCTCGACAACAACAAGCGACATTGGCATGAATAGTTAGTTGAAGTCTTGTGGGCCTCTCGCACCACATATAGAACTCCAACTCAGTCTACTCCTTTCTCCTTAGTGTATAAGTACAAATCCTTTCTACTATTAGAAGACTAACTCCTATCACTAAGAATAGCTGTGGGTAGTATGATCACAAAAGTGCTGAATGCTAAGTTATAGTTAGAAGAGCTCGAAGGTTTAAAGGAGCGACGCCAGCGGGCAAGCCAAAATCTCTAGTTCTATAATGCTAAAATGATTCAAGCTCACAACAAGTTGGTTCGTCCTAGAGCTTTTCAAGTAGGAGAGCTTATTTTAGTTCTAAGGAGACTGATTATTTCTCATCTTATGATCGGAGGTAAGTTTGAACCCACTTGGGAAGACCCTTTTGTCATAGAGAAGTCCTACCAAAGAGGATCTTATCAACTTATTAGTCATAAGAAAGAGTGTCCAATGCTTCCAATCGATGGGATCTACTTAAGGAAATATTATAAATCATGTTTTAAGATAGTTATCATCAATGAAAATTCCATTTTAAATTCAATCTCTTCCATGTTGAAAGAATTCTTATTTGTGAATCTGCCACGATGTGTTTTAGGTAGGTGTAAGGAACCTGAGCTGCGTCCTATCCTTCATCGACACAACACAAACACAAACTACACACAAGCATATAAAATAAATGTATCTTTGGTCTGCTAACTAATTGAGATAACACCCCCAATAAGACTCACTCATTAGCTTCTAGGTCGTGACTGTGCTACCCTACTAGTGTGTCACCCCAGTGGCCTTCTTGCTTCGAAGGATGTAAATCTGCTACACTTTCTTACCTTACTTGGCCACTACACACCGATGAGTGCCCTGTTTATTTGGTAGGCCTTACTACATTGCTGATAAGCTACCTCATGTTGGCTTCATTTAAGAGGATGTGAGTCTGCTACACTTTCTTCTTGGATTAGCCTTCATGCACTGACTAGGTTGAGTATATTTGAGGTTTAGGATAAGTCCACTAGCGGTCCTTCCCTTCTGACTGCTTCAAGTCTGGGTCTAGTCCTTCCTCAGGGCTCCTTGCTTTGTAGTCTCTCTAAGTCAGATAGCATATGTCATGCAGACGATAGACTATCTCGATGATCAATTTTGCTTAGAAAGCTGTAAGCCTACATGATTTCTTTCCAGATTGATGGTTGCACACCGACGTGCACCTTAGGTTGGTTGGTTTATGATATGCTGATGGATACAGCACTCATGCAGATGGATACACCTTAGGTTGATGTCATGCTTTAGTTTTACACCTATAGGCTTTCTTTTCTAGGGTTTAAGATAACACTTCTAGCAACACCTTTAATGTGGGCACTATATTTGGATCACATCCTTTGTGACCCCATTTAGACACTACCTAAGTTACTATCAGATTGGACAGTTCCCTTTCCTAGTAACCACCCCTATGTTTGGAGAATCCATCCTATGCATGTGCAGATTCTCTCTTGGTCCAATAAAACTAAGATAGGTCAAGGACAATAAAGCCCCTTCTCAGTGTGGTCCCTCACACACCAAGAGGGTCCACATAAACATATAAGCAAAATAGATATTCACTTGTGGATTAGGAGGACACCCCTAGCTGTACCTTTTCCCAAACAAGCATCCTATCTTTAGGGAAGTGTTAGTAAAAATCCCTATAGGAATTGCCTAACTACTCTTGAGTTATATAATTCCCCAATGGCATTCACTTAGTAGTCACCCCTATTTCGGGTTTGATTTATTGTGCTTCCAACATGTCAACCCAGCAGTTGTTCCTTGGTTCAGAAGATGTAAGTCTACTACACCTTCTTCCAAGCATAGTCGTTGCACATCGAAAGAAAACCCCTTAGGTTGGCTATCTCCACCCCACGGCCAGTAGACTATCCCTTTGGATTTGTAAATCTGAGATAGGACAAGTTTAATATAACCTATTCTTAGTGGGTCCATCGCACATCGACATGGTCCATAAATTAAATCTATCAAATTTGACCGAGCTCACATCCCCAGTGGATATGCCCTTAATTTGAAATCAAACTAAACCAAACAAACCATGTCAACTAACATTAAATTAAGATAAAATATTGCTGACTACTTCTGAGTTGATATAAGTCCCCAGCAACATTCACTCAGTAGTCTCCCTAGGTCAGTCTCAATTTTTTTTGCATCCAACATGTCACCCTAGCAATTGTTCCTCACTTTGGAAGATGTAAGTCCATTATGCCTTCTTCTCAGCATAGTCATTGCACATTGAAAGATAACCCCTTAGGTTGGCTAGCTCTACCTCACAGTCGGTAGACTATTCCTTTGGATTTGTAAACCTGAGGTAGTTCAAGGCTGATATAGCCCCTTCTCAATTGGTCCATTGCACATTGCCAGGGACCATACATTAACTCAGATTAAATTAAACCCAATCAGATTTTCCTCAGTGGAGTTAAATCATGCCCTTCTCTTTAGTGGAGCCCCAAATCATATATAAATAGGTCAGGAAAATAAATCAAATTCAAAACCAACCTCCCTAGTAGAGCCAAATTAAACCAACTCCCCTAGTAAAGTCTAAATCAAAGAAATGCAACCAAACCCTTATCCCCAGGGGATACATCCCCAAATAAATCTATGAAATCAAACACAAATCCTAATCCCTAGTGGATAGCCCAAACCTGCTTCCCTAGTGGAAGGTTCATATACCTGATCCCTAGCGGACTCGAGCCCATATCTTTAGCAAATATACCTCCACATCAATTAAAATATAATAAATTAAAGTCATTTCGATCTTAATCCTTGGTGGATTATAGATTCTTACAACTGGCTGATCTTCTTTCCATTAATCATATAATCAAATCAAATTCAAACCTTAACCCCAACAAATTTTCTTCTTCTATGCCCTCGACGTAGACCCCTCACATGTCATGCCCAATGCATTTGTTGTCCCCTAGTGGATCTCCCTCCATGTTCTTGATATGGAATTTTCATCAAATCTTATTTTTTTCTCTTATGCGCACCTTTAATACTTGAACCAAAAGCCTTAAAATTTATTCATTCAAATTACACCTTCTTAACATTGTAATCAACATTTTATGATTTGTGATGGCACAAGCTCAAACTAACTATACAATATCATGCTAAACATGTTATAGTGTTAATTAACACACTATATTATATTATAATATATGACGTTATATTTTAATTTGCTATAATATAATATATTGTCTAACATTACACCTTATTAGAATCACATAATAAAACAAATAACAAAATTTTCTCAAGATATGAATAATGTTCATTTTGGATGTAAAATTATTATTTTTCTATTAGAAATGGTACAAAATAGCATAATTTTTGTGTTGCTTCTTAGTGTGTGCTGTGAATTTGGCTAAATTCTTCCATCTCAACATTCAAATTAACATTTTTGTGAGTTTTAACCGAATGTATTATAACAAAAGTAAAAAAATACTAAAATGTACAATAACATTTAGTAACACACCACCACATTCATATATATGTAAAGTTATATTGTTATGTACATTATATTTTAATATGCTTTCATATAATATATTATCTTACATTACACCTTAAAATGAATCACTTTAAGCAAAAAATTTAGAAATTTTGGTTGAAAAATGAACATTTATTTTGGATGCAAAATTCCATTCTTTTGATTAAATGACACACCATAACACACCCCCAATGATGTTCCCTATAACTTACCTTAAATTTGGCCAAATCCCATCATCTCAGCCTATAAATCAAAGTTTTTATGAATTATACTAGTACAAACTCTACTACATCATACTATAACAAACTAAAATATGCTAAACAAGAAGTAGTAGTACACAATAGTATGTTATAATGCAGGATGCTACACTATGTTATGGCATCCAATATTATAATACACTATAACTTATTATATTATTCTATATTGCATATCACATCACAAGGAATTTCTTCTGATAAAAAAATCATAAAATTAGTATTGTATCACTTACATATTTTAAATTGAAACAATATATTATGATGCCATGCTCTACCAATTATTAATTTGGCCAAATTCCACCATTTCAAAGTCTAAATCAACATTTTTATAAATAATGCTAGTGTAGGCTTGACTGCATGATTGTAAATTACTAAAATAATTTAAAACACGTAGAACAATATATTATGATATATGATGCTATACTATGCTACAACATATAATATTTATTTAGATCATAAATTCTTTTTAGACTACAAGTGGCGTAGCACACCTTTGGTACTACAACATAATTCCCACTTCAAATTTAATAAATTTCATCATCTGATTTATTAAATCAATATTTTTATGATTTATATTAATATTGACTATAGGGCACAATACTATAATATACTAAAACATTTCAAAACATCTTATAACATCCAAAAACACACCACTACATGCTCAAATATATGATGCTACATTATACTATAATATATTATATTATAATATGATTTAGGGCTAGGGTTTAAGGTATTCAACTCTCTAATAGTCAATGGAAAGTCTCTTGAAGACATTTTCTTTAGCTACCATAACAATATTAGGATTAGGTCATTCTTTAGATCTAGTCCTAACAACATATTTATTCAAGATTTAGGGTTTAGGGTTAGTTTTGGTTTTAGTTTAGTTTTTGGGGTTTAGTGTTTAGGGTTTAGTGTTATAGATTTTGGGTTTAGGGTTTAGGTTTTAGGTTTAGGGTTTAGGTTTTAGGGTTTAGGGTTTGGGTTTAAGTTTAGGGTTTTGGGTTTGGATTTTGTGGCTTAGGGTTTAGGTTTTAGGGTTTAGGGTTTAGGTTTTAAGTTTAGGGTTTAAGTTTTAGTTTAGGGTTTAGGGTTTAGAGTTTACAATTTTTTTTTTACAAAAAACAAATTTAGATTTAACTTTCCTTTTTTTCGATTTGATCGACCAAGTAGCACCCCAAGTTTTCTAAGACACAAGTGAGGACATAGATCAAAAATGAGCACCCATAGAGTAGATCAAAAACCCTAAATAAATAGAATCATATCTAATTTAAAGACATAGTTCCATAAGAATCAGATCGGATCGACCATTGTTTAGTTTCTCCAGTTCCCATCAGAACCACCCCCACCTCCTGAGTAGCAGGATCCCCAATCAAATGTTAGATCTCTCCCTCTGCCACTACCATGGTTGTAACCTTCATCACTCCTCCAGACTCCATAACCCCCACTACTTTGAACACCACCTCCATATGCACTAGCACCTCCAGATCACCCACAACCACTGCGATAACCACCGCCTCTACCTTCGCTCCACCAACAGATCTAGACTAAGCCTAGTTGACGGTAATGTTCTTGTCGTCAAGGTTCTTCCTATTCTTAGGGTCTAGGGTTTAAGGTTAGTTTAGGGTTTAGGGTTTAGGGTTAGTTTAGGGTTTAGGTTTATGGTTTTAGTTTGGGGTTTAGGGTTTAAGGACAATGGGTGTGGTCTAAAGTTTAGTGGTGTGGAGGAGAGGTGGTTTAGGTTTAGGGAGGGTTTAGGGTTAGTTTAGGGTTTAAGTTTATGGTTTAGGCAATAGGGTTTAGGGTAGTGTTTAGTGGGTTTAGAGGAGGATTTAGGGAGTTTTTTAATGTCAACCAAGTTTAGGTTTATGTAGTTTATTTTATTTATTTGAGTTTATTTTATTATTTAATAGGTTTATTTTAGTTTATTTAGTTTAGTTTATTTATTTTAAGTTTATTTATTTTAGTTTATTCTACTTTAGTGATTTAGCATAAGTTTATTTTTAGTTGAGTTTTATTTTATTTTAATTTTAGGTTGAGGTTTTATTTTGAATTTAGGTTTAGGTTTAGGTTTATATATTTTTTTTAGGTTTAGGTTTTAGGTTTTATTTTTTTTATTTTGGCTTTATTTTAGTTTAGGTTTAGTTTTATTTATTTTATTTTTATTTTATTTAGGATTATGTTTAGGTTTAGATTATTTTAGGTTTAGGTTTAGGTTTCATTTATTTTAGTTTAGTTTATTTTAGTTTAAGTTTAGGTTTACTATATTTTATTTATTGTATTTTTATTTTAAGTTTAGTTTTTTTTAGTTTAAGGTTTAAGTTTTATTTATTATTTATTTTTAGGTTTATTTTTTAGGTTTAAGTTTTTATTTAGTTTTTATTTTATTTTATTTAAGGTATATTTTATTTATCTTTTATGTTTAGTTTTTATTTTATTTAGGTTTTTTATTCTCATGATTATTTTATTATTTAGTTTAGTTTAAGTTTTTATTTATTTTATTTTAGTTTATTTTTATTCTTTATTTCATTTTAATTTTAGATTTAGGTTTAGGTTTTTATTTTATTTTAAATTTTATTTTATTTAGGTTTAAGTTTTTTTATTTATTTTATTTTATTTAGTTTAGGTTTAGGCTTTTAGGTTTTTAATGTTTGGGTTTAGTGTCTGGTTTAGTTTAGGGTTTTAGGGTTTAGGGTTTTAGGGTTTAGGATTTAGGGTTAAGGTTTAATGTTTAGGGTTTAGGGTTAGGGTTTAGGGTTTAGGGTTTAGGGTTTTGTGTTTAGGCTTTAGGGTTTAGGTTTTTTGTTTTAACTAAATGGAATTTAGTGCTCACAAAAATTGGTACAAGTATTAAAAATTAAACTCAAAAAGAAAAGAACTACTGCTCAAATGAGCTACAGGAAATCCTAAAGAGTTTAATCCCTAAAATAATACATCAAAGTGTAATAAAGAAAATGAAACAAAGATAAAACTAAAAAAGCCAAGCAAAAAGACAGCAATGGGGAAGAATCCACGGAGATCCAAAAGATCCTCCAAAGAGAGGAGGATCCATAAGAAAAAGAAACTTGCAACCTGTAGCTGAAGACAACTCCAACCATGTAAGAATAAAGCGACCATCAGTAAGACTCTAGCTCCCTCCAAGAAGAAGAAGAGAGCAATTGAAGAAGAGAACCTACAACTTGAAAAAAATCTCAACCAGAAGGAGATCAGAAAACATAAAGTGAAAAAAACTTTGGCTCAGATATGAGGAAACAATGATAATCATAATAATGAGGGGCATCAAATCCTAAGTGCATCCAACTTCAAATAAGGGTTACCAATAGGAAAAGTCACCATCCACAAAAATATCAAGGAAAAAATCCATCATATCTTCATAGCCATCTCATCCAAAAAAAAATACAAACCTATCATAATAGCCACCCAGCCAAAGAAAAAGTGAGGCTAAGGAAACAAAAAGAGAGAGTAGAGCAACATATAAAATTAACATAAGGCAATCCCAATAAAACTAAATATGAACACCTGTTAAAAAAGATGGAGAAAAGAAGCTCACAGCCCAAAAAAAAAAAGCTCCCAAAGACAAATCCAATAGATCCCATGATAACACCAATCTAAAGCCACCAAGGCACCAACCAAAGGAAAGGAAATTTCTAATAGAGCAGCCACACAACACAACACCCAAGAAAAATAGCCTGGAAAGAGCAAGAGAACCAAACCAACCAACAGAAAAAAGAAGAAGGCTAGCAAAAGCTAAAATAAATAGCTAGAGAAACAACCAACCAATGGACAAACCACACGCCAAGGACAAAAAGCCCAACCTACCACCAACAAAGAGACAAAAGCACCAACCAAAGAAAGGAAAGCCACTAGCATAAACCAACCAACCAATGGGCACAAAAAAAAACCCAGCAAATAAGAAGCTAGAAACACCAAGCCAAAATTAGGAAAATAAGCCAAGAAGCTAATACTCCAGCTAGTAAGAAAACACATAGTAAAAGCTTAACCAACAGAGAAAAAACTAGCCAAAAGCAAAAACCTCCCAAGGATAGGAGAGATTATTTCCAACAAGCTTTGGAACGAGTAACCCTCGGCAAGTGAGGAGGGACATAAATCTAAACACTTATTTTCATTTTCTTCTTGTAAATAGTTTTATAACCATGCCCTTTCTCCCAATAATATCCATCCAAAATGAATCAAGATATTATAAAAGGCATGGGGATCAGCAGAAGCTATTAATTTCAAAGAAGAGCATTCAGAATCATCCACAACATTTGACAAACAAAAAGTAGAAATAGTTTATATTTTAGAATCAAAAGTGAAAGGAGTAGAAATAGCTTTATTAAGAAGACAATTATCAATATTTTCACCTTCCAAAACAATCTGAAGAGTATCCTCCCTGTCATCATTCATAAAAGAAGCAAGAGAAGGAGAATCCAGATTTTCAGTACAATCTTCATGTAAGGGATTAAAATAAGATTCAAATCCCTTAGAATCACATAGCATATTACCAAAATTCTAAACATAATTACCAGCCATAGAAAAACCATCATTTTGAACTGAAATAGAACTATTCACAATGAGAGAATTATCACAGGTATCTAAATCCTATTTTTTAGAAGAAGGATCTCCAATATTAACAAGATTGTCAGAACCAGAAGTTAAAATATCAAACATAAGAACATTCTTTTCACCACCATTCTCAATCAAAGAAGGCAAAGAAATAGTCTCTTTCCCATGATCTAAAGTAGACATAGGAGAAAGGGAAACAACATCCAACTGATTGGAAGAAATGGTGTTAGCATTAACAATATTCAAACCATTATCACGAAAGGGCTTATGTATAACATCCAAACCATTAGAATTATTAACCACAAACTCTAAAGTCTTCCTTTTACTAGAATCATCAAAAGAAACACATAGAGCATGATTATTAGTTATTTTTTTTTCAAAAACATCAAAATTAGCTTCCGCATTAGACAAATCATTAATATGTAAAACTTTTTCAGAAGATTCAGAAATTTGGTTTTCCAAAACATCAAAATTTTGAAAAGTAAATTTTTCTTTATCCAACTTGAGAGAATCATCTGTTCTTTTAAGAATTGAATTCTTACTGATGATTTTCTTCCTAAGAGAAGGATGAGCAATAAAGCATTCAAAAATTTCAAGCCCATGAATCTTACAATGATTAAAAAAATGGGAAAGTTCTCCAAAACAAGTTTTTAAAAATAACAGCATTTCTTTGAACCCAATCAACTTTCTTTCAGATATTTTTAATAATATCAATCTCAACAAGAATTCTAGCAACATACAATCTAGAAAAAACAGTTGTTCCTTGACCATCTTGCAAAGGCCAACCAAAAATTGACCCAATAGTAGAAAGAATCTGATGATTAAATAGATGAATCTACAAGTTAGGTAAATAAATCCAAATGGGAACAATAGGAGACTCTTCATTAACATCAAACATAGCCATCCACTTTAGAATACACATTTGACAATTAAAAAACATAGTAAGAATGCCTAGAAAAAATTCTTCTGTAATCAAGGTCATTAGAAAGTTTAATCAGAACATGCCTTGCATCAATTAGCCCAATAGAAAATGAACCAAATAAATTTAAGCTATGAAAAATGAATGAATATCTTCCATCTTTGGTTGTTTAAATGAAAACTTTCCAATCAAAGAAAAAGCAAAAGGCTCAGCTAATCTTTCAATATCCTCACTTAAATCATAGTAGTTGGAGTCCCTTTAAAAGTCATATGAAGTAAATTTAAAGGAGGCTAGGTGGAAGAATTCTTACCAACTAAAGGCTCTTTGAAAGATTTAGTAACATCAGGTAATTGAGAGGTAAGATTACATAAAAAATTTGCTACCCTAGCGGGATCCATCGGCACATGGGATTTACCACATGGATTTGAAGAATCCAATGCTATGAGTCATGGTACCGTGACAAGAACAGGTCAAGATCGACCAAAGGCTGATAATCAATAGGGGATCCAAGAGAGAAAGTGCTCAAAAACTCACCAAGAATGTGAGGGATCAAACGTCAATAATGTTTAGTTTAGTTTAGATTTGGTTTTGGTTTAGTGTTTATTAGTTATTATTAGGTTATTAGTTTATTATTAGTTTTATGTTTAGTTTAGTTAGTTTAGTTATAGTTAGGTTATTAGTTTAGTATTATTTTAGTTATTATTATTTTAAGTTAGTTTTTTTTTTGGCGTTTAGTTTAGTTTATTTTATTTAGTTATTAACTAGTTAGTTTGTTTATAGTTTTATTTTAGTTTATTTATTTTAATTAGTTATTATTATTATCTTATGGTTTTAATTAATATTTAGGTTTTAGTAAGTTTTAGTAAGTGGTTTAGTTTATTAGTTTAGTTTTGTTATATTTATTAGTTTATTAGTTTAGTTTATTATTATTAGTAGTTAGGGTTTAGGTTTATTAGTTTTAGTTTAGTTTATTAGTTTTAATTAATTATTATTTTATTTATTTATTATTATTATTATTTATTGAGTTAGTTGGTTTATTATTAGTTTTATTTTAGTTTATTATTTTTCTTTAGTTCATTATTATTATTATTAGATTATATTTATTATTAATTTTATTATGATTATTTAGTTTTATTTATTTAGTTGGTTTAGGTTTATTATAGTTATTTAGTTAGTTTATTATTAGTTTATTATTATTATTTTATTGGTTTTAGTTTAGTTAGTTATTAGTTATTATTATTATTTTTTTAGTTTAGCTATTTTTTTAGTTAGTTTTATTATTATTATTATAGTTATTTTATTAGGTTTATTAGTTTATTATTTAATTTTTTATTTAATTTAGTTATTAGTTTATTAGTATTAGTTAGTTAATTTTAGTTTAGTTTTATTATTTTATTATTATTAGTTAGTTTTATTAGTTTAGTTATTGTATTTTAATATTTTATGGTTATTAGTTAGGTTTAGGGTTTATTAGTTAATTTAGTTATTATTATTTAACATTAGTTATTAGTTTATTTTAGTGTTTATTATTTATTATGGTTTATGTTATTTATTAATTAGTTTTATTAGTTAGTTTTTTTAGTATTAGTTTTATTACTATTAGTTTTAGGTTATTAGTTATTTTATTGTTTAGTTTATTTAGTTTATTATTATTAGTTTTATTAGTTATCATTAGGTTTTTATTTTATTATTTATTAGATATTAGGTTTTATCAGTTAGTTATTAGTTTATTTTAGTTTAGTTATTATTAGTCTATTATTATTAGTTAGTTATTATTAGTTTTATTAGTTAGTTTTTATTTAGTTTATTATTATATATTTGTTTTAGTTTATAGTTTAGTTTTAGTTATTTATTATTTAATTAATTATTATTATTTATTTAGTTAGTTTATGTTATTAGGTTTTATTATTATTAGTGTTTTAAATTATTATTAGTTTTAGTTTATTTTATTAGTTATTAGTTTTATTAGTTTAGTTAGTTATTAGTTTATTATTATTTAGTTATTATGTTTGTTTATTATTATTAAGTTTAGTTTACTTATTTAGGTTTATTTATTATTTAGTTTTATTATTAGTTTATTTTATTATTATTAGTTTAGTTATTTATTTTATTTAGTTTAGTATTATTATTATTAGTTATTTGTTATTAATTTAGTTTTAGTTTATTAGTTTTAATTTATTACTAGTTTTAGATATTATTATTTAGTTAGTTTATTAATTTAATAATTTAGTTTAGTTATTAGTTTTACTTATTAATTAGTTATTATTATTAGTTATTTATTAGTTAATTAGTTAGTTAATTAGTTTTAGTTTTTTAGTTTATTATAAATTGGTTTATTAGTTTATCTCATGGTTAAGTTTATTGGAGTTATTGTTAGTTATATTAGTTTAGTTAGTTAGTTTGTTATTAGTTTAGTTAGTTTTATTACTAGTTTAGTTTATTATGAGTTTATTAGTTTATTAGGTAGTTTTATTATTATTATTAGTTAGTTTTTAGTTAGTTAAGATTTAATTTGTTATTATTAATTAGATATTTAATTTTAGTTATGAGTTAGGTTTATAGAGTTTAGGGTTTAGGTTTGAGGTTTTAAGGTTGGTTAGTAGGTTTAGGGTTTAGAGTGGTGGGTTTTTTAGGTTTAGCATTTAGGGTTAGGGTTTTGTTTATTTTTTTATTTTTTTATTTTTAGGGTTTAAGGTTTAGGGTCTAGGTTTAGGGTTCAAGTTTTAATTTAGGGCTTAGGGTTTTTGGTATTTTTTAGCAAATAAAAAATTCAGATTCAACCTTTCATCTTTTTGATTTCATCAACCAAGTAACACACCAAGTTCTCTAAGACATAAGTGATGAAATAAAAAAAAATGAGCATGCATAGAGCAAGTAAAAAACCCAAGAGAACTAGAACCGTCTATACTTTAAAGACACAATTCCATAAGCAGCAGATTGGATCGGCCATTCTTCAGTTTCTCCAGTTCCCATCAGAACCACCCCAGCCTCTCGAGTAGTAGAATCAACCATCATATCCCTGATCTCTCCCTCTGTCACCACCACATCTGTAACCTCCATCGCTCCTCCGGCCTCCATAACCACCACTGCTCTGACCAATACCTCTATATCAACCAGCACCTCTAGATCCCCCACCACCACCGCGGATAATGCTCCTTCGCCAATGCCAGATCAAGACTGAGCCTAGTTGATGGTGATGCTCTCGTCTTCAAGGTTCTGCCCATTCTTATGATTTAGGATTAGGTTTAAGTTTATTTGGTTTTATGGTTTAGTTTTTTTTAATTTATTTAGTTTCTTTAAGTTTAGGTTTAGGGTTTGGGGTTTAGGGTTTATGTTTAGGGTTAGGGTTTAGGGTTTAGAGTTTAACATTTAGGTTTTATGGTTTAGGGTTTAGGGTTTAGGGTTTATGGTTTAGATTTTAGGGGTTGGGGTTTAATATTTTTTAGGGTTTAGGGTTTAGGGTTGTAGGTTTATTGATGTAGGTTTTGGATTTAGGGTTAGTTTTTTTGTTTAGGGTTTAGGGTTTAGGGTTTAGGATTTGGGGTTGAGGCTTATTTTAAAAAAAAATGAAGTAAGCCTATGATTTAGGTTTATTATTATTTTTTATTTTAATTTATTTTATTTTTTATTTTTATTTAGGTTTATTTTTTATTTTTATTTAGTTTAGTTTATTTATTTTAGCTTTATCGCTTTTAAGTTAGGGTTTTGTTTTAGTTTATTTTAAAGTTTAGGTTTATGTTTAAGTTTATTTTAGTTGAGTTTTATTTTAGTTTATTTTTTAGGTTTAGGTTTTATTTTTCTATTTAGTTTAGATCGGTTTTATTTTATCTTATTTAGGTATTAGTTTATTTTAGGTTAATTTTAGGTTTTATTTTAGTTTTATTTTAGTTTATGTTTAGTTGAGTTTAATTTTATTTTAGGTATAGGTTTATTTTTTATTTTAAGGTTTAAGTTTATTTTTATTGTATTTTTTTAGGTTTATGTTTTATGTTTTTTTTTAGGTTTATTTTAGTTTTATTTTTTAGTTTTTTCAATTTATTTTAGTTTATTTTATTTTATTTAGTTTAGTTTAGGTTTATGTTTAGTTTACTTTAGGTTTAACTTTAGGTTTACTTATTTTAGTTTATTTTATTTTAGTTTAGGTTGAGGTTTATTTTATTTTATTTATTATTATTTTAGGTTTAACTTTTTAGTTTAGGGTTTAGTCTTTATTCTATATTTATTTTTAGGTTTTATTTTAAGGTTTCTTTTTTAGGTTTAGGTTATTATTTAGTTTTCATTTTAGTTTCTTTCTATTTTACATTTATTTTTTATTTTATTTAGGTGTTTAATTTTATATTATTTTATTTTTTAGTTTTAGTTTAGTTTCTTTATTTTATTTTAGGTTTTTTTTTATTTTTATTTTATTTTATTTTTTTTGCTGATTGGGGTTTAGGTTTTTATATTTATTTAGGTTTAGGTTTTATTTATCATACTAGGTTTTAGGTTTATGTTTTTTAGGTTTTTTAGGTAGTTTAGGGTAGTTTAAGGGTTTTAGGTCAGGATTTAGTGATCAGGGTAGAGTTAGATCTGGGTTTAAGAGCCCAGTTTGGGGTTAATCAGTGTGGGGTTAAGGGTCAGTAGGTTTATGGAGTTTAGAGTTTAAAAGAGGTTAGGGCAAGAGTTTAGGTTTAGTAAGTTTAGTTTAGTCAGTTTAGTTAGTTTAGTTTAGGAGGTCATAGGTTAGGTTTTAAGATTTGGAGGGTTTAAATAAGTTTAAGTGTATTGTGGTTTTTAGGGTTTAGTGTGTTAGTTTTTTTCATTTACGGTTTAGGATTTAGGGTTTAAGATTTGGGGTTTAGGGTTTTGTTTTTCTTCTAAAATTAAGTAAACTAGTAGGTTTAGGTTTATTTAGTTTATATTTTTTTTATTTAAGTTTATATTAATTTTTATTTTTAATTTGGTTTATTTTGTATTTTCATTTAGTTAGTTTATTTATTTTAGTTTAGATTTTTATTTTACTTTACTTTTTAGGTTTAAGTTTATTTTTTAGTTAAGTTTTATTTTTATTTTATTTTAGTTTGTGTTTTATTTTTTATTTTAGGTTTATGTTCAAGTTTTTTTATTTTATTTTTTAGGTTTGTTTTCTTTTATGATTTATTTTAGATTTATTTTTAGGTTCAATTTTTTAGCCAGTTTATGTTTAATCTAATTGAGTTTTATTTTTTATTTTATTTTAGCCTAGGATTTTTTTTAATTCTTAAGCTTCAGTTTTTTTATTTTATTTTTTGGTTTAGGTTTAGATTTTGTTTTAGGTTTACTTTTAGGTTTTATTTTTTAGTTTAGGTTTAGGTTTCTTTTATTAATTTTATTTTATTTTAGGTTCAGTTTAGGTTTAGTTTACTTTAGATTTAGGTTTATGTTTTATTTATTTTAGTTGTTTTTTTCTTTAGTTTACGTTTAGGTTTATTTTATTTTGTTAATTTTATTTTTATTTTATGTTTAATTTTATTTTTGTTTAGGGTTTAAGTTTTATTTTTTATTTATTTTTAGGTTTATTTTTTAGACTTAGGTTTTTATTAAGTATTTTTAATTTTATTTTAGGTTTTATTTTGCTTATTAATTTAGTTTAGTTTTATTCTAGTTATCTAGTTTAGTTTATTTTAGTTTATTTAGGTTTAGGTTTATTTTATTTATTTATTTAGGCTTTTTTATTTAGTTTAGGTTTAGGTTTATGTTTAGGTTTAGTTAGTTTAGATTTATTTAGGTTTAAGTTTTATTTAGTTTAGTTTTATTTAGTTTATGTTGGGGTTTTATTTTAGTTTAGGTTTATTTATTTAGGTTTAGGTTTAGGTTTAGTTTAAGTTTACTTAGTTTAGGATTATTTTATTTAGGTTTAGCTTTATTTATATTAGTTTATTTTATTTTATTTAGTTTTAGTTTATGTTTATTTTAGTTTAGGTTTATTAGGTTTATTTATGTTTAGGTTTAGGTTTATTTTTATTTAGGTTTAGGTTTACATTTTTATTTAGGTTTAGGTTGACCTTTAGGTTTAGGTTTATTTTTTATTTTAGTTTAGATTTATTTATTTAGTTTAGTTTAGGTTTAGATTTAGTTTTATTTTTATTTTATTTTTTATTTAGCTTATTAAGTTTAGGTTTATTTATTTAGTTTAGTTTAGGTTTATATTTTGGTTTTGGTTTTAGAATTGGTTTATTTAATTTAGCTTTAGTTTATTTAATTTTAGTTTATTTCAATTATTTAGGTTTTGATTTATTTTAGTTTAGTTTAGTTTAATTTATTTGTTTAGTTTATTTTTAATTTAGGTTTATTTACTTAGTTTATTTAGTTTAGTTTATTTAATTTTAATTTAGGTTTAGGTTTATTTAGGTTTATTTAGTTTAGTTTATTTTTGTTTATTTATTTTGTTTATTTTAGTTCATTTAGTTTAGGTTTAGGTATAGGTTTAGTTTAGTTTATTTTAGTTTAGGTTTTGGTTTAGTTTATTTTACTTAGTTTATTTATTTTATTATATTTTATTTAGTTTATGTTTATTTATTTTATTTATTTGTTTTTTAGGGTTTTAGGGTTTATGTTTGGGGTTCAAGTTTTAATTTAGGGCTTAGGGTTTTTGGTATTTTTTAGCAAAGAAAAAATTTATATTCAACATATCATCTTTTTGATTTCATCAACCAAGTAACACACCAAGTTCTCTAAGACACGATGAAATAAATAAAAAAATGAGCATGCATAAAGCAAATCAAAACCCAAGAGAACTAGAATCTATACTTTAAAGACACAATTCCATAAGCGATTGTGGCCATTCTTGTTTCTCCGGTCATCAACCACCCCAGCCTCTCGAGTAGTAGAATCAACCATCATATCCCTGATCTCTCCCTTCGTCACCACAACATCTGTAACCTCCATCGCTCCTCCGGCCTCCATAACCACCACTGCTCTGACCAACACCTCTATATCAACCAGCACCTCTAGATCCCCCACCACCACTGTGATAACTGCCTCCTCTACCTTCGCCTCCAACGCCAGATCAAGATTGAGCCTAGTTGATGGTGATGCTCTTGTCTTCAAGGTTCTGCCCATTCTTATGGTTTAGATTAGGTTTAAGTTTATTTGGTTTTATGGTTTAGTTTTTTTTTTTAATTTATTTAGTATCTTTAGGTTTAGGTTTAGGGTTTGGGGTTTAAGGTTTAGGGTTTGGGGTTTAGGGTTTATGTTTAGGGTTAGGGTTTAGGGTTTAACATTTAGGTTTTATGGTTTTGGGTTTAGGGTTTAGGGTTTAGGGTTTAGATTTTAGGGGTTGGGGTTTAAGAATTTTTATGGTTTAGGGTTTAGGGTTGTAGGTTTATTGATGTAGGTTTGGGTTTAGGTTTTTTGTTTAGGGTTTAGGGCTTAGGGTTTAGGATTTAGGGTTGAGGGTTATTTTTAAAAAAAATGAAGTAAACCTATGATTTAGGTTTATTTTTTTTATTTTTTTATTTTAATTTATTTTATTTTTTATTTTTATTTAGGTTTATTTTTTAGTTTTATTTAGTTTAGCTTATTTATTTTAGCTTTATCTATTTTAAGTTAGGGTTTTATTTTAGTTTATTTTTAAAGTTTAGGTTTATGTTTAAGTTTATTTTTTAGTTGAGTTTTATTTTTAGTTTATTTTTTTAGGTTTAGGTTTTATTTTTTCTTTTTCGATTTAGTATCAGGGTATTTATTTTATCTTGTAGGTTTAGGTATTAGGTTTTTATTTTAGGTTAATTTTTAGGTTTTATTTTCTAGTTTAGGTTTAGGTCTATTTTTAGTTGAGTTTAATTTTTATTTTTTTTAGGTATAGGTTTATTTTTTATTTTAAGGTTTAAGTTTAGGTTTTTATTGTATTTTTTAGGTTTATATTTTATGTTTTTATTTTAGGTTTATTTTAGTTTTTTTTTTAGTTTAGGTTTTGATTTATTTTTAGTTTATTTTATTTTATTTAGTTTAGGTTTAGGTTTATGTTTAGTTTACTTTAGGTTTAACTTTAGGTTTACTTATTTTAGTTTATTTTATTTTAGTTTAGGTTGAGGTTTATTTTATTTTTTATTTTATTATTATTTTAGGTTTAACTTTTTTTAGTTTAGGGTTTAGTCTTTATTCTATATTTATTTTTAGGTTTTATTTTAAGGGTTCCTTTTTAGGTTTAGATTTTTATTTAGTTTTCACTTTAGTTTCTATCTATTTTACATTTATTTTTTATTTTATTTAGGTGTTTAATTTTTATATTAATTTTATTTTTTAGTTTAGTTTATGATTTCTTTATTTTATTTTAGTTTTTTATTTTTTATTTTATTTTATTTTTATGATTAGGTTTAAGTTTTATTTTATTTTATTTTATTTAGGTTTAGGTTTAGTTATTTATTATAATTTTAGGTTTTACATAGTTTAGGTTTAGGCTTTTAGGTTTTTAAAGTTTAGGGTTTAGGGTTTAGGGTTTAGGGTTTAGGGTTTAGGGTTTTAGGGTTTAGGGTTTAGGGTTAGGATTTAGGATTTAGGGTTTAGGGTTTATTGTTTAGTCTTTAGGATTTAAGGCTTGGTTAGAGGGTGGTTTAGTTTATTTTAGTTTAGTCAGTTAGGGTTTGTGGTTTAGGTTTTAGAGTTTAAAGTAGGATTATGTATTAGTTTAGGTTTAGGGTTTAGGGTTAGGTTAGGTTTAGAGGTTTGAGTTTAGGGAGAGTTTTTAGGTTTAGGTTTAGGGTTAGGTGGTTGTGGTTAGGGTTTAAGATTTAGGGTTTAGGGTTTTTTAATGTTTAGGGTTGTAGGTTTAGTGTTGTTGGTTTAGGGTTTAGGGTTTAGGGTGTAGGGTTAGTTTTTTCATTTACGATTTAGGTTTTAGGGTTTAGGATTTGGGGTTTAGGGTTTTGTTTTTCTTTTAAAATTAAGTAAACTGGTAGATTTAGGTTTATTTAGTTTATATTTTATTTATTTTAGTTTATTTTATTTTTTATTTTTAATTAGGTTTATTTTGTATTTTCATTTAGTTTAGTTTATTTTAGTTTAGATTTTATTTTAGTTTTTTTTAGGTTTAAGTTTATTTTAAGTTTTATTTTTATTTTATTTTACTTTTAGGTTTTATTTTTATTTTTTAGGTTTATGTTCAAGTTATTATTTTATTTTTTTATGTTTACGTTTTATGATTTATTTTAGATTTATTTTTAGGTTTAATTTTTTTAGCTTAGGTTTATGTTTATTTTAATTGAGTTTTATTTTATTTTATTTTTTAGGTTTAGGTTCTATTTTTTAATTTTAGGTTTAGGTTTAGGTTTTTATTTTATTTTTTTGGTTTAGGTTTCAGATTTTTGTTTTAGGTTTATTTTAGGTTTTATTTTTTAGTTTAGGTTTCTTTTAATTAATTTTATTTTATTATTGAGTTTAGGTTTAGTTTACTTTAGATTTAGGTTTATGTTTTATTTATTTTAGTTGTTTTTCTTTAGTTTACGTTTAGGTTTATTTTATTTTGTTAATTTTATTTTTATTTTATGTTTAATTTTATTTTTGTTTAGGGTTTAAGTTTTATTTTTTATTTATTTTTAGGTTTATTTTTTAGACTTAGGTTTTTATTAAGTATTTTTAATTTTATTTTAGGTTTTATTTTGCTTTATTTAATCTAGTTTAGCTCTTTATCTTAGTTATTCAATTTATTTGCTTTAGTTTATTTCAGTTTCAGTGTTTATTTTATTTATTTATTTAGGCTTTTTATTTAGTTTAGGTTTAGGTTTATGTTTAGGTTTAGTTAGTTTAGATTTATTTAGGTTTAAGTTTTATTTAGTTTAGTTTTATTTAGTTTATGTTTTTATTTTAGTTTAGGTTTATTTATTTAGGTTTAGGTTTAGGTTTAGTTTAAGTTTACTTAGTTTAGGATTATTTTATTTAGGTTTATTTATATTAGTTTATTTTATTTTATTTAGTTTTAGTTTATGTTTATTTTAGTTTAGGTTTATTAGGTTTATTTATGTTTAGGTTTAGGTTTATTTTTATTTAGGTTTAGGTTTACATTTTATTTATTTTAGGTTGACCTTTAGGTTTAGGTTTATTTTTTATTTTAGTTTAGATTTATTTATTTAGTTTAGTTTAGGTTTAGATTTTATTTTATTTTATTTTTTTATTTAGCTTATTAAGTTTAGGTTTATTTATTTAGTTTAGTTTAGGTTTATATTTTGGTTTGGTTTTAGAATTGGTTTATTTAATTTAGCTTTAGTTTATTTAATTTTAGTTTATTTCAATTTAGGTTTTGATTTATTTTAGTTTAGTTTAGTATAATTTATTTGTTTAGTTTATTTTTAATTTAGGTTTATTTACTTAGTTTATTTAGTTTAGTTTATTTAATTTTAATTTAGGTTTAGGTTTATTTAGGTTTATTTAGTTTAGTTTATTTTTGTTTATTTATTTTGTTTATTTTAGTTCATTTAGTTTAGGTTTAGGTATAGGTTTAGTTTAGTTTATTTTAGTTTAGGTTTTGGTTTAGTTTATTTTACTTAGTTTATTTATTTTATTATATTTTATTTAGTTTATGTTTATTTATTTTATTTATTTGTTTTTTAGGGTTTAAGGTTTAGGGTTTATGTTTGGGGTTCAAGTTTTAATTTAGGGCTTAGGGTTTTTGGTATTTTTTAGCAAAGAAAAAATTTATATTCAACATATCATCTTTTTGATTTCATCAACCAAGTAACACACCAAGTTCTCTAAGACACAAGCGATGAAATAAATAAAAAAAATGAGCATGCATAAAGCAAATCAAAAACCCAAGAGAACTAGAACCGTCTATACTTTAAAGACACAATTCCATAAGCATTGGATCTACCATTCTTCGCTTTCTCAGGTTCCCATCGAACCACCCCCTCTAGTAGTAGAACCATCATATCCCCTGATCTCTCCTCACCACAACATCTGTAACCTCCATCGCTCCTCCGGCCTCCATAACCACCACTGCTCTGACCAATACCTCTATATCAACCAGCACCTCTAGATCCCCCACCACCAGTGATAACCTCCCTCTACTCAGCCACCAATGATCAAGACTGAGCCTAGTTGATGGTGATGCTCTTGTCTTCAAGGTTCGCCCATTCTTATGGTTTAGATTAGTTTAAGTTTATTTGGTTTTATGTTTTTTTTTTTAATTTATTTAGTATCTTTTTAGGTTTAGGTTTGGGGTTTAAGGTTTAGGTTTGGGGTTTAGTTTATGAGGGTTTAGTTTTAGTTAACATTTAGGTTTATGGTTTTATTTTAGGGTTTAGGGTTTAGGGTTTAGATTTTAGGGGTTGGGGTTTAAGAATTTTTATGGTTTAGGGTTTAGGGTTGTAGGTTTATTGATGTAGGTTTTGGGTTTAAGGTTAGTTTTTTTGTTTAGGGTTTAGGGTTTAGGGTTTAGGATTTAGGGTTGAGGGTTATTTTTAAAAAAAATGAAGTAAACCTATGATTTAGGTTTATTTTTTTTATTTTTTTATTTATTTTATTTTTTATTTTTATTTAGGTTTATTTTTTAGTTTTATTTAGTTTAGCTTATTTATTTTAGCTTTATCTATTTTAAGTTAGGGTTTTATTTTAGTTTATTTTTAAAGTTTAGGTTTATGTTTAAGTTTATTTTTTAGTTGAGTTTTATTTTTAGTTTATTTTTTTAGGTTTAGGTTTTATTTTTCTTTTGATTTAAGATCAGGGTTTTTATTTTATCTTGTAGGTTTAGGTATTAGGTTTCTATTTTAGGTTAATTTTAGGTTTTATTTTCTAGTTTAGGTTTAGTCTATTTTTAGTTGAGTTTAATTTTTATTTTTTTTAGGTATAGGTTTATTTTTTATTTTAAGGTTTAAGTTTAGGTTTTTATTGTATTTTTTAGGTTTATATTTTATGTTTTTATTTTAAGTTTATTTTTAGTTTTTATTTTTTAGTTTAGGTTTTGATTTATTTTTAGTTTATTTTATTTTATTTAGTTTAGGTTTAGGTTTATGTTTAGTTTACTTTAGGTTTAACTTTAGGTTTACTTATTTTAGTTTATTTTATTTTAGTTTAGGTTTATTTTTATTTTATTTTATTTTATTATTTTAGGTTTAACTTTTAGTTTATTTTAGTCTTTATTCTATATTTATTTTTAGGTTTTATTTTAAGGGTTCTTTTTAGGTTTAGATTTTATTTAGTTTTCATTTTAGTTTCATCTATTTTACATTTATTTTTTTATTATTTAGGTGTTTAATTTTTATATTAATTTTATTTTTTAGTTTAGTTTATGATTTCTTTATTTTATTTTAGTTTTTTATTTTTTATTTTATTTTATTTTTATGATTAGGTTTAAGTTTCTATTTTATTTTATTTTATTTAGGTTTAGGTTTACTTATTTATTATACTTTTAGTTTTACAGTTTTTTTAGGTTTTAAAGTTTAGGGTTTAGTAGTTTCAGGGTTTAGGGTTTAGGGTTTAGGGTTTTGTTTAGGGTTTAGGTCAGGATTTAGGATTTTAGGGTTTAGGGCCCATGTCCCTCAGATCTTGAGAGAGTTTAACCAGGTCATAGCTCATAGTCAGGTTTGTGGTAGGTTTTAGAGATTTAAAGAGGTCATGCACAGAGCCCAGGAGGGAGTTTAAGGCCAAGGCCAGGTGGCTCAGGCTGTGGCCTGAGTTTAGGTTTAGAGGGTTTAGGTTTAAGAGTGTCAGTGGTGAGGTAGGTAAGATTTAGTTTAGGGTTTTAAAGGTGTAGTGGGTTAGTGTGGTTTAGGCCCAGGAGGTTAGTTTTCACCACCAGAGTTTTGTTTAGGATTTGGGGTTTAGGGTTTTGTTTTTCTTTAAAATTACAAACTGGCAGATTTAGGTTTATTTAGTTTATATTTTATTTATTTTAGTTTATTTTATTTTTATTTTTTAAGTTTATTTTTGTATTTTCATTTAGTTTAGTTTATTTATTTTAGTTTAGATTTTTATTTTAGTTTATTTTTTAGGTTTAAGTTTATTTTTAAGTTAAGTTTTATTTTTATTTTATTTTTACTTTTAGGTTTTATTTTTTATTTTTAGGTTTATGTTCAAGTTATTATTTTATTTTTTTATTTTTATGTTTTATGATTTATTTTAGATTTATTTTTAGGTTTAATTTTTTTAGCTTAGGTTTATGTTTATTTTTAATTGAGTTTTATTTTATTTTATTTTTAGGTTTAGGTTCTATTTTTTTAATTTTAGGTTTAGGTTTAGGTTTATTTTATTTTTTTTTTTGGTTTAGGTTTCAGATTTTGTTTTGTTTTTATTTTTTTTTGGTTTTATTTTTAGTTTAGGTTTAGGTTTCTTTTTAATTAATTTTATTTTATTCAGTTTAGGTTCAGGTTTAAGTTTAGTTTACTTTAGATTTAGGTTTATGTTTTATTTATTTTAGCTGTTTTACTTTAGTTTACGTTTAGGTTTATTTTATTTTGTTAATTTTATTTTTATTTTAGGTTTAATTTTTTTTTTGTTTAGGGTTTAGGTTTTATTTTTTATTTGTTTTCAGGTTTATTTTTTCGGCTTAGGTTTTTATTAAGTTTTTCTAATTTTATTTTAGGTTTTATTTTGCTTATTGATTTAGTTTAGTTTTATTCTAGTTATCTAGTTTAGTTTATTTTAGTTTATTTAGGTTTAGGTTTATTTTATTTATTTATTTTGGCTTTTTTATTTAGTTTAGGTTTAGGTTTTGTTTAGTTTATTTAGTTTAGATTTATTTAGGTTTAAGTTTTATTTATTCAGTTTATTTAGTTTATGTTGGGGTTTTATTTTAGTTTAGGTTTATTTATTTAGGTTTAGTTTAGGTTTAGTTTAAGTTTACTTAGTTTAGATTATTTTAGGTTTAGCTTTATTTATTTTAGTTTATTTTATTTTATTTAGTTGTAGTTTATGTTTATTTTAGTTTAGGTTTATTAGGTTTGTTTATGTTTAGGTTTAAGTTTATTTTTATTTAGGTTTAGGTTTAGGTTTTTATTTAGGTTTAGGTTGACCTTTAGGTTTAGGTTTATTTTTTATTTTAGTTTAGATTTATTTATTTAGTTTAGTTTAGGTTTAGATTTATTTTTATTTTTATTTTATTTTTTATTTAGATTATTAAGTTTAGGTTTATTTATTTAGTTTTGTTTATTTATTTTTAGTTTAGGTTTATATTTTGGTTTAGGTTTTGGAATAGGTTTATTTAATTTAGCTTTAGTTTATTTAATTTTAGTTTATTTCAATTATTTAGGTTTTGATTTATTTTAGTTTAGTTTAGTTTAATTTATTTGTTTAGTTTATTTTTAATTTAGGTTTATTTACTTAGTTTATTTAGTTTAGGTTATTTAATTTTAGTTTAAGTTTAGGTTTATTTAGGTTTATTTAGTTTAGTTTATTTTAGTTTATTTATTTACTTTATTTTAGTTCATTTACTTTAGGTTTAGGTATAGGTTTAGTTTAGTTTATTTTAGTTTAGGTTTTGGTTTAGTTTATTTTACTTAGTTTATTTATTTATTTATTTTATTTTATTTTATTTTGTTTATGTTTATTTATTTTATTTATTTGTTTTTTAATTTAGGTTTAGGTTTAGTTTTAGGTTTATGTTATATGGTTTAGGGTTTAGGGTTTACGATTTAGGGTTTACGATATAAAGTTTAGCATTTAGGATTAGGGTTTTTTTTACTTTTCTATTTTTTTAATTTTTTTTGTTTAGTGTTTAAGATTTTTTATGGTTTAGGGTTTAGGGTTTAAGGTTTAGGATTGTAGGTTTAGGGTTAGGGTTAGTTTTATGCTTTAGGGCATAGGGTTTAAGATTTAGGGTTTATGGTTTTAATTTGTTTTATATTATATTATTTTTTATTTTTATTTCAATTTATTTTCTATTTTTATTTAGTTTAGTTTATTGATTTTAGGTTTATTTAATTTTGCTTAGTTTTTTATTTTAGTATATGTTTTAGGTTTAGGCTTAGTTTTTGTTTACTTTTTAGTTTAGTTTTATTTTTATTTTATTTTTTAGGTTTAGGTTTTATTTTTTATTTTTAGGTTAAGGTTTAGAATTTTATTTTATTTATTTTGGTTTAGGTTTTAGGTTTTTATTTTAGGTTTATTTTTAGGTTCTATTTTTTAGTTTAGGTTTAGTTTTATTTTTAGTTTAGTTAATTTTATTTAGTTTAGGGTTTAGCTTTAGTATATTTTAGGTTTAGGTTTAGGTTTTATTTATTTTAGTTTAGGTTTAGGTTTATTTTATTTTATTTATTTTAAGTTTAGGTTTTATTTTTTACTTTAGGGTATATGTTCAATTATTTATTTATTTTTAGAATTTTTTTAGGTTTAAGTTTTTATTTAGTCTTTATTTTATTTTATTTTAGGTTTATTTTATTTTTATTTTATATTTAGTTTTTATTTTATTTAGGTTTTTTTATTTTTAGGTTTATTTTATTTTTTATTTTGGCTTAGGTTTTTATTTATTTTATTTTTGTTTTGTTTAGGTTTAGGTTTTAGTTTGGGTTTTTATTTTATTTTATTTTATTATTTAATTTAGGTTTATGTTATTTTATTTATTTTATTTTTATGTTTTATTTTATTTAGGTTTTTTTTTATAGGTTTAGGGTTTGTGGGTCCAGGTGGTTTTAAGGGTGGGTTAAGGATTTAGGGGTTTGGGTTGTAGGTTTTAGGGTTTAAGGTTTGGGGTTTAGGGTTTAGGATTGTAGGTTTATGGTTTAGGGTTCATGGTTTAGGTTTAGTTTTAGGGTTTAGGGTAGGGTTAGGGTTTTTTTATTATTTTATTATTTTATTATTTTCTTTTTTATTTTAAATTTAATAAACTGGTAGGTTTAAGATTATTTAGTTTATTTATTTTATTTTATTTTACTTTTTATTTTTATTTAAATTTATTTATTTTTATTTAGTTTATCTTATTTATTTTAGGTTTATTTATTTTTATTTAGGTTTTTTATTTTAGTTTATTTTTAAGTTTAGGTTTTGGTTTAGTTTATTTTTTAGATTATTTTTATTTTTATTTTATTTTTTAAGTTTAGGTTTTACTTTTTATTATTAGGTTTAGGTTTAGGGTTTTATTTTATTTTTTTTTGGTTTAGGCTTTAGGTTTTTATTTTAGGTTTATTTTTAGGTTTTATTTTTTAGTTTAGGTTGAAGTTTTTTTTTATTTTATTTTATTTTATTTAGTTTAACTGTAGGTTTAGGGTTAGGTTTAGGTTTTATTTATTTCAATTTTGTTTATTTTAGTTTAGGTTTAAGTTTATTTTATTTTTATTTTAGGTTAAGGTTATTTTTATAGTTTAGGGTTTATGTTTAATTTTTTATTTATTTTTAGGTTTTATGTTTTGGTTTATTTTTTAGGTTTGGGTTTTTATTTAATATTTATTTTGTTTCAATATAGGTTTATTTTTTTTATTTTAGGTTTAGGTTTTATTTTATTTAGGTATTTTTTTGTTTAGTTTAGGTTTTTATTTCTTTTATTTTAGTCTAGTTTTTATTTTTTATTTTATTTTCTTTTTAGGTTTTGGTTTTAATTTATGTTTTTAGTTTAGTTTATTTTATTTTATTTATTTTATTTTGGTTTAGGTTTATTTATTTATTTTATTTTTAGGTTCTATTTAGTTTAGGTTTAGGTTTTTAGCTTTTTAGGGTTTAGGGTTTTGGGTTTAGGGTTTAGGGTTTAAGATTTAGGGATTAGGGTTTAGAGTTTTATGGTTTAGGGTTCTTAGGGTTTAGGGTTTAGGTTTTAGGTTTAGGGTTTAGGTTTTATTTTAGGGTTTAATGCTTTTGGTTTTTTTTAAAGAGAGCAAATTGAGATTCAACATTTCTTCATTTTGATTTTATCAACCAAGTAACACACCAAGTTTTCTAAGACACAAGTGACAACATAGATAAAAAATGAGCACGCATAGAGTAAATCAAAACCATAGATAACTAGAACCATCTCTACTATAATGACACAGTTTCATAAACAATAGATCAGATTGGTCATTCTTCAATTTTTTTAGTTCCCATCAGAACCACCCTGTCCTCTCGAGTAGCTGAATCTGCCATCATATCCCTGATCTCTCCCTCCACCACCACCATGATTGTAACCTCAGTCGCTCCTCCCGCCTCCATAACCATCATTGCTCCGACCACCACCTCCATATCCTTCGACACCACCAGATCCCCCACCACCATTACGATAATCACCGCCTCCGCCTTCGCCTCCACAGCCAGATCTAGACTGAGCCTAGTTGACGATGATGTTCCTACTGTCAAGGTTTTACCCATTCTTAGGGATTAGGTTTATGTTTAGGTTAATAGGTTTTTTAGTTTGAGTTTATTTTTTAATTTATTTAGTAACTTTAGGTTTAGGTTTAGGGTTTGGTGTTTAGGGTTTAGAGTTTAGGGTTAGGGTTTAGGGTTTATAGTTTAGGGTTTAGTGTTTTAGTGTTTGTACTTTTAGGGTTTAGGGTTTGGGTTAGGGATTAGGGTTTAAGATTTTGGGTATTTTAGCATTTTGGGTTTTGGGTTTATGGTTCAGTGTTTAGGCTTTAGGGTTTAGGTTTTTGTGGAGGGAGGTCAGCACAGGGAGGGAGGGATTAGGAGTGGAGCTTTAGGGTTTAATGTTTAGTGTCAGATCAGAATTAGTGGCCCAGGTCAGGGTCAGGGTCAGGTTTAAGGCCCAGCCTGGAGGCCTTTAGGGTTTAACATGAGATCAGAGATAAACCCAGGTTTGGAGTGAGCATCAGGTAGGTTTGAGAGGGCCCAGCTCAGTGGCAGCCAAGATCTAGTTCAGGGTCATGGTTTAGTGAGGGTTTAGGGTTTAGGGTTTAAGGTAGGGTGCAGGTATGTGCAGGTTTGGTAAGGGAGGACTAGTTTTAGGGTTTAGGGTTTAGAGTTTAGGATTTAAGGTTTAGGGTTTAGGTTTTTTTTTTAAATTTAAGCAAATCGATAGGTTTATGTTTATTTAGTTTATTTAATTTATTTTAGTTTATATTTTTATTTAGGTTTATTTTTTAGTTTTATTTAGTTTGGTTTATTTATTTTAGTTTAGGTATTTTTATTTTAGTTTTTATTTTAGGTTTAGGATTAGGTTCATTTTTTAGTTTAGTTTTAATTTTATTTTATTTTTTAGGTTTAGGTTTTATTTTTTTATTTTTTTAAGTTTAGTTATTTAGTTAGTTTTATTTTATTTAGTTATTAGTTAATTAGTTAATTATTAGTTAGTTATTATTAATTTTTTTATTTAAGTGTTTTATTATTTAGTTAGTTTTATTATTAGTTTAGTTATTTAGTTAGTTTTATTTTTTTACTTTTTAAATTAAGCTAATCGGTAGGAACATTTTTTTATTTTTTTAGGATCACCCACCACCACAACGATAATCGTCGCCTCCGCCTTCGCCTCCACTGCCAGATCTAGACTGAGCCTGGTTCACGGTGATGTTCCTACTGTCAAGTTTCTACCCATTCTTAAGGTTTTTGTTTAGGATTAGGTTGTTTAAGGTTTAGGGTTTATGGTTTAGGGTTTACAGTTTAGGGTTTAGGATCAAGGGTTTAGGGTTACGGTTAGGATTTAAGGTTTAGGGTTTAGGTTGTATAGTTAGTTTAGGGTTTAAGGCTTAGGGGTTTAGGGTTTTGGGTTTATGGTTTATGATTTAAGGTTGTAGGTTTACGATTTAGGGTATAGGGTTAGTTTAGGTTTTAGGATTTAGAGTTTAGGGTTAAGGTTTAGGGTTTAGGATTTTTTTTCAAAACTAAGTAAACCAGTAGGTTTAGGTTCATTTAGTTTATTTTTTATTTATTTCAGCTTATTTTATTTTTTATTTTTATTTAGTTTAGTTTATTTATTTTAGGTTTATTCATTTTAGTTTAGGATTTTTATTTCATATTTTTTTAGGTTCATGTTTAGGTTTATGTTTATTTTTTACTTTAGTTTTATTTTTATTTTATTTTTTAAGTTTTGGTTTTAATTTATATTTTTAGGTTTAGGTTTAGGTTTCTATTTTATTTTTTTAGGATTAGGTTTTCATATAGTTTTTATTTTATTTTATTTTTTATAATATTGTGTTATATTTTATTTATGTTTTATTTGTATGTTTATTTTATTTTAGTTTAGTTTAGGTTGTTATTTATTTTATTTTAGTTTAGTTTTTATTTTGTTTTATTTATAGGTTTAGGTTTTGGTTTAGGTTCAAGTTTAATTTTAGTTTAGGTTTTATTTTATTTTATTTTATTTAAGTTTAGATTTTTTATTTTTTATTTTAAGTTTATTTAGGTTTAGGTTTTAGGTTTTATGTTTTAGGTTTTAGATTTTAGGGCTTTAGCTTTAGGTTTATGGTCCAGGGAGGTTTGGGTAGGGTTATAGGTGGTTTTAAGGTTAGGAGGTGTGGCTCACAGTTTAGGGTTTAGGGTTTAGGATCTAGGACTTAGGTAGAGATGGCCTGCGTCCAGGTTTGAGCCTGGGGTTTAGGGTTTAGGTTAGTTTTGGGTTTAGGGTCAGGATTTAAGATTTAGCTTTAGGGTAGAGTGGTTTAGGGTTTAGGGTGGGGAGGGTTAGGGTCATACCCAAGGCCACAAGTTTAGGGTTTAAGGTAGGGTAAGGTTTAGATTTAGGGTTTTGGTTTAGGGTTTGTTTTAAATAAATTATATTTAGGTTTATTTAGTTTATTTAGTTATTTATTTATTTATTTTAATATATTTCATTTTAAATTTTTATTTATGTTTATCTTTTATTTTTATTTAGTTTAATTTATTTATTTTAGTTTATTTTTTAGTTTTAGGTTTAGGTTTATGTTTAACTTTTAGTTTAGTTTTATTATTTTATTATTTTTTGTGGTTTAATTTTTATTTTTTATTTTTAAGTTTAGGTTTAGGTTTTTATTTAAATTTTTTAGGCTTAGGTTTTCAGTTTTTATTTTAGGTTTATTTTTTGGTTTTATTTTATATTTTTAGTTTATGTTTATTTTTTGTTTAGTTTATTATAATTAGTTTAGGGTTTAGGTTTACTTTATTTTATTTTAGTTTATTTTAGTTTAGATTTAGGTTCATTTTATTTTATTTCCTTTAGGTTTATTTATTTTACTTTAGGTTTTTTATTTAAGTTTAATTTTTAGGTTTAGGTTTAGGTTTTTGGTTTTTTTTACGTTTCTTTTTAGGTATTTTTTTTCTTTTAGGTTTATGTTTATTTTTAGTTTATTTTATTTTATTTAGTTTAAGGTTTAGGTTTAGTTTATTTTAGGTTTAGGTTTAGGTTTTATTTATTTTAGTTTCGCTTATTTTATTTTGTTTATTTTAGGTTTAAATTTTTTTCCTTAGTTAAGTGTTTAAGTTTTATTTTTTAATTATTTTTAGGTTTAGGTTTTTATTTAGTTTTTATTTTATTTTACTTTTTGGTTTATTTTAATTTTTTTTCATTTAGTTTTTATTTTATTTAGGTTTTTTTATGTTTATTTTATTTTTTTAGTTTAGTTTAAGTTTTAATTTATTTTATTTTAGCTTATTTATTTTTATTTTATTTTAGGTTTTAGGTATAGGTTTAGGTTTAGGTTTTGTTTAGGTTTTATTTATTTTATTTTATTTATTTTATTTAAGTTTAGGTTTGTTTATTTATTTTATTTTTAGATTTTACCCAAGTAGTTTAGTGGTTTAGGTTGAAGGTTTGGGATGGTTTAAGGTTTAGGGTGGGATTAGTGTTATAGGTTTAAAGTTGTTAGTAGGGTTAATGGTTAGTTACTTTAGGGTTTAGGGTCTATTTAGGCTTTTGTGGGTTTAGGGTTGTGGGTCAGGGTGGTAGGGTTTGGGGAAAGTCAAGGGTCAGTGGTCAGAGGTTTTTAGGGTTTAGGCTTTAGCAGGGTTTAGGGTTATTAGGCTTTAGGGTTTATGGAGGGTTAGTTTAGGGTTTAGGGTTAGGGTTTAGGGCCTAGGGTTTAGGGTTGGTAAGTAGTGTACAATTAGGTTTTGATTTTTCTTTAGGGTTTAGGGTTTGGGTTTAGGTTGAAGTCCGAGCTTAGGATATGTAGGTAAGATTTAGGGTTTATGGCTTAGACGGTTTTTTAAGGTTTAGGGTTCTTTTAAAAAAATTAAAATTACAAACCGACAGTTTCGATTTTTTGTTTATTTTTTATTTATTTTAGTTTATTTTACTTTTTATTTTTATTTAAGTTTATTTTTCTTTTGATTTAGTTTATTTTATTTATTATAGGTTTATTTCTTTTAGTTTATTTTTTAAGTTTTTGTTTAGGTTTATGTTTATTTTTTAATTTAGTTTTATTTTTTATTTAATTTTTTTACGTTTAGGTTTTATTTTTTCTTTTTAGGTTTAAGTTTAGGTTTTGATTTTATTTTTTTAGGTTTAGGTTTTAGGCTTTTATTTTAGGTTTATTTTTAGGTTTTATTTTGTAGTTTAGGTTTAGGTTTATTTTTAGTTTATTTTATTTTTTTTAGTTAATGGTTTAGATTTAGTTTATTTTAGCATTGGTTTAGGTTTTACTTATTTTAGTTTAGTTTAATTTAGTTTAGGTTTAGGTTTATTTTATTTTATTTATTTTAAGTTTATGTTTTTTTTTTGTTTAAGGTTTATGTTTTATTTTTTATTTATTTTTAGGATTTATATTTTGCTTTATATTTTAGGTTTAGATTTTTATTTAGTTTTTATTTTATTTTATTTTTATTTTTTGTTTTAGTATTTATTTTATTTAGGTTTTTTATTTTTTAGTTTAGTTTAGGTTTTATTTATTTTATTTTAGTTTAGTTTTTATTTATTTTATTTTTAGGCTTAGGTTTAGGTTTAAGTTTATGTTTTAGTTTAAGTTTTTATTTTATTTTATTTTTTATTTTATTTAGGTTTTGGTTTTTTTATTTATTTTACTTTTAGGTTTCATTTAGTTTAGGTTTAGGTTTTTAGGTTTTAAGGTTTAGAGTCTAAGGTTTAGGGTTTAGGGTTAGGGTTGTAGGTTTTAGGTTTAGGGTTTAGGGTTTAGGGTTTAGGGTTAGGGTTCAGGGTTTTGGGTTTAGGGTTGTAGGTTTTAGTGGTTAGGATTTAGGCTTTAGGGTTTAGGGTTTAAGGTTTAAAGTCTAGGGTTAGTTTTAGGGTTTATTGTTTAGGGTTAGAGTTAATTTATTTATTTTTAGGTTTTGTGGATTAGGGTTTAGGTTTTAGGTTTACGGGTCCAGTTTTAGTTTTGGGTTCAAGGTTTTTGGTTTTTTTTAACAGAGAATAAACTCAAATCCAACATTTCTTCTTTTTAATTTCATCAACCAAGTAACACACCAAGTTTTCTATATTACACGCAATGACATAGATAAAAAATGATCATGCATAGAGTAAATCAAAAACCTTAGATAATTAAAATAGTCTCTACTATAGAGACATAATTCCATAAGCAATAGATCGGATTTGTAGTTCTTCAATTTCTCCAGTTCTCATCAAAACCACCCCATCCTCTCGAATAGCGTGATCCACCATTATATCCCCGATCTCTCCCTCTACCACCACCACGACTGTAACCTCTGTCGCTCCTCTCACCTCCATAACCACCATTGCTCTGACCACCACCTCCCGATCCCCCACAACCATTGTGATAACCACCGCCTCCGCCTTCGCCTCCACCGCCAAATCTAGACTGAGCCTTGTTGATAGTGATGTTCCTACCATCAAGGTTCAACCCATTCTTAAGGTTTAAGTTTATTAGGTTTTAGGGTTTAGGTTTATTTTTTGATTTATTTAGTTACTTTAAGTTTAGGTTTAGGGTTTTGGGTTTAGGGTTTAGGGTTTATGGCTTAGGTTTAGGGTTTAAGGTTTAGGGTTTAGGGTTTAGGTTTAGGTTTTAGGGTTTAGGGTTTAGGGTTTAGGTTTAGGTTTAGGGTTTGGGGTTCACGGTTTAGGGTCAGGTTAGGGTTTAGGGTTTAGGGTTTAGTGTTTTAGGTTTGGGGTTTTAGGTTTAGGGTTAATGGTTTAAGCATCATTTTTGAGTTTAGGGTTTAAAGTTTTAGGTTTTAGAGTTTTAGGGTTTAATGTTTAGGGTTGAGTTTAGGATTAGAGTTTTAGTTTAGCTCAGGTGTGGTGTAGATTTAGGTTTAGGTGGTGTGGTTTAGGACTTTAGGCTTTAGGACTTATGATTTATGGTTAATTTAGGATTTATGGTTTAGGATTTTAGGGTTTAGGGATTAGGGTTTAGGGTTTAGGGTTTGGGTTAGGGTTAGGGTTAGGGCTAAGATTTAGGATTCAAGTTTTAGGACTTAGGTTTTAGGGTTAAGGGTTTAGGGTTAGGTTAGGGTTTATGGTTTAGGGTTTTTCAAAATTCAAGGTTTAGTGTTTAGGGTTTGGGGTTGTAGGTTTAAGGTTGTAGGTTTAAGGTTCAAGGTTTATGGTAAGTTTTACGGTTTATGATTTACGGTTTATGGTTTAATATTTAGGGTTTAGGGTTTAGGATTTAAGGATTAGCATTTTTAAAAAAAAAATTAGGTAAACCGATTGTTTAGGTTTTTTTTTAGTTTATTTTAGTTTATTTTATTGTTTATTTTCATTTATGTTTATATTTTATTTTCATTTAGTTTATTTTATTTTTTTAAGTTTATTTATTTTAGTTTATTTTTTAGGTTCAGGTTTAGGTTTATGTTTATTTTTTATTTTAGTTTTTAGGTTTAGGTTTAGGTTTTATTTTTTATTTTTTGGTTTAAGTTTAGGTTTTTATTTTATTTTCTTAGGTTTGGGTTTTAGGTTTTTATTTTAGGTTTATTTTTAGGTTTTATTTTGTAGTTTAAGTATAGCTTTATTTTTAAAATATTTTATTTTATTTAGTTTAGGGTTTAGGTTTAGTTTATTGAAGGTTTAGGTTTAGGTTTTATTTATTTTAGATTAGTTTAATTTAGTTTAGGTTTAGGTTTATTTTATTTTATTTATTTTAAGTTTAGCTTTTTTTTAGTTTAAGGTTTATGTTTTATTTTTTTATATATTTTATTTTTTAATATATTTTTAGGATTTATTTTTAGGTTTAGATTTTTATTTAGTTTTTATTTTATTTTAGTTTAGGTTTATTTTATTTTTATTTTTGTTTAGTTTTGTTTTTATTTAGATTTTTTATTTTTATTTTTAAATTTTTTAGTTTAGTTTAAGTTTTTATTTATTTTATTTTAGTTTAGCTTTAATTTTATTTTATTTTATTTTATTTTTAGGTTAAAGTTTAGGTTTAGTTTTAGGTTTTTGTTTAGGTTTTTATTTTATTTTATTTTTTTAATTTTATTTTAGGTTTATTTATTTATTTTATTTTTATGTATTATTTAGTTTAGGTTTAGGCTTTTAGGTTTTTAGAGTTTAAGGATTGGGGTTTAGGGTTGGGGTTCATGGTTTTGGGTTTAGGGTTGTAGGTTTTAGGGTTTAGGGTTTAGGGTTTAGGAGTTAAGGTTTAGTGTTTAGGGTTTAGGTGTTAGGTTTAGGGTTCAGGGTTTTTAGTTTTTTTAATAGAAAACAAATTTAGATTCAGCATTTCTTCTTTTCAATTGCATCAACCAAGTAACACACTAAGTTTTCTATGACACAAGCGATGATATAGATAAGAAATGATCACGCATAGAGCAAATCAAAAACCTTCCATAAGCAGTAGATTGAATCAACCGTTCTTCAGTTTCTCCAATTCACATCAGAACCACCCTGGCCTCTAGGGTAGCGGGATCGGCCATCATATCACCGATCTCTCCCTCTACCACCACCACGGCTGTAACCTCTTTCTCTCCTCCTGCCTCCATAACCACCACTACTCCGACCACTACCTCCATATCCACCAGCACCTCCAGATCCCCACCACCACAGCAGTAGGTTTTAAGGTTTTGGTTTATTTTTTAATTTATTTAGTTACTTTAAGTTTAGGTTTAGGGTTTGGAGTTTAGGGTTTAGGGTTTAGGGTTTAGGCTTAGGGTTTAGGGTTTAGGGTTTAGGTTTTAGGATTAGGGTTCATGGTTTAGGGTTTAGGGTTTAGGGTATGGGTTTAAGGTTCAGGGTTTATGGTTTAGGGTTTAAAGTTTAGGGTCAGTTTAGGGTTTAGGGTTTAATGTTTTTAGGGTTTAGGGTTTAGTGTTTTAGGTTTATGGTTGTTGGTTTAGGGTTCAGGGTTTAGGCTTTGTCTAGGGGTTTAGGGTTTAGGGTTTTAGGGTTTAGTGTTTAATGGTTAGAGTTTAGGGTTTATGGTTAGAGATTAGCATTATCATTAGGTTTAGGTTTGGGAGATTTAGGAGTTTAGGAGTAGTGTTGGAGTTTAGGGTGGGGTTAAGGAGTTTAGATTTATAGTTTATATGTTTAGGATTTATGGCTTATAGTTTATGGAGGGACGATGGTTTTAGGGAGATTAGAGTTTAAAGTTAGGGAGATTTAGGAGGGTTGGGTGGGGAGTTTAGTTTATAGTTTAGAGGTTATAGGGTTTGGGAGGTTTGGTTGGTGGTAGGTTTAGGGTTATAGGTTTAGGGTTCAGTGTTTAGGATAAGTTTTAGGGTTTATGATTTAGGGTTTAGGGTTTAGGGTTTAGGGTTTAAGGTTTAGGGTTTTTTTTTTTTAAAAAATTAGGTAAAGCAGTAGTTTTGATTTTCTTTAGTTTGTTTAGTTTATTTTTATTTATTTTATTTTTTATTTTTATTTAGTTTATTTTATTTATTTTAAATATATTTATTCTAGTTTATTTTTTTGGTTTAGCTTTAGGTTTTTGTTTATCTTTTAGTTTAGTTTTAGTTTTATTTTTTATTTTTAGGTTTAGTTTTTATTTTTTATTTTTAGGTTTAAGTTTAGGTTTTTATTTTATTTTATTAGGTTTAGGTTTTAGTTTTTTAATTTAGGTTTATTTTTAGGTTTTATTTTATAATTTAGGTTTAGGTTCATTTTTAGTTTATTTTATTTTATTTAGTTTAGGGTTTAGGTTTAATCTATTTTAGGTTTATGTTTTGTTTATTTTGGTTTAGTTTATTTTAGTTTTGGTTTAGGTTTATTTTATTTTTATTTTAGGTTTAGGTTTTTTTTAATATAGGGTTTAGGTTTTATTTTTTATTTATTTTTAGGTTTATCTTCTAAGTTTAGGTTTTTTTAGTTCTTATTTTATTTTATTTTAGGATTATTTTATTTTTTTATTCTTTTACTTTTAGTTTTATTTTATTTAGCTTTTTATTATTAGGTTTATTTTATTTTTGTAATTTAGTTTAGGTTATTAATTATTTTATTTTAGTTTATTTTTATTATTATTTTTCATTTTATTTTTAGGTTTAGGTTTTAGTTTAGGTTTTTATTTTATTTTATTTTATTTTATTTATGTTTAGTTTATTTTATTAATTTTATTTTTAGGTTTTATTTAGGTTAGGTTTAGGTTTTTAGGTTTTGGGTTTTGGGGTCAGGGTTTAGGGTTTAGGGTTTAGGGTTTTAGGGTTTAGTGTTTAGGGTTTTTAGGGTTTAGGGTTTTTTATGGTTTACAGTTTAGGGTATAGGGTTTAAGGTTATAGGTTAAGGGTTAGTTTTAGGGTTTAGGGTTTAGGGTTTTTCTTAAAAAAAAGTAAGTAAACTTGTAGGTTTAGGTTTACTTTGTTTATTTTTAATTTATTTTAGTTTTATTATTTTTTATTTTTATTTAGGTTCATTTTTTATTTTTATTTAGTTTAGTTTATTTATTTTAGGTTATATTCATTTTAGTTTAGGATTTTCATTTTAGTTTATTTTTTAGGTTCATGTTTAGGTTTATGTTTATTTTTTTACTTTAGTTTTATTTTTATTTTATATTTTAGGTTTAGGTTTTAATTTATATTTTTAGGTTTAGGTTTAGGTTTCTACTTTATTTTTTTTAGGATTAGGTTTTCATATAGTTTTTATTTTATTTTATTTTTATAATATGTTTGGGTGTTATTTTATTTAGGTTTATTATTTTTAAGTTTATTTTATTTTTTAGTTTAGTTTAGGTTGTTATTTATTTTATTTTAGTTTAATTTTTATTTTATTTTATTTATAGGATTAGGTTTTGGTTTAGGTTTAGGTTCAAGTTTAATTTTTAGTTTAGGTTTTTATTTTATTTTATTTTATTTAAGTTTAGATTTTATTTATTTATTTATTTTATTTTTTAGTTTTATTTAGTTTAGATTTAGGGTTTTAGGTTTTTAGGTTTTTAGGGTTTAGGTTTTAGGGTTTATGGTTTAGGGTTTAGGGTTTAGGGTTTAGGGTTTCGGGTTTAGGGTTATAGGTTTTAGGTTTTAAGGTTATATGTTTTAGGTTTTAGGGTTTACGGTTTAGGGTTTAGGGTTTAGGATTTTAGGACTTAGGGTTTAGAGTTTATGGCTTAGGGTCTAGGGTTTCAGCTTTAGAGTTTAGGGTTTAGGGTTTAGGGTTAGTTTTAGGGTTTAGGGTTTAGGATTTAAGATTTAGGGTTTACGATTTAGGTTTTAGATTTTGGGGTTTAGGGTTTAGGGTTTAGGGTTTAAGGATTAAGGTTTAGGGTTTTTTAGGGTTCAGGGTTTAGGGTTATATACTTAAGGTTACAGAGTTTAGGGTTTAGGGTTTAGGGTTTAAGGTTTAGGATTTAGGGTTTTGGTTTAGGGTTTGTTTTTTAAATTAAATAAGCTGGTATATTTAGGTTTATTTAGTTTATATAGTTATTTATTTATTTATTTTAATATATTTCATTTTAAATTTTTATTTAGGTTTATCTTTTATTTTTATTTAATTTAGTTTATTTATTTTAGTTTATTTTTTAGTTTTAGGTTTAGGTTTATGTTTAATTTTTAGTTTAGTTTTATTATTTTATTATTTTTTGTGGTTTAAGTTCTATTTTTTATTTTTATGTTTAGTTTAGGTTTTTATTTAAATTTTTTAGGCTTAGGTTTTAAATTTTTATTTTAGGTTTATTTTTAGGTTTTATTTTATATTTTTAGTTTATGTTTATTTTTTGTTTAATTTATTATAATTAGTTTAGGGTTTAGGTTTAGTTTATTTTATTTTAGTTTATTTTAGTTTAGATTTAGCTTCATTTTATTTTATTTCTTTTAGGTTTATTTATTTTACTTTAGGTTTTTTATTTAAGTTTAATTTTTAGGTTTAGGTTTAGGTTTAAGGTTTTTTTTTAGGTTTTTTTTTAGGTATTTTTTTTCATTTAGGTTTATGTTTATTTTTAGTTTATTTTATTTTATTTAGTTTAAGGTTTAGGTTTAGTTTATTTTAGGTTTAAGTTTAGATTTTATTTATTTTAGTCCCGCTTATTTTATTTTGTTTATTTTATGTTTATATTTTTTCCTTAGTTAAGTGTTTAAGTTTTATTTTTTAATTATTTTTAGGTTTAGGTTTTTGTTTAGTTTTTATTTCATTTTACTTTTTGGTTTATTTTAATTTTTTTCATTTAGTTTTTATTTTATTTAGGTTTTTTTATGTTTATTTTATTTTTTTAGTTTAGTTTAAGTTTTAATTTATTTAATTTTAGCTTAGTTTTTATTTTTTATTTTATTTTTTTTAGGTTTAGGTATAGGTTTAGGTTTAGGTTTTAGTTTAGGTTTTATTTTATTTTATTTTATTTATTTTGTTTAAGTTTAGGTTTGTTTATTTATTTTATTTTTAGATTTTACTAAGTTTAGGTTTAAGTTTTTAGGTTTTAGGGTTTAGGGTTGAAGGTTTGGGATTTAAGGTTTAAGGGTTTAGGGTGTAGGGATTAGTGTTATAGGTTTAAAGTTATTGGTTTAGGGTTAATGGTTTAGGCTTACTTTTAGGGTTTAGGGTTTAGGGTTTTATGTTTAGGCCTTAGGGTTTTTAGGGCTTAGGGTTTGGGGTTTAGGGTTTTGGGTTTAAAGTTAGCTTAGGGTTTAGGGTTAGTTTAGGGTTTAGGTTTAGGGTTTAGGCTTTAGGCTTTAGGGTTTAGGGTTATTAGGCTTTAGGGTTTATGTTTTATGGTTAGTTTAGGGTTTAGGGTTTAGGGCTTAAGGGTTTAGGGTTTAGGGTTTGGGGTTTAGGGTTTAAGTTTTAGTGTTTACAATTAGGTTTTTTGATTTTTTAGGGTTTAAGGTTTGGGGTTTAGGGTTGTAGGTTAGGGTTCAGAGTTTAGGAGAAGTTTTAAGGTTTAGGATTTAGGGTTTATGGTTTAGGACTTAACGTTTAGGGTTCTTTTTTAAAAAAAATAAAAATTACGTAAACCGATAGGTTTCATTTTTTTTAGTTTATTTTTTATTTATTTTAGTTTATTTTACTTTTTATTTTATTTAAGTTTATTTTTCTTTTGATTTAGTTTATTTTATTTATTATAGGTTTATTTCTTTTAGTTTATTTTTTAGGTTTAGGTTTAGGTTAATGTTTATTTTTTGATTTAGTTTTATTTTTTATTTCATTTATTAGGTTTAGGTTTTATTTTTTTTTTAGGTTTAAGTTTAGGTTTTAATTTTATTTTTTTAGGTTTAGGTTTTAGGCTTTTATTTTAGGTTTATTTTTAGCTTTTATTTTGTAGTTTAGGTTTAGGTTTATTTTTAGTTTATTTTATTTTATTTATTTAATGGTTTAGGTTTAGTTTATTTTAGCATTTGGTTTAGGTTTTACTTATTTTAGTTTAGTTTAATTTAGTTTAGGTTTATGTTTATTTTATTTCATTTATTCTAAGTTTAGGTTTTTTTTAGTTTAAGGTTTATGTTTTATTTTTTATTTATTTTTAGGATTTATTTTTTGCTTTATATTTTAGGTTTAGATTTTTATTTAGTTTTTATTTTATTTTATTTTTATTTTTTGTTTTAGTATTTATTTTATTTAGGTTTTTTATTTTTTAGTTTAGTTTAGATTTTTATTTATTTTATTTTAGTTTAGTATTTATTTATTTTATTTTTAGGCTTAGGTTTAGGTTTAAGTTTATGTTTTAGTTTAAGTTTTTATTTTATTTTATTTTTTATTTTATTTAGGTTTTGGTTTTTTATTTATTTTACTTTTAGGTTTCATTTAGTTTAGGTTTAGGTTTTTAGGTTTTAAGGTTTAGAGATTAGGGTTTAGGGTTAGGGTTTAGGGTTTTGGGTTTAGGGTTGTAGGTTTTAGTGGTTAGGATTTAGGCTTTAGGGTTTAGGGTTTTAGGGTTTAAGGTTTAAAGTCTAGGGTTAGTTTTAGGGTTTGTTATTTAGGGTTAGGGTTTATTTATTTATTTTTAGGTTTTGCGGTTTAGGGTTTAGGTTTTAGGTTTAGGGGTCCAGTTTTAGTTTTGGGTTCAAGGTTTTTGGTTTTTTTTAACAGAGAACAAACTCAAATCCAACATTTCTTCTTTTTAATTTCGTCAACCAAGTAACACACCAAGTTTTCTATATTACACGCAATGACATAGATAAAAAATGATCATGCATCGATTAAATCAAAAACCTTAGATAACTAAAATAGTTTCTACTATAGAGACATAATTCCATAAGCATTAGATCGGACTGGTAGTTCTTCAGTTTCTCCAGTTCCCATCAAAACAACCCCATCCTCTCGAATAGAGTGATCCACCATTATATCCCCGATCTCTCCCTCTGCCACCACCACGGTTGTAACCTCTGTCGCTCCTCTCACCTCCATAACCACCACTGCTCCGACCACCACCTCCCGATCCCCCACCACCATTGTGATAACCACTACCTCTGCCTTCGCCTCCACTACCAAATCTAGACTGAGCCTTATTGACAGTGATGTTCCTACCATCAAGGTTCAACCCATTCTTAAGTTTTAAGTGTATTAGGTTTTAGGGTTTAGGTTTTTTTTTCATTTATTTAGTTACTTTAAGTTTAGGTTTCAGTTTTTCAGTTTAGGGTTTAGGGTTTACGGCTTAGGTTTTGGGTTTAAGGTTTAGGGTTTAGGGTTTAGGTTTTAGGGTTTAGGGTTTAGGGTTTAGGTTTAGAATTTGGGGTTCAAGGTTTAGGGTCAGTTTAGGGTTTAGGGTTTAAGGTTTAGTGTTTTAGGTTTGGGGTTGTAGGTTCAGGGTTAAGGGTTTAAGCTTCATTTTTGAGTTTAGGGTTTATGGTTTTAGGTTTTAGAGTTTTAGGGTTTAATGTTTAGGGTATTGGGTTTAGGGTTTAGGGTTTAGGGCTTAGGTTTAGGGTTTAAGGTTTAGGGTTTAGGGTTTAAGTTTAGGTTTTAGGGTTTAAGGTTTAGAATTTAGTTTAGTTTAGGTTCAGTTTAAGTAGTTAAGGTTTAGGTTTAAGGTTTAGTATTTAGGTTTAGGTTTGTAGATTCAGTTAAGAACTTCATTTTGATTTAGGTTTAAGTTTTAGGTTTTGGAGTTTTAAGGTTTAATGTCAGGGTTAGGGTTTAGGTTTAAGTTTAAGTTTAGTAGAAGATTTAGGGTTTGTAGATTTAAGTTTAGGATTGAGTTTTATTTAAGATTTTACTTTAGACTTATGATTTATAGTTAGGGTTTATAGTTTTGATTTTAGGATTTAGGGATTAGGGTTTAGGGTTTAGGGTTAGGATTAGGGTTAGGGTTAGGGCTAGGATTTAGGATTTAGGGTTTAGGACTTAGGTTTTAGGGTTTAGGGTTTAGGGTTAGGTTAGGGTTTATGGTTTAGGGTTTTTCAAGATTCAAGGTTTAGTGTTTAGGGTTTAGGGTTTAGGGTTTATGGTAAGTTTTACGGTTTATGATTTACGATTTATGGTTTAAGATTTAGGGTTTAGGGTTTAGGATTTAAGGTTTAGCATTTTTTTAAAAAAAATTTGGTAAATCGGTTGTTTAGGTTTTTTTTTAGTTTTTATTTATTTATTTTAGTTTATTTAATTGTTTATTTTCATTTATGTTTATATTTTATTTTCATTTAGCTTATTTTATTTATTTTAAGTTTATTTATTTTAGTTTATTTTTTAGGTTCAGGTTTAGGTTTATGTTTATTTTTTATTTTAGTTTTTAGGTTTAGGTTTAGGTTTTATTTTTTATTTTTTGGTTTAAGTTTAGGTTTTTATTTTATTGTCTTAGGTTTGGGTTTTAGATTTTTATTTTAGGTTAATTTTTAGGTTTTATTTTATAGTTTAGGTATAGTTTTATTTTTAAAATATTATATTTTATTTAGTTTAGGGTTTAGGTTTAGTTTATTTAAGGTTTAGGTTTAGGTTTTGTTTATTTTAGATTAGTTTAATTTAGTTTAGGTTTAGGTTTATTTTATTTTATTTATTTTAAGTTTAGTTTTTTTTTCAGTTTAAGGTTTATGTTTTATTTTTTTATATGTTTTTAGGATTTATTTTTAGGTTTAGATTTTTATTTAGTTTTTATTTTATTTTAGTTTAGGTTTATTTTATTTTTATTTTTGTTTAGTTTTGATTTTATTTAGATTTTTTTATTTTTAAATTTTTTAGTTTAATTTAAGTTTTTATTTATTTTATTTTAGTTTAGTTTTAATTTAATTTAATTTTATTTTATTTTTAGGTTTAAGTTTAGGTTTAGTTTAGGTTTTTGTTTAGGTTTTATTTTATTTTATTTTAAATTTTTTTTTTTATTTATTTATTTTATTTTAGCACATTTAGTAGTCAGGCTTTAGGTTTTAGAGTTTAAGGACTGGGGTTTAGGGTTGGGGTCCATGGTTTAGTATTTTGTGGCTTAGGGTTTGGAGTGGCCTAGGGCCTGTGTGGCTGTGCCCAGGGTTCATGGTCAGTTTAGTGTTTATGGGCTGGCCTGTCCGGGCTCATGGTTGTGGCTCAAAGCCCAGGTTAGTTTAGGATCTGCCTAATGCCTTTGTTAGGGCCCAGGGCCCAGTGTGGTTTTATTTTATCTTTATCTTTTATTTATTATTATCTTGGATCAGTGTTTAGGCTCATAGGCCTGGTCAGGTTGTGGGCCTGACCCCAGTCCGCTGGCCTGTGGCCCAGGGCCCAGGGCCCAGGGTCTTGTAGTGGCTTTAAGGTCAGAGCTCAGTTTATGGTGAGATCACTAGTCTTAGTCCCTGTGGTCCCAAGACTTTTAGGGCTCACGCCTTTAGGGCCCAGTGTAAAGATCAGGCCCATGGTCAGTCCGCTTAGGGCCTAGGGTCAATGGTAGGACTCCATGGCCCATGGCCTTATTTAGTGGATGGCATGTGTCAGTTATGGCTCAGTGACGACGATGTTTTAAGGATCAGAGCCTGTGGCCCAGGAGTCCATGACTCAGGGTGTGGCCTGGGCCTAGGCCCAGTTAGGTTTAGGGTCAGGTCAGGAGTTTTGGTAGGTTTTTAGGGTCAGGTTTAGGGTTACACATTTAGGGTCCAGTTTAGGATAAGTTTTAGGGTTTTATGTTTATGATTTTTTGTAGGGTTTGTGGCTTGTGGTTTAAGGTTTAGGATTTTTTAAAAAAAAAAAAATTAGGTAAAGCAGCAGTTTTGATTTTCTTTAGTTTATTTAGTTTATTTTTTAGTTTATTTTATCTTTTATTTTTATTTAGTTTATTTTATTTATTTTAAATATATTTATTTTAGATTATTTTTTTGGTTTAGCTCGTGTTTTGTTTATCTTTAAATTTTAGTTTATTTTTATTTTTAGTTTAGTTTTATTTTATTTTTTTTAGGTTTAAATTTAGGTTTTATTTTATTTTCTTAGGTTTAGGTTTTAGTTTTTTAATTTAGGTTTATTTTAGGTTTTATTTTGTAATTTAGGTTTAGGTTCATTTTTAGTTTATTTTATTTTATTTTAGTTTGCCTAGTTTAATCCATTTTAGGTTTATGTTGTTTTTATTTTGGTTTAGTTTACTTTAGTTTAGGTTTATTTATTTTATTTTATTTTAGGTTTAGGTTTTTTTAACATGTATTTTTAGGTTTTATTTTTATTTATTTTTAGGTTTATCTTCTAAGTTTAGGTTTTTTTAGTTCTTATTTTATTTTATTTTAGGATTATTTTATTTTTAATTTACTTTTAGTTTTTATTTTATTTAGCTTTTTATTATTAGGTTTATTTTATTTTTGTAATTTAGTTTAGGTTATTAATTATTTTATTTTAGTTTATTTTTATTATTATTTTTTATTTTATTTTTAGGTTTAGGTTTTAGTTTAGGTTTTTATTTTATTTTATTTTATTTTATTTTATTTATGTTTAGTTTTTTTTATTAATTTTATTTTCTTTATTTTCAGGTTAGGTTTTAGGTTTTGGGTTTAGGGTCTGGGTCCATGGTTCAGTGGCCTGTGATTATCTGTGGTGGGGGTGTAGGCTTTGTGTGGTAGTGGTCAGTGGTCCTTAAGATTAGCTTGGTGTTGTGAGATTTTTATGGCTCACAGCCTTAGTGCAGTGGCCTAAGGCTCAGGTTAGTTGGTTGTGGTGTTTAGGGTTTTCTAAAAAAAAGTAAATAAACTTGTAGTTTAGGTTTACTTTGTTTATTTTTAATTTATTTTAGTTTTATTATTTTTTATTTTTATTTAGTTTAGTTTATTTATTTTAGGTTTCTTTATTTTCGTTTAGGTTTTTTACTTTTATTTATTTTTTAGGTTTAGGTTTATTTTTTTAATTGAGTTTTACTTTTTATTTTTAGGTTTTCTTTTTTAGTTTAGGTTTAGTTTTATTTTTAGTTTATTTTTATTTATTTTGTTTAGGGTGTAAGTTTAGTTTATTTTAGGTTTACGTTTAGGTATTATTTATTTTAGTTTAGTTTATTTTAGTTTAGGTTTAGGTTTATTTTATTTTGTTTATTTTAGTTTAGGTTTAGGTTTATTTTAGTTTTATTTTAGTTTAGAGTTTATGATTTTTTTTAGGTTTACTTTTTAGGTTTAGGTTTTTAATTAGTTTTATTTTATTTTATTTTTATTTTACATTTAGTTTTAATTTTATTTATGTTTTCTATTTTTAGTTTTATATTTTTTAGTTTAATTTAGATTTTTATATATTTTATTTTAGATTAATTTTGATTTTTTATTTTATTTTAGTTTTAGGTTAGGTTTAAGTTGTGGTTTAAGTTTAGGTTTAGGTTTTAGCTTAGGTTTTTATTTTAATTTATTTTATTTAGGTTTAGGTTTTTTTATTTGTTTTATTATTAGGTTATATTTAGTTTAGGTTTAGGTTTTCAGGCTTTTTAAGGTTTAGGGTTTAGGGTTTTGAGTTTAGGGTTTGGGGTTTATGATTTACGGTTTATAGTTTAGGGTTTATTTATTTTAGTTTTATTTCTTTTAGTTTAGGTTTTTTATTTTAGTTTATTTTTTTAGGTTTTGGTTTAGCTTTATTTTTATTTTTTAGTTTAATTTTATTTTTATTTTATTTTTTAGGTTTAGGTTTTATTTTTTATTTTTAGGTTTAGGTTTATGTTTTTATTTTATTTTTTAGGTTTACGTTTTAGGTTTTAATTTTAGGTTTGTTTTTAGTTTTCATTTTTTTACTTTAGGTTGAGGTTTATTTTTTGTTTATTTAATATTTTTAGTTTAGGGTTTAGCTTAAGTTTATTTTAGGTTTAGGTTTAGGTTTTATTTATTTTAGTTTAGTTTATTTTAGTATAGGTTTATGCTTTTTTTAGTTTAGGGTTTAGGTTTTATTTTTTATTTATTTTAAGGTTTACTTCTGAGGTTTAGGTTTTAATTTTGTTTTTATTTTATTTTATTTTAGGTTTATTTCAATTTTATTTTATGTTTAATTTTTATTTTATTTAGGTTTTTTATTTTTAGGTTTATTTTGTTTTTTAGTTTAGTTTAGGATTTTATTTATTTTATTTTAATTTAGTAATTATTTTTTATTTTATTTTATAATATTTTTAGGTTTAGGTTTTAGTTTAGGTTTTTATTTTATTTTATTTTTTTATTTATTTTATTTTTAGGTTTTATTTAGTTTAGGTTTAGGTGTTTAGGTTTTTAAGCTTTAGTGTTTAGGGTTTAGCATTTTTTAGAATTTAGGGCTTAGGTTTTAGGGTTTATGGTTCAGAGTTTATGGTTTATGGTTTAAGATTTTTTAGGGTTTAGAGTTTAGGGTTTAGAGTTAGTTTTAGGGTTTAGGATTTAGGGTTATTAAAAGAAAATGAAATAAACCGGTAGGTTTAGGTTTATTTAATTAATTTGTTGTTTAGTTTTGTTTATTATTTTTATTTTTATTTAGTTTAGTTTATTTATTTTAGGTTTATTTATTTATTTTATTTTTTTAGGTTTAGGATTTAGGCTTTAGAGTTTAGGGTTTAGGGTTTAGGGTTTAAGGTTTAGGGGTTTTTTTATTAATTATTTTAATTTTTTTATTTTTTTATTTTTATTTAGGTTAATTTTTTATTTTTATTTAGTTAGGTTTATTTATTTTAGGTTTATTTTTTATTTTTTTATTTTTTAGGTTTAGGATTTAGGCTTTAATGTTTAGGGTTTAGGGTTTAGGATTTATGGTTTTGGGTTTTGGGTTTAGGGTTTTAATAAAAAAATGAAGTAAACCGATAGGTTTAGGTTTATTTAGTATATTTAGTATATTTTTTAGTTATTTTCATTTATTTTATTTTTTATGTTTATTTAGGTTTATTTTTTATTTTTATTTAGTTTGGTTTATTTATTTTAGGTTTATTTATTTTTATTTATTTCTTAACTTTAGGTTTAGGTTTATGTTTATTTTTTAGTTTAGTTTTATTTTTATTTTATTTTTATTTTATTTTTTAGGTTTAGGTTTTCTTTTTTATTTTTAGGTTTAGATTTATATTTTTATTTTATTTTTTTAGGTTTAGGTTCTAGGTTTATATTTTAGGCTTATTTTTAGGTTTAATTTTTTAGTTTAAGTTTAGTTTTATTTTTAGTTTATTTTATTTTATTTAATTTAGGGTTTAGGATTAGTTTATTTTAGGTTTAGGTTTTATTTATTTTAGTTTTGGTTTAGGTTTATTTTATTTTGTTTTTTTTAGGTTTAGGTTTATTTTTTTGGTTTAGTGTTTACGTTTATTTTTTAGTAATTTTAGGTTTTTTTAGGTTTAGGTTTTTATTTTATTTTATTTTAATTTATTTTAGGCTTATTTTATTTTTATTTTGCAATTAGCTTTTTTTATTTATGTTTTTTAATTTTAAGTTTATTTTATTATTTTTTTTGTTTAGTTTAGGGTTTTATTTATTTTATTTTATTTTAGTTTTTATTTTTTATTTTATTTTAATTTTAGGTTTAAGTTTATGTTTTAGTTTAGGTTTTTATTTTATTTTAGTTAAGTTCAAGTTTTTTATTTATTTTTAGTTTTTGTTTAGTTTATGATTAGGTTTTTAATTTTTTAGGGTTTAAGGTTTAGAATTTAAGATTTTTTAGGGTTTAGGGTTTAGGGTTTAAGGTTGTAGGTTTAGGATTTAGGATTTATGATTAGTTTTAGGGTTTAGGGTTTAGGGTTTAAGGTTTAGGATTTAGGGTTAGTTTTATAAATTAAGTAAATCAACAGGTTTAGGTTTATTTAGTTTGTTTATTTAGGGTTTAGGGTTTAAGATTTAGGTTTATTTTACTTTTAAGTTTAGTTTAGGTTTTTATTTATTTTATTTTAGTTTAATTTAATTAGTTTATTTTATTTTAAATTTAGGCTTAGGTTTAGGTTTTAGTTTAGGTTTTTATTTTATTTTAGACTCGAATCTTCGACGAACTCATTAATCATCTAGTCGAGTGCTATGTTGATGATCTCATGGTCAAAAGTAGAGAAAAGGAAGACCATCTATTTCACTTGAGAGTAGTTTTCGAACAGTTAAGACAATATAAACTCCAAAGTAACCCCCTGAAGTGTGTATTCGAAGTAGCTTTAGGGGAAATTCCCTAGGTTTGTTGTCCGACACTAGGGAATCAAAATCGATCTGGAGAAGATCAAGACGATATTAGAAATGCCACCCCCTAAAAGGTTAACTCAACTCAGATCATTCCAAGGGTGGTTGCCGTATCTAAGACGCTTTATATCCAACCTATCAGGAAGATGTCAGCCATTTCGACACTTGTCAAAAAGAATGTGAAGTTCAAGTGGGATGACAAGTGTGAGCATGCCTTCGAAGACATCAAGCATTACCTGATGACGCTGCCTGTTCTAGCAGCCCCTATACCAGGCAAGCCGCTCATACTTGATGCTATTGTGTTAGACGTCTTCTTTGGTGCTTTGTTGGCCCAAGCCAACGATGAAGGGAAATAAAATGTACTCTACTACCTCAGCCATCATCTAATCCCTATTGAGGCTAATTTATCCACCCATTAAGAAGCATTGCCTAGCTTTAATCTTTGCATCCCAAAACCTACAGATCTACATGCTTCCTCATAAGGTGAACTTAATCTCTAGGATCAATCCACTACAGTATCTCATGACACGGTTGATGCTATATGAATGGTTGGCATGATAGTTCATGATCCTCTCGCAGTTTGACATTACCTTCGTACCCCATCGTGCGCTGAATGGATAAGCGCTAGCGAATTTCTTAGCAGCACACCCACTTCTTGCTGACTCTCCACTTAGTATTGATCTTCCCAATGAACAAATCATGAACTTGGGGGATACTAGCATTCGCCACTAGGAGATGCACTTTGATGGTGTGGCTTCCTCTCAAAGAGGAGAAGAACCACAATCTACTATTCTAGGAAAGATAGGGGTAGGAATAGTTCTCTTAACTCCAGACTGTGATGTAATGAGATTCTCATATCATCTATCAAAACCTTGCAACAACAATGAAGCTGAATATAAAGCTCTAATTGTAAGTTTGGAGTTATTTGTTACTATAAGCATCCAGAACATCAACATCTTTACGGATTCTCAGCTAATTATCAACCAAATAGCTAGGTCCTATAAGGTTATAAAGCCCAAGCTCCATCACTACCACAAGTACACCATGGAGTTTTTGGCCCAAATCCTAGAGGTTACCATTTATAAGATTCCTCATAGAGAGAACGTCATAGTGTACGCTTTAGCCAAGCTTGCCAAGGAATTGGCATGTCTAGAGGATGAGTCTATATCAATAAAGGTCCAAAATTGATAAGTCTTATATTTTATTAATATTAAACTCATCAAAAAGTACTCTCTTGAAGGAGAGGTTTCCTTTGCTAAGAAGGATGAAGAGATAGATTGGAGGCAACCATTCATGGATTACCTAAATAAAGGCAAACTATCTCAAGAGAAGTCCCAAGCCCATCAGTTGAAGTAGAGAGCACTTTCCTACGTTCTTGTGGATGGTTTCTTATACCGTCAGTCTTTCAATCATATGTGGTTATGATGTTTAGACTAGCACGAAGCTCGTAAGATCATTACTGAGGTACACTCAGGATTATGTAGAGCCAACCAATCCTGTGTGAAGATGAAAGACAAGATCAAAAGACTAGGATACTATTGGTCACCGATGATTAAAGATTGCATGGATACGGCTAGGCAAGGCCACCAATGTCAAATACACGGTGTGGTCCTACACCAACCACCAAACATTCTACATCCTCCTTCTTCCAAGGATCATCGATTTATCTTAGCTACTACTGACTACTTTCCAAATGGGTGAAGGTGATTTTGCTTACAGAGGTCACAACTCAGCATGTGCTCCAAGTTTTTACCAGCCATATCATATATAGGTTCGGAGTGCCTCGATGAAATATATCTGATAATGATACCGTATTCAAGAGCACCGAGATCAATAACTTTGCTCGAAGATACAACATAGATTGGAGATATTCTATCATCAACTACCCGAGGGAAAATGGATTAGTAGAAGATTTCTATAAAACTTTCATCTAAATACTAAAGAAGACACTCAATAATAATAACCGACAGTGGCATGAGTAGTTAGTTGAAGCCTTATGGGGCTACGGCACCACATATAGAACTCCAACTCAGTCTACTCCTTTATCTTTAGTATATGGGTCCCAAGTCATTCTACCATTAAAAGTCTAACTCCCATTACTAAGGATGACTGTGGGTAGCAAGATCACAACATAACAGAACACTAAGTTATGGTTAGAAAAGCTTGAAGGTTTGGAGGAGAGATGCCTGCAAGCATGCCAAAATCTCCAGTTGTACAAAGCTAAAATGATTCATGCTCACAACAAGTTGGTCCATCATAGGGCTTTTTAAGTAGGATAGCTTATTTTAGTTTTAAGGAGACTGATTGTTGGCCATCGTAAGATGGGAGGTAAGTTTGAACCCACATGGGAAGGCCCTTTTACCATAGAGATATCCGACCAAGGAGGATCTTATCAGCTTATTAATCATAAGGGAGAGCGCCCAATGCTTCCAATCAATGGGCCTTACTTAAATAAATACTATAAATCATGTTTGAAAATAATTATCATCAATGAAAATTCCATTTTGAATTCGATCGCTTCCATATTGAAAGTATTCTTGTTTATGAATCTGCCATGATGTGTATAGGGTAGGTGTAAGGAACTCGAGCAGCATCCTATCCTTCATCGACACAACACAAACAAAAACTACACACAAACATATAAAATAAACACATTTCTTTTGTCTCGAGCTACTCTGAGTTAAGATAATGCCCCCACCAGCACTCATTCGATCTTGCTCTAGGTCGGTGACGTCTTTGCCTACTAGTGTCACTCGAATGCCCTCTATGCTTTCCTTCCTTACTAGGCCACTACACACGAATAAGCACCTTGTTAGTTTGGTAGGCCTTATTGCGTGGCAGGTAAGCTACCTCATGTTTGCTTCATTTAAGAGGATTTGAGTCTGCTACACTTTCTTCTTGGATTAGCTATTATGCACTAACTAGGTCGAGTATATTTGAGGTTTAGGATAAGTCCCCTAGTGCCTCCTTCCCTCCCGACTGCTTGAACTCTAGGTCTAGTCATTCCTCGGGGATCCCCGCTTAGTAGTCACTCTAGGACAGATCGCATCTATCCTGCCGATCAGAGACTATCCCGATGATCAGTTCTGCTTAGAAAGTTGTAAGCCTACATGCTTTCTTTCCATATTGATCGTTGCACATCGAGGGGCACCTTAGGTTGGTTGATTCTTACAATGCTGATGGATACACCACTCAAGATGATGGATACACCTTAGGTTGGTTGGTTCTCACACCTTAAGATACACCATTCATGGCAGATATAAGTTTTCTACTCTTTCTCCTTGAGTAGGCCACCATACACCTATAGGCTTTTCTTCAAGGGCTCAGGATAACACCCCTAGTAGTACCTCCCCTGTTGGCACTATATTTGGATCACATCCTTTATGACCCCATTAAGACACTACCAGTTACTATCGATTAGACAGGTTCCCCTAAACCACGTGGTTGGAGAATCCATCCTATGGATGTGTAGATTCTCCCTTGGTCTAGTAAATTTGAGATAGGTCAAGGCCAACATAGCCCTTCTCAGTGTGGTCCCTTGCACCCCAATAGGGTCCACACAAATATATAAACAAAATATAAATTCACTTGTGGATTAGGAGGACACCCCTAGTGGTACCTTTTCCCAAGCAGGTATCCTACCTTTAGGGCAGTGTCAACCAAACTCCCTAGAGGAATCACCTTACTACTCCTGAGTTGATATATGTCCCAAATGACATTCACTCAGTAGTTGCGCCTACATCAGGTTTGATTTGTTGTGCTACCAATAGGTCACCCCAGCAGTTGTTTCCTGATTTAGAAGATGTTAGTCTATTATGCCTTCTTTGCATGCAGTTGCACGCAGAAAGAAACCCATTGAATTTAGCTCTACCCCACAATCAGTAGACTATCCCTTTGGATTGGTAAATCTAAAATTGGATAAGTCTGATATAGCCCCTTCTCAAAGGGTCCATCACACACCGACATGGTCCATAAATTAAATCTATTAAATTTGATTGAGCTCACATCCGTAGCTGATATGCCCTCAATTTGAAATCAAATTAAACCAAACAAACCATATCAAATTACATGGAATTAAGATAAAATTAATCCTGACTACTTTTGAGTTGACATAAGTCCCCGCAAAGATTCACTCAAGAGTCCCCAGTCGCATTTGTTGTGCATCCAACAGGTCACCCCAGTGGTTGATCCTCACTTTGGAAAATGTAATAATGCTACACCTTCTTCCTAGCACAATCATTACACACTAGAAAGGTAACCCCTTAGGTTGGCTAGCTATACCCCACAGTCGAAGACTATCCCTTTGCATTTGTAAACCTGAGGTAGGTCAAGGCTGATATAGCCCCTTTTTAATGGGTCCATCGCACACCGATAGGGTCCATACATTAACTCAGATTAAATTAAACCCAATCTAATTTTCTCCAATGGAATTAAATCACACCCTTTTCCCTAGTCGAACCCTAACTCATATATAAATAGGTCAAGCAAATAAATCAAATTCAAAACCAACCTTCCTAGTGGAGCCAAATTAAACAAACTCCCTTAGTAGAGTTTTAATCAAAGAAATCTAACCAAACCTTTATTCCCAATGAATACATCCCCAAATAAATCTACGAAATCAAACTCAAATCCCAATCCTCAGAGGATAGCCCGAACCTACTTCACTAATGGAAGGGTTCATATATCCGATCCCCAGCGGACTCGAACCCATATCTCTAGTAGATATGCCTCCACATCGATTAAAAGAAAATAAATTGAAGTTGATTTGATCTTAATCTCCAGTGGATTAAATATTATTATCCCAAGCATATCTTCTTTCCATAAATCATATAATCAAATCAAAATCAAACTATATTACCAACAGATTTTCTTCTTCTATGCCTTCGACATAGACCACTAGCATGTCTTGTCCAATGCATGTGTGATCCCCTAGTGGATCTCCCTCCATGTCCTTGACATGGAATTCTCATCAAATCTTATTTCTTCCCTTATGCACAACTTTAATACTTCAACCAAAATTGCAACAATGTATTCATTCAAATTACATCTTCTTAACATTGTAATCAATGTTTTATGATTTGTGATGGTGCAAGCTCAAACTAACTATACAATATCTGCTAAACATATTATAGTGTAAATTAGCACACTATATTATATTATATTATAATATATGATGTTATATTATATTTTGCTATAATATAATATATTATCTAACATTACACCTCATTAGAATAACTTAAAAGGAATAACTAACAAATTTTTCTCAAAATATGAATAATGTTAATTTTCGAAGTAAAATTGTTATTTTTCTATTAGAAATGGCACAAATTACCATAAATTTGGTGTTGCTTCTTGGTGTGTACTGTGAATTTGGCCAAATTCTTCCATCTCAACTTTGAAATTAACATTTTTGTGAGTTTTGACCCAATGTATTATAACAAAAGTAAATCATACTAAAATGTACAATAATATTTAGTAACACACCACCAAATTCATATATATGTGAAGTTATATTGTTATGTAGATTATATTTTAATATGCTTTCATATAATATACTATCTTACATTATACCTTAAAATGAATCACTTTAAGCAAAAAAATTATAAAATTTGGTTGAAAAATGAACAATTTATTTTGGATGCAACATTCCATTCTTTCCATTAAATGACACACCATGGCACACCCCCAATGATGTTACCTAAAGCTTACCTTAAATTTGGCCAAATCCCATCATCTAAGCCTATAAATCAATATTTTTGTGAATTATACCAGTACAAACTCTACTACATCATACTATAACAAACTAAAAAATGATAAAAAACAAGTAGTTATACACAATAGTATGCTATATTGCATGATGCTACACTATGTTATGGCATCCTATATTATAATACACTATAACATATTATATTATATTGCATATCACATCACAAGGGATTGCTTAAGATAAAAAATCATAAAATTAGTCTAAATAATAAAAAATAATATATTTTAGTCATATCACTTACATAATTTAAATTGAAACAATATATTATCATGCTATTCTCTACCTATTATGAATTTGGCCAAATTCAACCATTTTAAAGTCTAAATCAACATTTTAATAAATAATGCTAGTGTAGGCTCGACTGCATGATTATAAAATACTAAAAGAATTTAAAATGTGTAGAACAATATATTATGATATATGATGCTATACTATGCTACAAGATATAATATTTATTTTGAACATCTAATCTTACATTTTAGACAACAAGTCGCATAGCACATCTTTGGTACTACAACCTAGTTCCCACTTCAAATTTAACAAATTTCATCATTTGATTTATTAAATTAATATTTTTTTTATTTATATTAATATAGACTATAAGGCACAATACAATAATATACTAAAACATTTTGAAACATCTTATAACATTCAAAAACACATCACTACATGCTCAAATATAAGATTCTACATTATACTATAATATATGGTATTTTAATATGATTTAGGGTTAAGGTTTAGGGTATTCAAATCATTAATCATTGAAGGAAATTCTCTTGAAGAAATTTTCTTTAGTTACCATAACTATGTTAGGATTAGGTCATTCTTTAGATCTACACTTAATGACATCTTTATTCAAGGTTTAGAGTTTAGGGTTTAGGGTTAGTTTAGGGTTTAGGGTTTCGGGCTAGTTTAGGGTTTAGGATTTAGGGTTAGTTTAGGGTTTAGGGTTTAGTGTTAGTTTAGGTTTGGGTTTTAGGGTTTAGGGTTTGGGGTTTAGGGTTTAGGGTTTAGGGTTGTAGGTTTTTGGATTTATGGTTTATGGTTTTAGGGTTTAAGGTTTAGGGTTTAGGGTTTAGGGTTTTAGGGTTTATTGTTTAGGGTTTATGATTTAGGGTTTATGGTTTAAGGTTTAGGGTTTAGGGTTTAAGTTTTAGTTAATGGTTTAGGGTTAGGGTTTAAAGGTTTTTTTAAATAGAGAATAAATTCATATTCAATATTTCTTCTTTTAGAATTCATCAATCAAGTAGTACCCCAAGTTTTCTAAGACACGAGCGATGAATAAATAAAAAATAAGTACCCAAAGAGCAAATTAAAAACCTTAGATAAGTATAACCGTCTCTTCTATAAATACAGTTCTATAAGCAACAGATCAGATTGGATCTTCTTCAATTTCTGTTGTTCCCATTAGAGCCACTCCCCCTCTTGAGTAGCAAGATCCTCCATCATATCCTGGATGTGTCCCTTCGCCACCACCATGGCTATCACTTCCATTGCCCCTCCCACCTCCGTAACAACCACTGCTCTGACCACCACCTACATATCCACCAACACCTCCAGATCCCCCACCACCACTGTGATAAATGCCGCCTTCGCTTTCACCTCCACCACCATATCTAGACTGAGCCTAGTTGACTGATGTTCTGGCAAGGTTCTACCCATTCTGGGTTTGTGGTTGGGGTTTAGGGTTTGTGGTTAGTTTGGGGTTTGGGGTTTAAAGTTTAGGGTTGTAGGATTTTGGGTTTAGGGTTTAACATTTAGGGTTTGGGGTTTTAGGGTTTAGGGTTTAGGGTTTAAGGTTTAGGGTTTAGAATTTAGGGTTTAGGGTTTTAGGGTTTAGGGATATAGGTTTAGGGTTTAGGTTATAGGGTTAAATTTAGGGTTTAAGGTTTAGGGTTTAGGGTTTATGGTTTAGAGTTTAGTACTTAGGGTTTTGGGCTTTTTTTTAAAAATTAAATAAATCGGTAAGTTCAAGTTTATTCAGTTTATTTTTAGCTTATTTGAGTTTATTTGAATTTATTTTATTTTTAATTTTAAATTATGTTTATTTATTTATTTTTTTTTTAGCTTAGTTTATTTGTTTTAGGTTTATTTATTTTAGCTTAGGTTTTTTAGTTTAGTTTATTCTTTAGATTTTGGTTTACTATTTAGTTGAGTTTTATTTTTATTTTATTTTTTATGTTTAGGTTTTATTTTTTATTTTTAGGTTTAGATTTTAGGTTTTAATTTTAGGTTTATTTTTAGGTTTTATTTTTTTGGTTTAGATTTAGGTTTATTTTTAGTTTAGTTTATTTTAGGTTTAGATTTTGGTTTTATTCATTTTAGTTTAATTTATTTTAGTTCAGGTTTAGATTTATTTTATTTTGTTTATTTTATTTTCATTTTAGGTTTAGGTTTTTTTCTTAGTTTAGGGTTTAGGTTTTATTTTTTTACTAATTTTTAGCATTTATTTTTATGTTTTATCTTTTAGGTTTAGGTTTTTATTTAGTTTTTATTTTATTTTATTGTAGGTTTATTTTATTTTTATTTTAGGTTTAATTTTTTTTTTATTTAAGTTTTCTATTTTTTAGTTTAGTTTAGGTTTTTATTTTTATTTATTTTTAGGTTTTATTTTATGGTTGTTTTTTAGGTTTAGGCATTTATTTAGTTTTTATTTTATTTTATATATGGATATTTAATTTTTATTTTAGGCTTAATTTTGATTTTATTTAGGTTTTTTATATTTTTAGTTTAATTTAGGCTTTTATTTATTTTTAGTTTATTTTTTATTTTTTTATTTTATTTTATTTTTAGGTTTAGGTTTAGGTTTAGGTTTTAGTTTATGTTATTATTTTTTTTATTGGATTAAGGATTTTGATTTATTTTATTTTTCAATTTTACTTAGTTAAGGTTAAAGTTTTTAGCTTTTTAGGGTTTAGGGTTTAGGGTTAGTTTAGGGTTTAGGGTTTAGGGTTTAGGGTTTTAGGTTTGGGGTTTAGGGTTTAGGGTTTAGGGATTAGTGTTTGGGTTTTAAGTTTGAAGTTTAAGGTTTTTGTTAACAGAGAACAAATTCAAATTCAACATTTCTTCATTTCGATTTGGTCAACCAAGTAGCGCCCCAAGTTTTTTAAGACACAAGCAACGACATAGATAGAAAATGAGCACCCATAAAGTGAATCAAAATCCCTACATAAGTAGAACTATCTCTACTATAAAGACACAGTTCCATAGGCAGCAAGTCAAATTGGCCGTTCTTTAGTTTCTCCAGTTCCCATCAGAACCACCCCCACCTCTCGAGTAGCGAGATCCACCATCCCCGATCTCTCCCTATGCCACCACTACGGTTGTAATCTTCATCAGTCCTCATGCTTGCATAATCACCACTACTCCGACCACAACCTCCATATCCACCAACTGCTCCAGATCCCCCACCACCACTATAATAACCATCACCTTAGCCTCCACCACCAGTTCTAAACTAAGCCTAGTTGACGGTGATGTTCCTGCCATCAAGGTTCTTCCCATTCTTAGAGTTTAGGGTTAGTTTAGGGTTTAGGGTTTAGGTTTAGGGTTTAGGGTTTAGAGTTTAGGGTTGTAAGTTTTAGGGGTTAGGGTTTAGGGTTTAGGGTTTTAGGGTTTAGGGTTTAGGGTTTAGGATTTAAAGCTATAGGTTTCAGTTACATTTTTTTATTTTCTTTTAGGTTCTATCTGTAGGTTTATTTTCTAGGTTTAGGTTTTTATTTAGTTTTTATTTTATTTTATTTAGGTTTATTTTATTTTTATTGTACGTTTATTTTTTTTATTTAGGTTTTTTATTCTTTGGTTTATTTTATTTTTTTTAGTTTAGTTTAGGTTTTATTAATTTTATGTTAGTTATTTTATTTTATTTTTAGGTTATGGTTTAGGGTTTTGTTTAGGTTTTTATTTTATTTTATTTTATTTATTTAATTTTATTTCAATTTTGGTTTTTTTACCTATTTTATTATTTAGTTTATTTAGTTTAGGTTTTTTGTGTCTTAGGGCCTAGCGTTTAGGTAGGGTTTAGGGTTAAAGGTGAGGCTGGGTTTAGGTTTTGGGTTGGGCTAGGATTTAGGGTTTAATGTTTAGGCTTTAGGGTTTAGTGTTTAATGGTTTAGGGTTTAGGTTTAGGGTTTGGGTTTATTTTAGGGTTTAGGCCTGGGTTTAAGATATTAAGGGTTTAGGGTAGGGTTTATTTTGGTAGGGTTGCATTTGGGTTAGTTTAGGATTTTTAGCATTCGTATTTTTAGGGTTTAAGGCTTAGGTCAGGTTTTGTGGTTTATTAGTTTAGGTTTAGGGTTTAGGGTTTATGATTAAGTGTTTAGGGCCTTTTTTTAAAATTTAAGTAAACTGGTAGGTTTTGGTTTATTCAATTTATTTAATTTATTTATTATTTATTTTTATTTTTATTTTTATTTACTTTAGTTTATTTATTTTAGGTTTATTTATTTTAGTTATAATTTTTCATTTTAGTTTATTTTTTAGATTTAACTTTAGGTTTATGCTTATTTTTTAGTTTCATTTTATTTTTATTTTATTTTTCATTTTTAAGTTTAGGTTTAGGTTTTTATTTTATTTTTTTTTTGGTTTAGGTTTTAGGTTTTATTTTTTTTTTATTTTATTTTAGTTTAGTTTAGTTTATTTTAGATTATCTCTATTTGTGGTTTAGGTTTAGTTTATTTTGGTTTGGGTTTAGGTTTTATTTATTTTAGTTTAGTTTATTATAGTTTAGGTTTAGTTTTATTTTATTTTGTTTATTTTAGGTTTAAGTTTTTTTAGTTTAGGGTTTAGGTTTTATTTTTTATTTATTTTTAGGTTTATTTTTTTTATTTAAGTTTTTTTCTGTTTTATTATATTTTACTTTTATTTTATTTTTATTTTACATTTAGTTTTTATTTTATTTAGGGTTTTTATTTTTATGTTTATTTTATATTTTTAGTTTAGTTTAAATTTTTATTTACTTTATTTTCATTTTGTTTTTATTTTATTATTATTATTTTTTAATGTTTACATTTAGGTTTATGTTTAAGTTTTGGTTTAGGTTTTCATTTTATTTTATTTAGGTTTAAGTTTTTTATTTATTTTATTTTTAGGTTTTATTTAGTTTTGTTTAGGTTTACAATTTTTAGGGTTTAGGATTTAAGGTTAAGTGTTTGGGGTTAAGGGTTTATGGTTTAAGGTTTAGGGTTTAGGGTTTAAGACTTGGGGTTTTAAAGTTTAGGGTTTAGGGTTTAGGGTTGTAGGTTTATGGTTTAGGGTTTAGGGGTTAGGGTTAGTATTAGGGTTTAAGGTTTAAGGTTAGGGTTTTTCCTTTAAATTAAGTAAACTAATATGTTTTGGTTTATTTAGTTTAATTAGTTTATTTTACTATTTATTTTAATTTAATTTCATTTATTTTATTTTATTTAGGTTTATTTTTGTTGAGTTTAGTTTATTTATTTTAAGTTTTTCTATTTTAGTTTAGGCTTTTTATTTTAGTTTGTTTTTTAGGTTTTGGTTTATGTTTAGTTTTATTTTTTTTTAGTTTAGTTTTATTTTTATTTTATTTTTTAGGTTTAGGTTTTATTTTGTATTTCTTGGTTAAGGTTTAAGTTTTTATTTTATTTCTGTAAGTTTAAGTTTTAGGTTTTAGTTTAGGTTATTTTTTGGTTTTAATTTTTAATTAAAGATTAAGTATATTTTTAGTTTATTTTATTTTATTTAGGGTTTAGGATTAGGTTTAGGATTTATTTATTTCAGCTTAGTTTATTTTAGTTTAAGTTTAGGTTTATTATATTTTTATTTTAAGTTATGGTTTTTTTTTTTGGTTTGGGGTTTAGGTTTTATTTTTTATTTATTCTTAGGTTTTATTTTAAGGTTTATTTTATAGGTTTAGGCTTTTATTTAGTTTTTATTTTATCTTATTTTAGGTTTATTTTATTTTTATTTTAGGTTTTGTTTTTATTTTGTTTAAGTTTTTTATTTTTATTTTAGTTTAGGTTTTTATTTATTTTATTTTAGATTTGTTTTTAATTTTTATTTTATTTTCTTTTTAGGTTTAGGTTTAGGTTTTAGTTTAAGTTTTTATTTTATTTGTATTTTTTATATTTTTTTGGTTAAGTTTTTTATATTTATTTTATTTTTAGGTTTGGGTTTTTAGCTTTTTAGGGTTTAAGGTTTAAGGTTAGTTGAGGGTTTAGGGTTTAGGATTTAGGGTTTTGGGTTTAGGTTTTAGGGTTTATGGTTTAGGGTTTAGGGTTTAGGGTTTAGGGTTTTGAGGCTTTAGGGTTTAAGGTTTAGGTTTTAGGTCTAGGGTTCAAGTTTTAGTTTAGAGATTAGGATTTTTTAATTTTTTTTAATAAAGAACAAATTCAGATTCAACATTTTTTCATTTCAATTTCATCACCCAAGTAACACAACAAGTTTTCTAGGACACAAGTAATGACATAGATAAAATATGAGCACGCATAGAGCAAATCAAAAACCTTAGATAACTAAAATCATCTCTACTGTAAAGACACAGTTCCATAAGCAGTATATCGGGTCGGCCATTCTTCAGTTTCTCTAGTTTCCATCAGAACTACCCCAACCTCTAGAATAGCGGGATCCATCATTATATCCTCGATCTCTCCCTCGACACCAACACGGCTGTGACCTTCATCGTTCCTCCCACCTCCATGACCACCACTACTTTGACCACAACCTCCATATCCACCAGCACCACCAGATCCCCCACCACCATTACGATAATTGCTACATCATCCTTCGCCTCCACCGCCAGATCTAGACTGAACCTAGTTGACGATGATGCTCCTGCCGTCAAGGTTCTACCCATTCTTAGGGTTTAAGTTTGTTAGGTTTTAGGGTTTACATTTATTTTTTAATTTATTTAGTTACTTTTGTTTTAGGTTTAGAGTTTGGGGTTTAGGGTTAAGGTTTATTGTTTAGGCTTTAAGGTTTAGGGTTTAGGGTTTTGGGTTTAAGGTTTTAAGGTTAATGCATTTAGGGTTTAGGATTTAGGGTTTTAGGGTTTAGGGTTTAGGGTTTAGGGTTCGGGTTTAGTGTTCAAGGTTCAGGGTTTAGTGTTTGGGCTTTAGGGTTTAGGGTTTTCATGGTTTAGGATTTAGGGTTTAGGGTTAAGGTTCAGTTTATTATTTAGGGTTTAGGGTTTTTTAGGCTTAGGGTTTAGGGTTTTTAGGGTTTATAGTTTAGGGTTTAGGGTTTAGGGTTTAGGGTTTAGGGTATAGGATTTAGGGTTTACGGTTCAGGGTTTAGCATTTTTTTTTAAAATCAAGTAAATCAGTAGGATTATGTTTATTTAGTTAATTTTTTATTTATTTTAGGTTATTTTATGTTTTTTATTATTTAGGTTTATTTTTTATTTTTATTTAGTTTTGTTTATTTATTTTAGTTTAGAATTTTTATTTTAGCTTTTTTTTAGGTTTAGGTTTAGGTTTACGGTTATTATTGAATTGAGTTTTATTTTTATTTTATTTTTTAGGTTTAGGTTTTATTTTTAGTTTTCAGTTTTAGGTTTGGATTCTAATTTTATATTTTAAGTTTAGGTTTTATATTTTAGTTTAGGTTTAGGTTTTATTTATATAAGTTTAGGTTTAGGTTTATTTTATTTTATTTATTTTAGGTTTATGTTTTTTTTTGGTTTAGGGTTTAGGTTTTATAATTTATTTATTTTTGGGTATATTTTTTGGTTTAGCTTTTTATTTAGCTTTTATTTTTTTTATTTTTGGGTAATTTTATTTTCATTTTATATTCTATTTTTATTTTATTTTAGTTTTTTATATTTACGTTTATTTTATTTTTTAGTTTAGTTTAGGATTTTATTTATTTTATTTTAATTTAGTTTTTATTTTTTATTTTATTTTGTTTTTAGGTTTACGTTTAGGTATAGGTTTAGGCTTTAGTTTAAGTTTTTAATTTAATTTATTTTTTTATTCTTTTTAGATTAAGGTTTTCTTTATTTTTTTTCGTAGGTTTTATTTTATTTAGGTTTAGGTTTAAGGTTTAGGGTTTAGGGTTTAGGGTTTAAGGCTTGGGGTTTAGGGTTTAGTGTTTAGTGTTGTAGGTTTTAGGACTTAGGTTTAGGGTTTAGGGTTTAGGCTTTTTTTAAATCAATTAAACACAGAGGATTAGGTTTATTTAGTTTATTTTTATTTATTTTAATTTATTTAATTTTTATTTTTATATAGGTTTATTTTTTTATTTTTATTTAATTTTATTTATTTATGTTAGTTTAGAAATTTTATTTTAGTTTTTTTAGGTTTAGGTTTATGTTTATGCTTATTTTTTAGTTGAGCTTTATTTTTATTTTATTTTTTAGTTTTTTTTAGTTTTAGGTTTGGGTTGTTATTTTATATTTTAAGTTTATGTTTTAGGTTTTATATTTTAGTTTAGGTTTAGGTTTAGGTTTATTTTAGTTAATTTAATTTTATTTAGTTTAGGGTTTAAGTTTAATTTATTTTAGGTTTAGGTTTAGGTTTTATTTATTTTAGTTCAGGTTTAGGTTTATTTTATATTGTTTATTTTAGGTTTAGGGATTTTTTTTTAATTTAGGGTTTAGGTTTTATATTTTATTTATTTTTGGGTTTAATTTTTTGGTTTATCTTTTTATTTAGTTCTTATTTGATTTTATTTTAGGTTTATTTTATTTTTATTTTATGTTTAGTTTTCATATTTACATTTATTTTATTTTTAGTGTAGTTTAGGTTTTCATTTATTTTATTCTAGTTTTTTTTATTATTTTATTTTTATGTTTAGGCATTAGTTTAGGTTTTTATTATAATTTATTTTTTTTATTCTTTTTTATGATAAGGTTTTTTTTTGTTTTTTTTTCCTTAAGTTTTATTTAGTTTAGGTTTAGGTTTTAAGTTTTAGGGTTTAGGGTTTAGGGTTTAAGGTTTGGGGTTTAGTGTTTAGGGTTGTAGGTTTTAGGGTTTAGGGTTTAGGGTTTAGGGTTTAGGGTTTAGGGTTTAGGGTTTAGGTCAGCATTTTAAGACTTAGTGTTTAGGGTTTAGGGTTGTAGGTTTAGGGTTTAGTGTTTAAAGTTTAGGGTTAGGGTATTTTTGATTACTTCTTTAATTTAAGTAAACTCGTAGGTTTAAGTTTATTTAGTTTATTTTTTTATTTAGGTATTTTTTTACTTTAGGTTTGCGCTTTTTATTTTAGTTTAATTCTTAGGCTTTATTTTTTGTTTAGGTTTAGGTTTATTTTTAGTTTATTTTATTTTATTTAGTTTAGGTTTAAGTTTAGGTTTAGGTTTTATTTATTTTAATTTAGTTTATTTTAGTTTAGATTTTTGTTTATTTTATTTTTGTTTAGGTTTATTTAGTTTATTTATTTTAGTTTATTTTATTTTTTATTTTTACTTAGTTTGGTTTATTTGTTTTAGGTTTATTAATTTTAGTTTATGTTTTTTATTTTAGTTTATTTTTTAAGTTTATTTTATGTTTATGTTCAATTTTTTGTTTAATTTTATTTTTATTTTATATTTTAGGTTTAGGTTTTTATTTTATTTTTTTAGGCTTAAGTTTTAGGATTTTATTTTAGGTTTATTTTTAGGTTTTATTTTTTATATTGGGTTTTGGTTTATTTTTAGTACATTTTATTTTATTTAGTTTAGGGTTTAGGTTTAGTTAATTTTAAGTTTAGGTTTTATTTTTTTTAGTTTAGCTTATTTTTTATTTAGGTTTAGGTTTATTTAATTTTATTTATTTTAGGGTTCAGCTTTTTTAGTTTAGGGTTTAGGTTTTTTTATTTTTATTTTAAGGTTAATTTTTTAAGATTAAGTTTTTATTTAGCTTTTATAATATTTTATCTTAGGTTTATTTTATATTTATTTTTTGTTTAATTTTTGTTTTATTTAGTTTTTTATTTTTACGTTTATTTTAATTTTTACTTTAGTTTAGGATTTTATTTATTTTATTTTAGTTTAGTTTTGATTTTTTATTTTATTTTATTTTTAGGTTTACGTGTAGGTATAGGTTTAGGCTTTAGTTTAAGTTTTTAATTTAATTTATTTTTTTATTCTTTTTAGATTAAGGTTTTCTTTATTTTTTTTCGTAGGTTTTATTTTATTTAGGTTTAGGTTTAAGGTTTAGGGTTTAGGGTTTAGGGTTTAAGGCTTGGGGTTTAGGGTTTAGTGTTTAGTGTTGTAGGTTTTAGGACTTAGGGTTTAGGGTTTAGGGTTTAGGCTTTTTTTTTAAATCAATTAAACCTGTAGGATTAGGTTTATTTAGTTTATTTTTTATTTATTTTAATTTATTTAATTTTTATTTTTATATAGGTTTATTTTTTATTTTTATTTAATTTTATTTATTTATGTTTGTTTAGAAATTTTATTTTAGTTTTTTTAGGTTTAGGTTTATGTTTATGCTTATTTTTTAGTTGAGCTTTATTTTTATTTTATTTTTTAGTTTTTTTAGTTTTAGGTTTGGGTTGTTATTTTATATTTTTAAGTTTATGTTTTAGGTTTTATATTTTAGTTTAGGTTTAGGTTTAGGTTTATTTTTAGTTAATTTAATTTTATTTAGTTTAGGGTTTAAGTTTAATTTATTTTAGGTTTAGGTTTAGGTTTTATTTATTTTAGTTTAGGTTTAGGTTTATTTTATTTTGTTTATTTTAGGTTTAGGGATTTTTTTTTAATTTAGGGTTTAGGTTTTATATTTTATTTATTTTTGGGTTTACTTTTTTGGTTTATCTTTTTATTTAGTTCTTATTTGATTTTATTTTAGGTTTATTTTATTTTTATTTTATGTTTAGTTTTCATATTTACATTTATTTTATTTTTTAGTGTAGTTTAGGTTTTCATTTATTTTATTCTAGTTTTTTTTATTATTTTATTTTTATGTTTAGGCTTTAGTTTAGGTTTTTATTATAATTTATTTTTTTTATTCTTTTTTATGTTAAGGTTTTTTTTTGTTTTTTTTTCCCTTAAGTTTTATTTAGTTTAGGTTTAGGTTTTTAAGTTTTTAGGGTTTAGGGTTTAGGGTTTAAGGTTTGGGGTTTAGAGTTTAGTGTTTAGGGTTGTAGGTTTTAGGGTTTAGGGTTTAGGGTTTAGGGTTTTAGGATTTAGGGTTTAGGGTTTAGGGTTTAGCATTTTAAGACTTAGTGTTTAGGGTTTAGGGTTGTAGGTTTAGGGTTTAGTGTTTAAAGTTTAGGGTTAGGGTATTTTTGATTACTTCTTTAATTTAAGTAAACTCGTAGGTTTAAGTTTATTTAGTTTATTTTTTTATTTAGGTATTTTTTTACTTTAGGTTTGCACTTTTTATTTTAGTTTAATTCTTAGGCTTTATTTTTTGTTTAGGTTTAGGTTTATTTTTAGTTTATTTTATTTTATTTAGTTTAGGTTTAAGTTTAGGTTTAGGTTTTATTTATTTTAATTTAGTTTATTTTAGTTTAGTTTTTGTTTATTTTATTTTTTTTTAGGTTTATTTAGTTTATTTATTTTAGTTTATTTTATTTTTTATTTTACTTAGTTTGGTTTATTTGTTTTAGGTTTATTAATTTTAGTTTATGTTTTTTATTTTAGTTTATTTTTAAGTTTATTTTATGTTATGTTCAATTTTTGTTTAATTAATTTTATTTTATTTTATATTTTAGGTTTAGGTTTTTATTTTATTTTTTTAGGCTTCAGTTTTAGGATTTTATTTTAGGTTTATTTTTAGGTTTTATTTTTTAGATTGGGTTTTGGTTTATTTTTAGTACATTTTATTTTATTTAGTTTAGGGTTTAGGTTTAGTTAATTTTAAGTTGAGGTTTTATTTTTTTTAGTTTAGCTTATTTTTTATTTAGGTTTAGGTTTATTTAATTTTTGTTTATTTTAGGGTTCAGCTTTTTTAGTTTAGGGTTTAGGTTTTTTTTATTTTTATTTTAAGGTTAATTTTTAAGATTAAGTTTTATTTAGCTTTTATAATATTTTATCTTAGGTTTATTTTATATTTATTTTTTGTTTAATTTTGTTTTATTTAGTTTTTTTTTACGTTTATTTTAATTTTTACTTTAGTTTAGGATTTTATTTATTTTATTTTAGTTTAGTTTTTATTTTTTATTTTATTTTATTTTTAGATTTACGTGTAGGTTTATGTGTATGTTAAGGTTTACATTTTAGTTAATCTTTTATTTTATTTTATTTAGGTTTAAGTTTTTTCTCTTAGGTTTTATTTAGTTTAGGTTTAGGTATTTAGGTCTATAGGGTTTATGGTTTAAGGTTTAGGGTTTATAGTTTAGAGTTTAGGGTTTAGGGTTTGGGGCTTAGATGTTAGGGTTTAGGGTTTAGGATTTAGGGTTGTAGGTTTTAGGGTTTAAGGTTTAGGGTTTAGGATTTTAGGCTTTAGTGTTTAGGATTTTAGTGTATAGAGTTTAGGGTATTAGGGTATAGGTTTAGGGTATAGAGTTTAGGGTTTAGGGTTTTATTTATTTATTTATTTATTTTATTATTTTTATTTTTTTTTTAAATTAATTAAGCTAGTATGTTTAGGTTTATTTAGTTTATTTTTTATTTCTTTTAGTTTTTTTTATTTATTTTTATTTAGATTTTTTTATTTTTATATAGTTTGGTTTATTTATTTTAGTTTATTTTTTATTTGGAGGTTTATTTTTTAATTTAGTTTTATTTCTACTTTATATTTTAGGTTTAGGTTTTATTTTTTATTTTTAGGTTTATGTTTAGGTTTTTATTTTAGGTTTATTTTTAGGTATTATTTTTTAGTTTAGGTTTAGGCTTATTTTTAGTTTATTTTAGTTTATTTAGGGTTTTGGTTTAGGTTTAGGTAAATTTATTTTAGGTTTAGGTTTTATTAATTTTAGTTTTGTTTAGTTTAGTTTAGGTTTATTTTATTTTTATTTTATGATTATATATGTTTTTTTAGTTTAGGGTTTTAATTTTAGTTTTTATTTATTTTTTTATTTTATCTTTAGGTTTATTTTTTAGGTTTAGGTTTTTATTTAGTTTTTATTTATTTTATTTTAGGTTTATTTTATTTTTATTTTAGGTTTAGTTTAGTTTAGGTTTTTATTTATTTTATTTTAATTTCGTTTTAATTTTTTATTTTATTTTCTTTTTAGGTTTAGGTTTAGGTTTAGGTTATAGTTTAGGTTTTTATTTCATTATATTTTCTATTTTATTTTATTTTAGGTTTATTTATTTATTTTATTTTTAAGTTTTATTTAGTTTAGGTTTAGGTTTTTAGCTTTTTAGGGGTTAGGTTTTAGTGTTTAGGGTTTAGAGTTAGTTGAGGGTTTAGGGTTTGGGATTTAGAGTTTAGGTTTTAGGGTTAAGGGTTTAGGGTTAATGGTTTAGAGTTTAGGTTTTAGGGATTAAGGTTTAGGGTTTTTAGGGTTTAAGGTTTAGGGTTTAGGTTTTAGGTTTAGGGTTCAAGTTTTAGTGTATAGTTTAGGGTTTTCGTTTATTTTTTTAACAGAGAACAAATTTAAATTCAGCATTTCTTCATTTTGATTTCATCAACCAAGTAACACACTAAGTTTTCTAAGACACGAGCAACGACATAGATAAAAAATGAACACACATTAATCAAAAACCCTAAATAACTAGAACCATCTCTACTTTAAAACATAGTTAAAGTGGATTGGATTCCATTCTTTCCGGTTCCCATCAGAACCACCCTACCACTCGGTAGGGATTCCAATTTAATCTCTCTCGCCACCACCAGTGGCGGCGTGCTGTGCCTCTATAAGAACCATTGCTCCGACCACCACCTCCATATCTGCTAGCACCTCTAGATCCCTCACCACCTCTACGATAGCCGACGCCTCTACCTTCACCTCCACCACCAGATCTGGATTGAGCCTAGTTGATGAAGATGTTCCTGCAATCAAGGTTCTGCCCATTCATAGGGTTTAGTATTAATTTAGGGTTAGGGTTTACATTTATTTTTTAATTTATTCAGTTGCTTTAGGTTTTGGTTTAGGGTTTCAGGTTTAGGGTTATAGTTTAGGGTTTACGATTTAGGGTTTAGGTTTTAGGGTTTACGATTTTAAGGTTTATGCTTTTAGGGATTAGGGTTTAGGGTTTAGGGTTTAGTGTTTAGACTTTAAGGTTTAGAGGGTTTAGGGTTTCTTGTTTAGGGTTTAGGGTCTAAGGTTTTTTTGATTTATGGTTGTAGGTTTAGTGTTTAGGGTTTATGGTTAGTTTTATGGTTTAGGGTTTAGGGTATTTTTAAAAAAAAAAGTTTAGGTAAACCGACATGTTTAGCTTTATTTAGTTTATTTAGTTTATTTTTTATTTATTATAGTTTAGTTTATTTTTATTTTTATTTAGATTTATTTTTTATTTTTATTTAGTTTAGTTTATTTATTTTATGTTTATTTATTTTAGTTTAGGTTTTTTATTTTACTTTATTTTTTAGGTTTAGGTTTAGGTTCCTTAATTTTTTAGTTTCATTTTATTTTTTTTTAGGTTTAGGTTTTATTTTTTTATTTTAGGTTTAGGTTTTGGTTTTATTTTATTTTTGTTATTTTAATTTAATTTATGTTTATTTTTAGGTTTTAATTTTTAGTTTAGGTTTAGGTTTTTTTTTAGTTTATTTTATTTTATTTAGTTTAGGGTTTAGGTTTAGGTTTAAGTTTTTTTTATTTTACTTTAGTTTATTTTAGTCTAGGTTTAGGTTTATTTTATTTTGTTTATTTTAGGTTTATTTTTTGGTTTTATTTTTTAGATTAGGTTTAGGTTTATTTTTAATATATTTTATTTTGTTTAGTTTAGGGTTTAGGATTAGCTAATTGTTGGTTTTGGTTTAGGTTTTATTTATTTTAGTTTAGTTTATTTTTGTTTAGGTTTGGGTTTGTTTTATTTTTTTTTATTTTAGGTTTTGGTTTCTTTTAGTTTAGGGTTTTATTTTTTTTTATTTTAAGGTTTATTTTTTAGGTTTAAGTTTTTACAATATTTTATTTTAGGTTATTTTATTTTAATTTTATGTTTAGTTTTAATTTTATTTATGTTTTTTATTTTTAGGTTTATTTTATTTTTTATTATAATTTAAGTTTTTCTTTAATTTATTTTAGTTTAGTTTTTATTTTATATTTTATTTTATTTTTAGATTTAGGTTTATGTTTAGGTTTATGTTAAGGTTTAGGTTTATGTTTAGGTTTTTATTTTATCTTATTTAGGTTTAAGTTTTTTTATTTATTTTATTTTTATGTTTTATTTAGTTTAGGTTAAGGTTTTTAGGTTTTTAGGGTTTATGGTTTTGGGTTTAGGGTTTAGAGTTTAGGGTTAAGCATTTAGGGTTTAGGGTTTAAGGTTTGGGTTTAGAGTTTTGGGTTTCAGGTTTAGGGTTTAGGGTTGTAGGTTGTAAGTTTTAAGGTTAAGAGTTTAGGGTTTATGATTTAGAGTTTTAGGGTTTAGTGTTTAGAGTTTTAGTTTTTAAGGTTTAGGGTATTAGGGTATAGGATTTAGGGTATAGGGTTTTGGGATTAGGGTTTTATTTATTATTCTTTATTTATTTATTTTTTACTTTTTTAAATTATGTAAGCTTGTATGTTTAGGTTTATTTAGTTTATTTTTTATTTATTTATTTATTTATTTTTTTATTTTTACTTAGGTTTATTTTTATTAGTTTAGTTTAGTTAATTTATTTTAGGTTTATTTATTTTAGTTAATTTTTTAGGCTTAGGTTAATTGTTTAGTTTAGTTTTATTTTTAATTTATATTTTAGGTTTATGATTTATTTTTAGTTTTGTTTAAGTTTTTTATTTGTTTTTTTTTTTTGTTCTTTAGTTTAGTTTTATTTTTGTTTTATATTTTAGGTTTAGGTTTAGGTTTAGGTTTTTATTTTAGGTTTATTTTAGGTATTATTTTTTAGTTTAAGTTTAGGCTTAGTTTTAGTTTATTTTTTTATTTAGGTTTTAGGTTTAGGTTTAGGTTTGGTTTATTTTAGGTTTAGGTTTAGGTTTTATTTATTTTAGTTTAGTTTATTTTAGTTTAAGTTTTGGTTTATTTAATTTTTATTTTAGGTTTATGTTTTTTTTTTAGTTTATGGTTTAGGTTTTATTTTTTATTTATTTTAAGATTTTAATTTTAGGTTTATTTTTTAGGTTCATTTTTTAGGATTAGGTATTTATTTAGTTTTTATTTTATTTTATTTTATTTTAGGTTTATTTTATTTTTATTTTAAGTTTAGTTTTGTTTAGGTTTTTATTTATTTTATTTTAGTTTAGTTTTAATTTTTTATTTTATTTACTTTTTAGGTTTTGGTTTAGGTTTTAGTTTAGGTTTTTATTTTATTATATTTTTTATTTTATTTTGGTTTAAGTTTTTTTATTTATTTTAGTTTTTAGGTTTAGCTTTAAGGGTTTAGGGTTTAGGGTTAGTTTTAGGCTTTAGGGTTTAGGGTTTAGGTTTAGGGTTTAGGGTTTAGGGTTTGAGGGTTTAGGGTTTAGGGTTATAGGTTTTAGTGTTAGGATTATTCAAATTTAGCATTTCTTCTTTTTGATTTCGTCAAGCAAGTAACACACTAAGTTATCTAGGACACAAGAGATGACATAGATAGAAAATGAGCTTGCATAAATAAAATACCCTAGATAACTAGAACTGTCTTTACTGTAAAGACAGTTCCATAAGCAGCAGATCGGATCAGCCATTCTTCAATTTCTCTAGTTCCCATTAGAACCTCCACCGCCTCTCGAGTAGTTGGATTCACCATTATATCACCGATCTCTCTCACTGCCACCACCACGGGCAACATCTCTCCTCCTCTCCATGCTTTGCTCACCACCTCTATGCACCTCCAGATCCCCCACCACCACTATGAGAATCGTCACCTCTGCCTTCACCTCCATCGCTAGATCTAGATTGAGCCTAGTTGATGATGATGTTCCTACCATCATGGTTCTGCCAATTCTTAGAGTGTAGGGTTAGTTTAGGGTTTATTTTTTTAGGTTTATTTTTTAATTTATTTATTTGCTTTAGTTTTAGGTTTAGGGTTTAGGGTTTGGTGTTTAGGGCTAGGGTTTAGTGTTTAGGGTTTAAGGTTTAGGGTTTTATGATTTATGTTTTTAGGGTTTAGGGTTTAGGGTTTAGGGTTTTAAGGTTTAGGGTTTAGGGATATGGTTTAGAGTTTAGGGTTTAGGGTTTAGTGTTTAGGCTTTAGGGTTTAGGGTTTAGATGTTTTAGGGTTTATGGTTTAGGGTTTAGGGTTTTTTATGGTTTAGGGTTTAGGGTGTTTTAGGTTTACGGTTGTAGGTTTAGGGTTTTTTATGGTTTAGGTTTTATTTATTTATTTTAGTTTATTTAGTTTATTTCTTATTTATTTTAGTTTATTTTAATTTTTATTTTTATTTAGATTTATTTTTATTTTCATTTAGTTTAGTTTATTTATTTTAGGTTTATTTATGTTTGTTTAGGCTTTTTATTTTAGTTTATCTTTTAGCTTTAGGTATTAAGTTTTTATTTTGTTTTTAGGTATTACTTTTTAGTTTAGGTTTAAGTTTATTTTTAGTTTATTTTATTTTGTATAGTTTAGGATTTAGGTTTATTATATTTTAGGTTTAAGTTTTATTTATTTTAGTTTAGTTTATTTTATTTTAGTTTTAGGTTTATTTTATTTTATTTATTTTATTTTAATTTTAGGATTAGTTTTTATATTTAGTTTTGGGTTTGGGTTTTATTTTTTATTTATTTTTAGGTTTTAGTTTTAGGTTAATTTTTTAGGCTTAGGTTTTTATTTAGTTTTTATATTATTTTATTTTAGGTTTATTTTTCTTTTTTTATGTTTAGTTTTTATATTATTTAGGTTTTTTATTCGTAGGTTTATTTTATTTTTTTAGTTTAATTTAGGTTTCTATTTATTTTATTTTATTTTTAGGTTTAGTTTTTATTTATTTATTTTATTTTTAGGTTTTATTTAGTTTAGGTTTAGGTTTTTAGGTTTTTAGGGTTTAGGGTTTAGGGTTTAGTGTTTAAGGTTTAAGGTTTTGGGTTTTAGGGTTTAGGGTTTAGAGTTTGGGTTTAGGGTTTAGGTTTAGGGTATAATGTTTAGGCTTTAGGGTTTAAGGTTTAGGGATAGCAAAGGGTTTAAGGTTAGTTTAGGGTTTAGTGTTTAAGGTTTAGGCTTTAGGCTTTAGGGTTTAGGGTTTTAGGGCATAGGATTTAGAATTTAGGGTTTGTTTAGGGTTTAAGGTTTAGGGTTTAGGGTTTAGAGTTTTATGGTTTAGGGTTTAGGGTTTATGGTTTAGGGTTTAGGATTAGTTTTATGGTTTAGGGTTTAGGATTTAGGCTACAGGGTTTATGTTTTAAGGTTTAGGCTTTAGGGTCTTTTTCTTTAAAATTAAGTAAACCGATAGGTTTAGGTTTATTTAGCATAGTTTTTATTTATTTTATTTAATATTTTTAGGTTTATTTTTTATTTTTATTTAGTTTAGTTTATTTATTTTAGTTTTTTTTTATTTTAGTTTATTTTTTATGTTTATTTTTAGTTTTTAGTTTAGTTTAATTTTTTTTTAATTTTTGAGGTTTAGGTTTTATTTTTTATTTTTAGGTATATGATTAGGTTTTTATTTTATTTTTTTAGCTTTTTATTTTTGGCTTATTTTAGGTTTTTTTTAAGTTTAGGTCTAGGATTATTTTTAGTTTATTTTATTTTATATAGTTTAGGGTTTAGGTTTTGGTTTTATTTATTTTAGTTTAGTTTATTTTCATTTAGGTTTATGTTTATTTTATTTTGTTAATTTTAGGTTTAGGTTTTTTTTTTAGTTTAGGTTTTATTTTTATTTATTTTTATGTTTATTTTTTCAGTTCAGGTTTTATTTAGTTTTTATTTTATTTAGGGTTTTGTGCCACCATCCTTCAAGATCTCTAATGGTAGTGGGAGCTCACAATAACACATTGCACACTTTAGAGCCGATTATTGCAACACTGGTGGTAGCAACCCACCCCTCTTTTGGCTTTTCGTTTATAGTTAGTCAGGTGTTGCATTTGATTGGTATGCCGAAGTGTCCAACGGTTAGGTGAAGACTTTTGCTGAGTTGGAGCACCTCTTCATCAAGAGGTTTGCTAGAGCTCAACAGACTGTGACTGTAGGCGACCTCATTGTAAAGAAACAGAAACTCAATGAGTCCCTTGTTGATTACATTCTCTGGTGGTGCAACCTAAGCATGAAATGCGAACCACAGCTGTCCGAACAACATGCCACTGAGATTCTTCTCAAGAACATCCATGGCCCGGTCACTTTCATGCTTAAGGGCTTTACCATCAAAACATTTGAGAAATTAATCTACAAGGTAGCTAGCCTATAAGAGGAAGCCAAACAGTTGCCCTTTCCCGACCAATCATCTAGGCCCAAGTCGCAGAAAGTGTTTGAGAAGAAGCCAGGGATACTTATTTTAGAGGACAGAGGGAAGCAGCCAGCCGGAGTATAATATAAGAGACAATGAGCTCAATAACCTCGTCTTCCACCACCTTAGCCATCATATCGGCCACCGCATACCCCACAATGACCATTTCCACCACCTCAGCAGCCTACCCAGCAGCAGTATTCATATCAGTCGCTAGGTAGCAACTTTCCACCTACTCTTGCCGATAGATTGAATAAGCCATATTCATTCAAGAGGGAGGTAGTTAGAAAAATCTTTAAGAATCTCATAAAGAAACCTAACTTTCAGTTACTAGAGCCTAAGAGGCAGGAGGAAGTGGGTAAGAGCGATGATCCTAGCTATTTCCCCTAGCACCCATGTTAGGCCATGTCTTAGAGGATTGTATCACTTTTGAGGACTAGCTTGAGCGCAGTTATAAGTTGAGAGCCATAGTTATCCCTAAGGAATACTTATTAGAACAACCATCCAGTTGTATTAAAGTAATCCTTGGAAATACTTGCGATCCTCTTAAGACCAAAGAATGTTAGGATATCTCCCTATCCCTAACCTATAAAAAGATTATTTCTAAGATCAAGAAGCTTTTCTTTTAGGTGCCTGAAGTAGCTCAAACCTCTAACACCAAGGAAGGTTTCCAAGTTGCAAAGGATAATTCGGGGAGGGTGACAACCCATTAGTAGCAGTAGCTCACCATACTTGCCCGGGATAGTCCAATAGCATAGCCACCATCCGAGTCTAGTACTCCCTCCATCGTTACAGCTACCACCTCTTTTTCTAGCTCCTCTTCTACTAGCAGGAGCATTGTATCTACGGATAAGGGCACTAAATCCCTTACTCTACTTACTTTACATGATTTCTATCATGTACCTCCATTCAAAAAGAAATTAATGAATAAAGCTAATTCTACTTATATATTGTCTACTTTAGATGCTTTTGATATTATTCCTATTGAAAGCTCTCCGAGTCTAAGGAAAAATAATAACTCTAGAAGTTTTGATCATTTCTTTTTTGAATTCGAGTCAGACTATCCTTCTCTAAATCAATTGAATTCACCTCTTGAGATTGACCTGGAATGAACTGACTCTGAGGATCCTATAGGAGAAGCTATAGGTATGCTTGGTGAGAAGGTAGAAATTTTCACAAGCTCATCATTCCAAGAAGTCACAGAAGTCAATCTACATAGTGGCAAAGTTCTACCTCCTAGGGTAGCACCTCAGGATAAGGGTAAGCAAGTCATTGGTTCTAATAAGCAGATAGCCCCTCCATAGGATGCTCCACTCATCGAAATGCTTGTGGAGGACCAAGCTAGAGTTGATAACAATGTCCTAGCTCACCTTAAAAGGTTTCTAGCTAAGTTAAGCATATACGATGCGCTTGTCTTATCCAAAGAGATAAAGGAATCTCCAATTAAGGCCTTACTTGATCTAGAGATATGGTTAGCTCACCTGGCCCCTACTAAAGAGGAGGCATGCCACTCATAAGACATCTTAGGAGTTACATTCAACAATGAAGACTTACTCCTAGGGATGATCGAGCAGAACTGCCACATTACATTACATTGGATGTTGGCAGATACAGGCTATACAGAGTTCTAGTTGACCCAGTTCTATCAGTCAACATTATGAGTCTAAGAACACTTGCCTACTTAAGGATCGACATCTCCAAACTCCAAAAAGAAAATATGATGTTGAGAGGATTCAATGAACAGGGTGAGAGGGCCTTATGGTGTTTATTTTTGGAAGAATGTGGGGGGGGGGAGAACTTTTTGAGGTGATCTGGTAGAACATTGAGGTATGATGTACTATCTCTAAAGATAGAGGCATCACTCTATAATAGACCTAATCACATAATAAGGACTCCTAAGGCATGATGGGTCTATAAATGTGTAAGAGATTTCTCCCCTTATTTACATAGATGAATAAAATAGTGTTTATATTAAACTAGGTTCTTAAGATTCCTATGGAGGCAAGCCTCCATAGTTAATTACATCTTAGGAAATGAAATTTCCTAAGAATATTCTAGATTAAAGTAAAATATTATCATCTCCAAAAATATCATGGTTAGACTATCAAAGGATTGGTTATATTTGGAAAATCAATTGGGAAAGTTTAAGGAGGAGACTTATTTTTGGAATTCAAATGAAATAAGTAGGAAATGCTCATGATTCTAGGAAGCGTAGTGTGGATTCCAATCTATCCTATGGTTGGGTTTTATAATTTTGAAGTTGAGAAAATTTATATGTTCTTAGTTGAAATTTAATTAGTTTACTAAAGCTTATAATCCACCAACACAAGGTTATGGGAATGCCTAAGAGGTGAGGATTTATGCTTGTAGCACGAAAAAAATAGCTACCTTGGATCGTAAATCTATGGTGCTTTAGTACGAGCTAAAGCATGTCCTAAATCTAAGCGGCAGATGGACATAAGGGTTTACCTCCTTAAGAGAGAATAAATTGTCTGACTTTTGGACTTATAACTACCTAGACTAGCCGCCAACTAACTCCTCCTATGATTTTAAAACCATGTAGTCCAGTCTTATGAATTGCAAGATAGCTAGGGTAATTATTTAATTAGAAAGAGACTAAAGTCCTAAACACACTCTCTAAGAGACTAGAGCATGAGTGGTATGATCATATGATTTAATTTATAGATGCAAAATCTTGTCAAATTTTATTTCAATTTAGACACATCATTTTGACATAGGCTTTAGAATTTCTTATGCCTAATTGCATGATGAAATAGGTTATGGGTCAAATCAGCTAGAAGAAGGAGTTTTGCACTGCAAGGGATGCATTCAAATGTCAAACATTCCTTTATCTTGCAAGGATGGAGATCCTTCATGTTCAAGAGAGAAAGAATATGCATGCATGATGTGAAATATACAACCATTCAGCTAAGGGGTTGCTAAATCTTTTAGTTATTTTATTTATGTCTTAGGCTTTATTATTAGGTTATGAGTTGTTTAAAATTTAGTTATGAGTGATTAGTTGGGTAGAAAAGTTATTTTTATCATAAGAGCCTAATCGTATCCAAGCCACACATTAAAGCATCATCATTTAAAAAACTTTGAAAAGCATGTCGTTCTAATGCATAATGTAAACATATCATCAAACAATTAAATAATCTATCATAAGAGAATAAGAGGTCAGTGCGATTGGGTACTATCATACAACCCGAAGAGATGGGTAGCCAAGCTCTACCCTTATACAACTTGGAATATGAAAAAAAATTATAATTATAAAATGAGCAACAATAGAGTTTTCTAAGTCATAAGCGACGAAATGGATAAAAAATGAGCACCAATAGAGTAAACAAAAAACCTTAGATAAGTATAATTGTCTCAACTATAAAAACACAGGTCCATAAGCAACATATCTGATTTGTCGTTCTCCAGTTTCTCCAATTTTGATCAGAACCGCCCCTTCCTCTCGAGTAGTAGGATCTTCCATCATATCCTCGATCTCTCAGTCCACCACCACCATGGTTGTATCTTTCGTTGCTCCTCCCACCTCGATAACCACCAATGCCCCGACCACCACCTCCATATCCACCACCACCTCCAGATCCCCCACCGCCACTACGATAACCGTCGCCTCCACCTTTGCCTCCACTACCAGATCTAGATTGAGCCTAGTTGACGATGATGTTCTTGTCATCAAGGTTATGCCCATTCTTAGGGTTTAGGGTTAGTTTAGGGTTAGCTTAAGGTTTTGGGTTTCAATTTAGTTTAGGGTTTAAGGTTGTATGTTGTAGGTTTTAGGGTTTAGGGTTTAGGGTTTAAGGTATATTATTTATGGTTTCAGGGTTTAGTGCTTAGGGTTTAGGGTTTAGTGTTTAGGATTTAGGGATTATGGTTTTATGGTTTAGGTTTTAGGGTAGGGGGGATTAGGCTTTAGGGTGGTTAGTTATGGTTGGTTTGAGCTTTAGTGTGGTTTAGGGTGTGGTTTTAATTTAGGGTTTAGGGGAGGGCCTGGGGCTTAGTTAGGGAGTTTAGTAGGAGAGAGGTTTTAGAGTGGGGGAGGAGTTTAGGGTTATAAGAAGGTTCATGGTTTAGGTTAGTTTGTGGTTTAGGAGATTTAGGATTTAGGTTTAGGTTGTGGTTTAGTGGAGTGCTCAACATAGTTTAGGGTGGGGCTTAGGATTTTTGGGTTTAAGATTTTAGCATTTTGGGTTTAGGATTAGGGTTTAGGGTTTATGATTTAGGGTTTAGGGTTTAGGGTTTAACATTTAGGCTTTATTGTTTAGGGTTTTAGGGTTTTAGATTTAGGGTTTAGAATTTATGGTTTATGGTTTAGGGTTTAGGGTTTAGGGTTTAGGCTTTGGGGCTTAGGGTTTTATTCTGTTGGGTTTAGGGTTTAAAGTTGTAGGTTTAGGGTTAGGGTTTTTTTTTATGGTTTATGGTTTAGCTTTTAGGTTTAGGGTTCAGGTTTTAGCTTAGGTTTATTTTTGAATTAAGTAAAATGCTAGGTTTTGATTCTTTTTTAGGGTTTTTTTAAAAGAAATTAAGTAAACAAGTAGGTTTAGGTTACTTTAGTTTATTTTTTTTATTTTAGTATATTTTTTTTATTTTTTTAGGTTTATTTTTTATTTTTATTTAGTTTGGTTTATTTATTTTAGTTTTATTTATGTTAGTTTAGGATTTTTATTTTAGCTTATTTTTTAGGTTCAGGTTTAGGTTTAAGATTATTTTTTAGTTTAATTGTGTTCATATTTTATTTTTTTGGTTTAGGTTTTATTTTTTATTTTTAGGTTTAGGTTTTAGTTTTTATTTTCTTTTTTTAGGTTTAGGTTTTAGGTTTATTTTTGGTTTTATTTTTTTTTTAGGTTAAAGTTTATTTTTGGTTTATTATATTTTATTTAGGGTTTAGGTTTATGTTTAAGTTCAGTTTATTTTAGGTTTAGGTTTAGGTTTTATTTATTTTAGTTTAGTTTGTTTTTAGGTTTTATTTATTTTAGTTTATTTATATTGTTTAGTTTAGGTTTAGGTTTAGGTTTAGGTTTATGTTTTATTTATTTTAGTTTTGTTTATTTCAGTTTAGGTTTACTTTTATTTTATTTTGTTTATTTTAAATATTTTTTTTAATTAAGTAAACCAGTAGGTTTAAGTTTATTCATTTTATTTTTTATTTATTTTATTTTATTTTATTTTTTTTGTTTTTATTTAGTTTTATTTTTTGTTTTTATTTAATTTAGCTTATTTAATTTAGATTTATTTATTTTAATTTTGTTTTTTAATTTTAGTTTATTTGTTAGGTTCAAATTTATTTTTTAATTGAGTTTTATTTTTATTTTAAATTTTAGGATTAAGTTTTATTTTTTATTTTTTAGGTTTAGATTTAGGTTTTCATTTTATTTTTTTTTCAGTTTAGATTTTAGGTTTATATTATAGGTTTATTTTTATATTTTATTTTTTAGTTTAGATTTAGGTTTATTTATAGTTTATTTTACTTTATTTAGTTTAGGTTTAGGTTTAGGTTTAGTTTATTTTAGGTTTAGATTTATGTTTTATTTATTTTAATTTACTTTATCTTAGTTTAGGCTTATTTTTATTTTATTTTATTTTATTTAGTTTGGGTTTTTGGTTAAGGTTTAGTTTATTTCAAGTTTACGTTTATGTTTGATTTATTTAGTTTTGTTTATTTTAGTTTAGGTTTAGGTTTATTTTGTTTTTTTTATTTTAGGTTTAGGTTTTTTTTCAGTTTAGGGTGTAGGTTATATTTTTTATTTATTTTTAGGTTTATTTTTTTGGTTTATATTTTTATTTAGTTTTTATTTTATTTTATTTTAGGTTTATTTTATTTTTATTTTACGTTTAGTTTTTATTTTATTTAGGTTTTTTTAATAGGTTTATTTTATTTTATTTAGTTTAGTTTAGGTTTTTATTTATTTTGTTTTAGTTTAATTTTTATTTTTCTATTTTATTTTATTTTTAAATTTTGGTTTAGGTTAAGGTTAAGGTCTTAGTTTAGGTTTTTTTTTATTTTATATTTTTGTTTTATCTCAGTTTAAGTTTTTCCATTTATTTTATTTTTAGGTTTTATTTAGTTTAGGTTTAGGTTTTTAGGTTTTTAGGGTTTATGGTTTAGGGTTTAGGTTTAAGGTTTAGGGTTTAAGGTTTAGGGTTTAGGGTTATGGATTTTAGGGTTTAAGGTTTAGCATGCAGGGTTTAGGGTTTTAGGGTTTAGGGTTTAGAGTTTAGGGTTCATGGCTTAAGTTTAGGGTTTAACAGTTTAGGGTTGTAGGTTTAGGATTTAGGGTTTTTTTATTTGTTTTTAGTTGTTTCTTTAAAATTAAGTAAGCTCATAGGTTTAGGTTTATGTAGTTTATTATTTATTTATTTTAGCTTTTCTTATTTAGGTTTATTTTTATTTTTTTTATTTTAATTTATTTATTCTTATTTATTTTTGAGGTTTAGGTTTTTTTATTTTAGTTTTATTATTTTTTTATTTTTTAGTTTTAGGTTTTATTTTTTATTTTTAGGTTTAGGTATATGCTTTTTTGAGGTTTTGGTTTTAGGTTTTTATTTTAGGTAATAATTTTTTTTGTTTTGGCTTACATTTATTTTAGTTTATTTTATTTTATTTAGTTTAGGTTTAGGTTTAGATTTAGTTTATTTTAGGTTTAAGTTTAGGTTTCATTTATTTTAGTTTAGTTTATCTTAGTTTAAGTTTATTTTGCTTTTATTTTAGGTTTATGTTTTTTTTTAGTTTAAGGTTTAGGTTTAATTTTTTATTTATTTTTAGGTTTTATTTTTAGGCTTATTTTTTAGGTCTAGGATTTTATTTTATTTTTATTTTAAGGTTAGCTTAGGATTTAGAGTTGGTATAGGGTTTAGGGATTAGGCTTTAGGGTCTAGGGTTTTTAAGGTTTAGGGTTTATGATTTAAGGTTAGTTTAGGGTTTAGAGTTTAGGATTTTATGGTTAGGGTTTAAGGTTTAGGGTTTAGGGTTTAGGGATTAGGGATAGTTTAGGGTTTAGGGTTATAGGTTTGGGGTTATAGGTTTAGGGTTTAGGGTTTAGGGTTTCGGGTTAGCTTTAGGCTTTAGGGTTTTCAGGTTTTTAGGGTTTAGTGTTTAGTTTTTAAGGTTTAGGGTTTAAGGTTTTAAGGTTTAGGGTTTTACGGTTTAGGGTTTAGGGTTAGGGTTTAGGGTTTAGTTTTATTCTTGAGTTTAAATTTTGGTTTAGGGTTTAAAGTTTAGGCTTTAGGGTTTAGGATTTAGGGTTGTAGGTTTAGGGTGTAGGGTTTAGAGTTTTTTTTTTAGGGTTTAGGGTTTATGGTTTAAGGTTTATGGTTTAAGGTTTAAGGTTTTAGTTTAAACTTTAGGGTTTAGCTTTAAGTTCAGGTTTATTTTTAAATTAAGAAAACTTGTATGGTTTGGTTTATTTTAGTTTATTTTTAGGGTTTAGGGTTTAGGGTTAGCTTAGAGTTGAGGTTTCCTTTTAAATTCTTTCTTAAATTAAGTAAATCAGTAGGTTTAGGTTTAATTAGTTTGATTTTTATTTATTTTAGTTTATTTTATTTTTAATTTTTATTTAGGTTTATTTTTATTCAGTTTAGTTTATTTATTTTAGTCTATTTTTTATGTTTTGGTTTATGTTTAGGTTTATTTTTTAGTTTAGTTTTTTTTATTTTATTATTTTTTAAGTTTAGGTTTTATTTTTTATTTTTAGGTTTTGGTTTAGGTTTTAGGTTATTATTTTAGGTTTCTTTTTAGGTATTATTTTTTAGTTTATGTTTAAGTTTATTTTTAGTTTATTTTACTTTATTTAGTTCAGGTATATGTTTAGTTTTAGTTTATTTTAGGTTGAGGTTGAGGTTTTATTTATTTTAGTTTAGTTTAAATTAGTTTAGGTTTCTTTAATTTCTATTTTAGGTTTAGTTTTTTTTGTTTAAGGTTTTGGTTTTGTTTATTTATTTATTTTTAGGGTTTTTTTAGGTTTAAGTTTTAATTTAGTTTTTATTGTATTTTATTTTAAGTTTATTTTATTTTTATTGTAGGTTTAGTTTTTATTTTATTTAGGTTTGTTTATTTTTTTAGTTTAGTTTAGGTTTTTCTCTATTTTATTTTAGTTTAGTTTTTATTTTTTTTTCTATTTTTAGGGTTTTTGTTTTAGTTTAGGTTTTTATTTTATTTTATTTTTTTGGTTTAGGTTTAGGGTTTAGGGTTTTAGGGTTTAGGGTTTAGGGTTTAGGGCATAAAGTTTGGGGTTTAGGGTTTGGGGTTTAGGGTTTATGGTCTAGGGTTTAGGATTTAGGGTATTTTTAGTGTGTAGGGTTTAGGGTTTAAGGTTTTAAGGTTTAGGATTTAGGGTTTAATGGTTAGGTTTAGGGTTTAGGGTTTTAGGGTTTAAGGTTTGTGGTTTAGGGTTTTTAGGGTTTATAGTTTAGGGTTTAGGTTTTCAGTTTAGGGTTCAAGTTTTAGTTTAGGGTTTTAGTTTTTTGTTTTTTTTAATGGAGAACAAATTCAAATTCAACATTTCTTCTTTTTGATTTCATCAACCAAGTGACACACCAGGTTTTCTAGGACACAAATGACAACATTGATCAAAAATGACCAAGCATAGTGCAAATCAAAATCCCTAGATAAGTAGAACAATCTCTAATGTAATGATAAAGTTCCATCTCTAAGGTTTAAGGTTTAGGGTTTAAGGTTTAGGGTTTAGTGTTTAGGTTATTTTAGGGTTTAGGGATTAGGGTTTAGGGTTATAGGTTTAGTGTTGTAGGTGTAGGGTTTAGGGTTTAGGGTTTAGGGTTAGTTTTAGGCTTTGGGGTTTAGGAATTTAGGGTTTAGGATTTAGGGTTTAGGGTTTTTTTGTTTATTTATTTTTTAAATTAAATAAATTGGTAGGTCTAGGTTTATTTAGTTTACTTTGTTTATGTTTTTTATTTATTTTAGTTTATTTTCTTTTATTTTTATTTAAGTTTACTTTTTATTTTTATTTAGTTTAGTTTATTTATTTTAGGTTTATTTATTTTAGTTTAGGTTTTTTATTTTAGTTTATTTTTAGGTTTAGGTTTAGGTTTATTGTTTAGTTGAGTTTTATTTTTATTTTATTTTTTAGGTTTAGGTTTTCAAGTTTTTAGGGTTTAAGGTTTAGGGTTTAGGGGTTAGGGTTTAGAGTTTTAGGGTTTAGGGTTTTAAGATTTTATGGTTTAGGGATTAGGGTTTGGGTTTAGGGTTTAGGATGTAGGGTTAAGTGTTTTGGCTTTAGGGTTTTGGGTTTTTAGGGTTAGGGTTTAGGAGTTAGTTTCACTGTTTAGGATTTAGGGTTAGGGTTTTTTTTATTTTATTTTATTATCTTTTATTTTTATTTTTTATTTTTAGGGTTTAAGGTTTTAGGTTTAGGGTTTAAGGTTTAGGTTTTATGTTTAGAGTTCAGGTTTTAGTTTAGGTTATTTTAAATTAAGTAAACTCATAGGTTTAGGGTTTTTTAGTTTATTTTTAGGATTTACGAATTAGGGTTTAGGGTTAGGTTAGGGTTAAGGTTGTTTTTTTAAATTAAGTAAATCAGTAGGTTTGTGTTTATTTAGTATATTTTTATAATTATTTTTGTTTATTTTATTTTTTTTAAATTTAATTTATTTTATTTTTTAATTTTTATTTAGGTTTACTTTTTATTTTTACTTATTTTAGTTTACTTATTTTAGGTTTATTTGTTTTAATTTTTTTTTATTTTAGTTTATTTTTTAGGTTTAGGTTTATTTTTAGTTGAGTTTTATTTTTATTTTATTTTTTAGTTTTAGGTTTTGTTTTTTAATTTTAAGTTTAGGTTTAGGTTTTTATTTTATTTTTTTGGTTTAGGTTTTAGGTTTTATTTTAGATTTATTTTTAGGTTTTATTTTTTAGTTTATGTTTAGGTTTATTTTTAGTTATTTTATTTTATTTAGTTTAGGTTTAGGTTTAGTTTATTTTTGATTTAGGTTTAGGTTTTATTTAGTTTAGTTTAGTTTAGTTTAGTTTAGGATTAAGTTTATTTTATTTTGTTTATTTTTTTTATTTTAAGTTTAATTTTTTTAGTTTAGGGTTTAAGTTTTATTTTTTTATTTATTTTTAGATTTATTTTTTAGGTTTTGGTTTTTATTTAGTTTTTATTTTATTTTAATTTAGGTTTATTTTATTTTTATTTTACGTTTAGGTTTTATTTTATTTAGGTTTTTTTATTCTTAGGTTTATTTTATTTTATTTATTTAGTTTAGGTTATTATTTATTTTAGTTTATTTTTATTAGTTTATTTTATTTTATTTATGGGTTTAGGTTTAAGTTTTAGTTTAGGTTTTTATTTTATTTTAGTTTTTTGTTTTATTTAGGTTTCTGCTTTTTTATTTATTTTATTTTTAGGTTTTATTTAGTTTAAGTTTAGGTTTTAAGGTTTAGGGTTTAGGGTTTGGGGTTTTTATGGTTTAGGGTTTAGGGTTTAGGGTTTAGGTTTTAGTTTAGGGTTTAAAGGTTTGAGTTTAAAGTTTTAGGTTTAGGGTTTAAGTTTAGTTCTATGGTTTACGGTTTAGGGTTTAGGATTTAGGATTTAGGGTTTAGAGTTTAGGGTTTTTTTAAAAAAAAATTAAGTAAACTAGTGGGTTTAGGTTTATTTAGCTTATTTAGTTCTTTAATTTATTTATTTTAATTTATTTTATTTTTTATTTTATTTAGGTTAGTTTATTTATTTTAGGTTTACTTATTTTAGTTTAGGTGTTTTTATTTTAGTTTATTTTTTAGGTTTGGGTTTAGGTTTATGTTCATTTCTTGGTTTATTTTTATTTTTATTTTATTTTTGAGGTTTGGGTTTTATTTGTTATTTTTAGGTTTAGGTTTAGGTTTTTATTTTATTTTTTTAGGTTTAGGTTTTAAGTTTTTTTTTTTAGTTTTTTTTAGTTTAGGTTTAGGTTTAGTTTTAGTTTATTTTATTTTATTTAGTTTAAGGTTTGGGTTTAGTTTATTTTAATTTTTGGTTTAGGTTTTATTTATTTTAGTTTAGTTTATTTTAGTTTAGGTCTATGTTTATTTTATTTTGTTAATTTTAGGTTCAAGTTTATTTTTTTAGATTAAGGTTTATGTTTTATTTTTTATTAATTTTTAGGTACATTTTTTAAGTTTCGGTTTTTTTATAGTTTTTATTTTATTTAGGCTTTTGTGGCACCATGCTTCAAGATCTTTGATAGCAGTGGGAACCCACGATAACATATTGCACACTTTAAAGCTGGCTGTTGCGACACCGGTGGCTACAATGCACTCTTCCGCCTTTTCGTTAATAGTTTGTCAGGTGTTGCATTTGATTGGTATGCTGAACTGCCCAATGGTTCGGTGAAAACTTTTGTTGAGTTGGAGCACCTCTTCATTAAGAGGTTTCTTGGAACTCAGCAGAGGGTGATTGTAGGCGACTTAATTGTACTGAACAGAAACTCAATGAGTCCCTTGTTGATTACATTCTCGTGAGCATGAAATCTGCTGCATGTCGAATAACATGCCATTGATATTCTTCTCAAGAATATCCATGGCCCGGTCACCTTCATGCTTAAGGGATTTACCATCAAAACATTCGAGAAATTAATCAACAAGGAGGCTAGCTTATAAGAGGAAGCCAAATAGTTGCCCTTTCCCGACCAATCATCTAGGCCCAAGCCACAAAAGGTGTTTAAGAAGAAACCAATGATAGTTGTGTTAGTGGACAAAGGGAAGAAGCCTGCCAGAGTTCAGTATGAGAGACTACGAGCTTAGTAGCCTCCTATTCCACCTCCTATTCCACCACTTTGGCCATCATAATCACACCATGACCATTTCCACCACATCTAGCGATATTCATATCCATCGCTAGGTAGCTACTTTCCACCTACTCTTTCCGATAGATTGAATACGCCATATTCATTCAAGAGGGAGGTAGTTAGGAAAATATTTAAGAATCTCTTAAGAAACCTGACTTTTAGTTACTAGAGCCTAAGAGGCCGGAGGAAGTGGGCAAGAGCGATGATCCTAGCTATTTCCCCTACCACCACATGTTAGGCCATATCTTAAAGGATTGCATCACTTTTAAGGATTAGCTTGAGCATAGCTACAAGTTCAGAGCCATAGTTATACCTATAGAATACTTATTAGAACAACCATATAGTTATGTTAGAGTAATCCTTGGGATATCTCTTCTTAAGACCAAAGAATGTTAGGATATCTCCCTATTTTGAACCTCTAAGAAGAACATTTCTAAGATCAAGAAACTTTCCTTGCAGATGCTTAGAGTAACTCAAACCTCTAACACCACGGAAGGTTTTCTAGTTATAAAGGACAACTCGGGGAGGGTGACAGCCTAGCAGCAGCAGCAGCTCACCATAGTTTTCAGAGAGAGTCCAATAACACAACCACCATCCAAGTCCAGTATTCCCTCCACCGATGTAGCTACCACCTCTTTTGCTAGGTCCTCTTCTACCGCCAGGAGCATTGTATCTGCGGATATGGGTAATAAATCCCTTACTTTGCTTACTTTACTAAATTTCTATCATGTAACTCCACCCATAATAAAATTAATGAAGAAAGTTGATTCTACTTATATATTGTATACTTCTGATGCTCTTGATTTTATTTCTATTGAAAAGCTCTCCAAGTATAAATAAAAATAATAGCTCTAGTAGTTTTGATCCTTTCCTTTTTGATTCAGAGTCGGACTATTATTCTTTGAATCAATAAAGTTAACCTCTTGAGATTGACTTGGAGTCAGCTAACTCTAAGGATCTTATAGGAGAAGTTGTAGGTATGTCCAATAAGAAGGTAAAACTTTCCACAAGATCATCATTCCAAGAAAGTCATTCAAGTCAATCTACTGAGTGGCAGAGTTCTACCCCCTAGGGTAGCACCTCAGGATAAGGGTAAGCAAGTCACTAGTTTTAGTGAGCAGATAGCCCCTCCATAGGATGCTCCATACATGGATATGCTTATGGAGGACCAAGCTAAAGTTGATTACAATGTCTTAGCTCACCTTAGAAAGTTTCTAGCTAAGTTAAGTATATACAATGCCCTTGTCTTATCCAAAGAGATGAGGGAATCTATAATCAAGGCCTTACTTGATCTAGAGATATGTTTCGCTCTACTGACTGCTACTAAAGAGGAGGCATGCCACTCGAAGGACATCTTAGGAGTTACATTTAGCGATGAAGACTTACAATAAGTACAAACACCTCTTTACAATACAGTGGATATTGGCAGATAAAGGCTATCCTGAGTTTTGGTTAACCTAGGTGTAGCATTCAACATTATGAGTATAAGAACCCTTGCCTACTTGAGGATCGAGATCTCCAAACTCCAAAAATAAAGGATGATGTTGAGGGGATTCAGTGTACAAGGCGAGAGGGTCTTATGGTGTGTTTTTTTGGATGTAGGGGGGGGGGGCACCATGCAGTATCTCGAAAGATAGAGGCATCACCCTACAATGAACCTAATCACATAATAAGTACTCCTAAGGCATCATCAATCTTTGAGTGTACCAGAGATATTTCCCATACTTTACATAGATGAATAAAGTAGGGTTTATATTAAACTAGGTTCTTAAGTTCCCTATGGATGAAGCCTCTATAGTTAATTACATCTTAAGAAATGAAATTTCTTTAGAATACACTCGATTAAAGTAGACAATTATTATCTCCAAAGATTAGACTAACAAAGGATTGGTTGTATTTGGAAAATAAATTGGGAAAGTTCAAAGAAAAGACTTATTTTTGGAATCCAAATGAAATATGTATAAAAGGCTAATGATACTAGGAAGCCTAGTGAGCATTCCAATATATCCTATGGTTGGGCTTTATAATTTTGAAGTTGAGGAGATTTATATGTTTTGAGTTGTAATTTAATTAGATTACTAAAGCTTATAATCCACTAAGATTAGGTTGTGGGAATGCCTAGGAGGTGAGAATTTATGCTCGTAGCCAGAAGTAAATAGCTACCTCAAGTCCTAAATCTAGGGAGCTTTAGTATGAGCTAAAGCACGACCTAAATCGAAGTGATAGGTGGACATAAGGGTTTACCTCCACAAGAGAGAATAAATTATCCGACTTCTGAACTTATAACTGCCTGAAGTGGCCACTAGCTAATTCCTCTTATAATTTTAAAACCATGTAGTTCAGGATTATGAATTGCAAGATAGCTAGGGTAGTTATTTAATTAGAAAGAGACTGAAGTCCTAAACACACTCCTGAAGAGACTAGAGCATGAGTGGTATGAGCATATGACTTAATCTATAGATGAAAAATATTTTAAAATTTTATTTCATTTTAGACACATCATTTTGTCAGAGGCATTAGAATCTCTTATGCCTAAATGCATGATGAAATAGGTTCTGATTTAAATTAGCTAGAAGATGGTGTTCCCCACTACAAGGGATGCCCTCACAGGTCAAGCATTTTTTTATCGTGCAAGGATGGAGCTCCTTCGTGTTCAAGAGAGAAAGAATATGCATGCATGATGTGAAACATACAACCATACAACTAAGGGGTTTCTATATATTTTAATTATCTTATTTATGACTTATGCTTTATGATGAGGTTATGAGTTGTTTATAATTTAGTTATGAGTGATTAGTTGGGCAAAAAGTTATTTTTATCCTAAGAGCCTACTCGTATCCAAGCCACACATTAAAGCATCTATCATTTAAGAAACTAAGAAAAACATGTCATCCTAATGCATAATGTAAACATAACATCAAATAATTATATAAACTATCGTAAAAGAATAAAAGGATGGTGTGGTCGGGTACCACCGTACAACTCGAAGAGAGAAAAGATGGGTAGCCAAACTCTACCCATATACAACCTGAAATATAAAAGAATAATTATAATGGCATTAAATTCTATGGGGGTATTTTTTCTTCATATCTCCATTTTTTATTTGGTTCCTTCTTTGATTTGGATGGTGCTTTCTTCAAAGGGGCATCACGGGTCACCCCAAGACAAAGCCTCCACACTCATCTAATCCCCATAACACTAATCTAATTCCTATTGCAAAAATTACATTTATGTGGGAAAAGTAAATCTAGCTACACCTGCAAAATAGAGGTCAGTTAAATATACATATAATCCCAAGCAATTATATTTATAATTTGAACTTAGTACCCTACACATGGGTAACTAAGCCCACCTGTCCTAACTTGGATTATTCTTAAGGATTTAAACAACTTGCAAAAGGAGCATTCACATTTATTTTTAAGCATCTCTTAAGCATAACCCCTTTCAGAAAACATGATTAGGCTAATATTGGCCAATCATCCAGTCTACAAAGCATACACCCTCACATCCAAATCTAAAATAATACATCATAAAACAAAACATAAATCACATCATACACCATCCTAGCATAGATCTAGAAGTGGTGACTTTATTCTAATGTGTGTATTAAGGCTTGTGTGGTCAGTCTTGTTAGGCATTAGTGTTGTATTTTCAAAGTGTAGAAGGATTCAATTTAAGATGAAAGGTTGATTTCACTTGAAGTAGTTTAATTGATATGGAATTTTAATTTGTGTTTTCTTTTATTTCATCTGATTACACTTAGCAACTAAGTATTATAAAGAGAGGAAAAGAGGGTTGCCCTCTTTCATCCCGACCTGAAGTCACTTTCTAAAGTATATTAATTTGATTTAGTTCTCTTTAATGAATGGCTTATTAAATGATTTAATTAATCCTAAGTTTAGGTTCACTTTAAAAAATCCTATTCAAAATGAAAGGCATCGTAAGATTAATTTAATTGAATTACTACCAGATGACATATATTAAATCATTCCTTTCCATCACATGTAACATGCATATGATTTAATCCTAAGTGTATCTATACATGCAACATAATTTAGCACACTTAAATTATGAATGTTTGTGTCTATTTAAAATTTATATTTTATTTGATTGAATTATTTAAACATATAAATTTGAAAGTTTATCCAAATTCTTATACAAAAAAGACATAGGAATGAAATTAAACAAGCATATGTTGTTGTTAAACTAAGAAAGTGAGGTAATCAAATGACCTCCTTAGAGTTAGCTAAAACCTCATATTCTTGGGATGTCTAGACTATATACTTGGAAAAAGAACCATGCAAAGATTGTATATATATATATATATATATATATATATATATATATATTTTATTGGATCATTCATATATATGAATTAATGCTCTATCCAAATTCTAATGTTGAAATACATACAAATGAAATAAAATGGGTACATGCTGTTGTTAAACTAGGGAAGTGAGGTAATCAAATGACCTCCTTGGGGCTATCTAAAGCCTTGTGTTCCCAGGATGTCCAGACTATATACCCATTACCATTCAATCTTATATAAATCAACCCATGAAAAGAGGAAAGAGAACTCAACATTCATACACTTAAGCTATAATCACATGCATTTCTTATGTATTTATAACTAGCATCATAACACATATTATTATTCATTTATAAGCTTTTGGAAAATACATTTGGATTTAATAGTGATAATAGCAACACATATATTAAATTAAATCAACACATGCAAGCTTACATAAAGAAAATCCATTTTATTTTACTTGGTTTTGAAAAACTTGATGCATGAATTCAAATGACATACCAAATTTAACATGATTGGAAAGAGGACAATAAAATATAAGCATGTGATTCATTCAACCAAACTAGTTCTTAAGGATAATCAAATCAAATAAGATTATTTAAAGCAAACCAAAGCTTCTTTATTAATTAAGCTTTAGATTTTATTTGATTTAATGAGGAGAAGAGAAATCATCACATGCTCTTTTAGACCCATTTCCACATTAGTGATTTTATTTAAGTTAAAGAAATGTAATTAAGTTATTTTAGGGTTAATTATGTTTAACCCTTAATTAGATGAATTAATTACCCTTACCTATGTCACCATAAAGTAATTAACTAAATAATTATGAGCCTACATGATATGCTTGGAAAATAAACTTTTAATGATCCTAGGAAATAAAAGGGGCCAAATGCAATTGGCTCATAATTAAAAGTTAATTAGATTAATGGACTTAATTAATTACTCTTATGGTTTTCCCACAATGTGGACTAACCATAATTTCATTAAACTCCTTTAGGTTATTAAACACCTAAAGATCTACCCCATGATTTAATTAATTAAGGCCTGATGTGATTATGATTTCAATTTGATTAAGTGATTTAATTAATTAGTTAAATCTTAATTAATTTCATTTAAAAAAAAGGTGAAATGAACTTAGGGAAAGGGGTACCAACCCTATTCCTTAGTTCACTTACTATTGAACAATGATTAATAAACTTAATTAACCAATTTGTTACTATTCATAGGATTAATTAATCATTCATTAACATAAAAGTGTAATTAAAGTTTAATTAGTCAATTTTCTTAATTAAGTGAGCAATAAATCCCAAGAAAATCATGGGAGGCATAGATCACCCCATTAAATTATCCCACAAAATTTAGGATTAAATGCTTAAGTAATTAAAGAGTAATTACACTGATTAATTTTATAATTAAATCTTGATTAAACCTTAATTACTATTCAAAATTAGTTAAGATTATTTTTAATTAATTCTCCTCTAAAATACCTTTAAAATGAGTATTTATTTGCATTTTTTTATTTCTGTATGATGTTTTTTATGATTTCTAGAAGTATTAACCATTAAAAATGATTAATTAAGTCTAATTAAAGCCTAATCCTGTTGGTGCCACGTGGTACGTTGACGTGGTTCAATTTCCCAAAAAAATCCCAAAAAAATTAGGGGAGGCATTAGTAATCCCCTGAAACATACCCAAGAAATTTGGGATTAATCAGAGGCCTAATTATAATGTAATTAGAAAAATACACTCTCCAATAAAACTCAAATTCAGAGAAAATCATAATTCAAACCCCATTGAAATTAAACTAAAATGTTTTTGGTCTGATTTTCTATCCATAGAATTTTATTTCACATTTTTTTGAATTTTCTAGAGGGAGTTATGAATTATAGAAGATCTCTAGGTTAATTATGAATTAATTAAAGCATTTAACTAATCCCTGGCTCATGGCGCGATGCGTGGCGACGACGGTCAGTGCGCTTTAAATGCATCACGCTATGAGAGGATAACTTAAGCTATCATGTCACGGGTGGCGATGGTGGTGCGCTCGCTTTAATCCTCTTCCATCCGATCAAAGATCGGATGGCTAAGGATCTACCTACGTTTTAAAAAGGGTAAAAGGATTTTCTAACATGCTAAATAATCTCAGCCGTCCATCTAAAATGTGCGGATGGATGATTGAGATCTTCCAAGTTCTTCCCCTTGATCAATAGAGAGCGTCCATGATCAAGGGGAAGATCAAAGCTCGATCTAGCATAGAATCAAACCAAATTCAACCCACACTATCTAAAGATAGAGAGCGACAAATCCAATGATAAAAAATTGATGGGGAGAAAATTTCTTTCACAAAACTCACACCACATTGAGTTTAATGGTCAAAAAATCCCATACCTCACCGAAGGTGATCACCGACACTCGAATCTCTTGGAGAAGCTTCGTCTGGTTGAGACAAAGCCTTGCTGAGAGTATGAGCACTTAAGGTTGAGTAGATCAATGTATGGACCAACTCCTTCTTATTTGATAGAGAACAAATTTAGATTAAGGTTTAGTGTTTAGGGTTTAGAGTTTAGTGTTTAGGTTTTAAGTTTAGGGTTTAAGTTTTAGTTTAAGGTTTAGGGATCAAGGTTTTTTTTAATAGAGAACAAATTTAGATTCAACATTTCTTCTTTTTAATTTCATCAACCAAGTAGAACCCCAAGTTTTCTAAAACATAAGTGATGACATAAATAAAAAATGAGAACCCATAGAGAAAATCAAAAACCCTAGATAAATAGAACTGTCTCAACTGCATAGATTGTTCCATAAAGTAGATGGAAGGCGTGCTTCTCCATCAAAGCCACCTCTCGAGTAGCGGGATCCGCCATCATATCCACGATCTCTCCATCCTCCACCACCACGACTGTAACCTCCATCGCTCCTCCCACTTCTATAACCACCACTACTCCGACCACCACCTCCATATCCACCATCACCTCCAGATACCCCACCACCACTTTGATAACCTTCACCTCCGTCTTCACCTCCACTGCTAGATTTATACTAACCTAGCCGACGGTGATGTTCCAACTATCAAGGTTCTACCCATTCTTAGGGTTTAGGGTTTAGGATTTAAGGTTAGTTTGGGGTTTAGGGTTTAAGGTTGTAGGTTTAAGGGTTTTGGGTTTAGGGTTTAGGGTTTAGGCTTCTAGGGTTTAGTGTTTAGGGTTTAAGGTTTAGGGATTTAGGGTTTAAGGTTTTTGGTTTAAAGTTTACTGTTTTGGATTAATGGTTTATGATTTAGAGTTTTAGGGATTAGGGTCTAGGGTTTAGGGTTTAGGGTTGTAGGTTTAGGGTTGTAGGTTTAGGTTTTAAGGTTTAGGGTTACTTTTCGGGTTTAGTGTTTAGGATTTAGGGTTTAGGGTTTTTTTTCTTAAATTATGTAAACTGGTAGGTATAGGTTTATTTAGTTTATTATTTATTTATTTTACCTTATTTTATTTTTATTTTTTTTTAGGTTTATTTTTAATTTTTATTTTATTTATTTTATGTTTATTTATTTTGGTTTAAGTTTTTTATTTTAGTTTATTTTTTAGGTTTAGGTTTATTTTTTAGTTGATTTTTATTTTTATTTTATTTTTTAGGTTTAGGTTTTATTTTTTATTTTTAGGTTTAGGTTTAGGTTTAGGTTTTTATTTTATTTTTTTAGGATTAGGTTTTAGGTTTTTACTTTAGAGTTATTTTGAGGTATTATTTTAAAGTTTAAGTTTAAGTTTATTTTTAGTTTATTTTTTATTTAGTTTAGGTTTAAGTTTAAGATTTATTTATTTTTGTTTAGTTTATTTTAGTTTAGGTTTAGGTTTATTTCAGTTTGTTTATTTTATTTTTATTTTAGGTTTAGGTTTTTTTAGTTTAGGGCTTAGGTTTTATTTTTTATTTATTTTTTGATTTATTTTTTAGGTTTAGGTTTTTATTTAGTTTTTATTTTATTTTATTTTAAGTTTATTTTATTTTTATTTTAAGTTTAATTTTTATTTTATTTAAGTTTTTTATTTTTATTATTTAGTTTAGGTTTTTATTTATTTTATTTTAATTGAGTTTTTATTTTTTATTTTATTTTATTTTTAGGTTTAGGTTTAGGTTTTAGTTTTCTATTTTTATTTTATTTTATTTTTTTATTTTATTTTGGTTTAGGTTTTTTTGTTTACTTTATTTTTAGTTTTATTTTGTTTATGTTTAGGTTTTTAGCTTTTTAAGGTTTAGGGTTTATGGTTAGTTTAGGGTGTAGGGTTTATGGTTTAGGGTTTGGGATTTAGGGTTTAGGTTTTTGGTTTAGGGTACATGTTTTAGATTAGAGTTTAGGGTTTAAGGCTTTTTTAATAGAGAACAAATTGAGATTCAACATTTCTTCTTTTCGATTTCATGAATCTAGTATCACCTAAAGTTTTCTAAGACACAAGTCAGGAAATAGATAAAAAGTGAGCACCCATATAGCAAATCAAAATCATAGATAAGTAGATCTGTCTCTACTATAAAGACATAGTTTGATTATAAGCAGATCAGATCGTCCATTTTTTAGTTTCTCTAGTTCCCATCAAAACCACCCCTGCCTCTTGAGTAGCAAGATCTGCCATCATATCCCTGATCTCCTCCCACCAAAACAGAATTGTCATTGCCGCCTTAACCACCACGCCGGACCACCACCTCCATATCCACCAGCACCTCTAGATCCCCCTTCACCATAACGATAATCACCACCTCCACCTTTGCCTCCACCGCCAAATCTAGATTAAGCCTAGTTGATGGTGATGTTCTTATCGTCAAGGTTTTTTCAATTCTTAGGGTTTAGGGTTAGTTTAGGGTTTAGAGTTTAAGGTTTTTTTTATAATATAGGACAAATTCAGATTCAACATTTCTTACTTTTAATTTCATCTACCAAGTAGTACTCCAAGTTTTCTAAGACATAAGGGACCATATAGACAAAAAATGAGCACCCATAGAGCAAATCAAAAACCTTAGATAAGTAGAACCATCTTTACTGTAAAGGCACAATTCTATATGAAGCAGATCGGATCGACCATTCTTCAATTTTTCTAGTTCCCATCAAAACCACCCCCACCTCTCGAGTAGTGGGATCTGCCATCATATCTCTGATCTCCCCCTCCGCCACCACCATGGTTGTAACCTCCGTTGCTCCTCTCACCTCCATAACCACCATTACTCCAACCACCACCTCCATATCCACCAGCACCACTAGATCCCCCACCACCACTATGATAATCGCCACCTCCGCCTTCGCCTCCTCTTGTAGATCTAGACTAAGCCTAGTTGATGGTGATGTTTGTGCGTCAAGGTTTTGCCCATTCTTAGGGCTTAGGGTTAGTTTTAGGTTTACGATTTGGGGTTTATGGTTTAGGGTTGTAGGTTTTAGGGTTTAGGGTTTAGGGTTTAGTGTTTTTTGGTTTACGGTTTAGGGTTTACAATTTTAGGGTTTAGGGTTTTAGTGTTTAGGGTTTAAGGTTTAGGGTTTTAGGTTTAGGGTTATAGGTTTTAGGGTTAGTTTTAGGGTTTAGGATTTAGGGTTTATGATTTAAGGTTTAGGGTTTTTTAAAATTAAGTAAACCAGTAGGTTTAGGTTTATTTATTTTATTTTATTTATTTATTTGAGTTTATTTTATTATTCTATTTTTATATAGGTTTATTTTTATTTTTATTTAGTTAGTTTATTTATTTTAGTTTAAGTTTTTTTTATTTTAGTTTATGTTTTAGGTTTAAGTTTATTTTTGAGTTGATTTTTATATTTAATTTATTTTTTTGGTTTATGTTTTACTTTTTGTTTTTAAGTTTAGGTTTAGGTTTTTATTTTTTGTTTTTATGTTTAGGTTTTAGGTTTTTATTTTTGGTTTATTTTTAGGCATTAATATTTAGTTTAGGTTTAGGTTTAAGTTTAGTTTATTTCAGGTTTAGGTTTAGGATTTACTTATTTTAATTTAGTTTATATTAGTTTAGGTATAGGTTTATTTTAATTTGTTTATTTTATTTTTATTTTAGGTTTAGCTTTTTTTTTAGTTTAGGGTTTAGGTTTTATTTTTTATTTATTTTTTAATTTTATTTCGAGGTTTATTTTTAAGGTTTAGGTTTTATTTAGTTTTTATTTTATTTTATTTTAGGTTTATTTTATTTTAATTTTAGGTTAAGTTTTTATTTTATTTATGTTTTTTATTTTTTAGTTTACTTTAGGTTTTAATTTAATTTATTTTATTTTAGTTTTTATTTTTTATTTTATTTTCTTTTTGGATTTAGGTTTAAGTTTAAGTTTTAGTTTATGTTTATTTTTTTATTTAATCTTGGTTTAGATTTATTTATTTATTATATTTTTAAGTTTTATTTAGTTTAAGTTTAGGTTTTTAGCATTTTAGGGTTTAAGGTTTAGGGTTAGTTTAGGGATTAAGTTTTAGGGTTTAGAATTTATGGTTTAGTCTTAGGGTTTAATGTTTAGGGTTTAGGTTTTAGGTTTAGGGTTTAAGTTTTAGTTTAGGGTTCAGATTCAACATTTCTTATTTTTAATTTAATCTACCAAGTAGCACTCCAAGTTTTCTAAGACATAAGGGACCATATAGATAAAAAATGAGCACCCATAGAGCAAATCAAAAACCTTAGATAAGTAGAACCATCTTTACTGTAAAGGCACAATTCTATATGAAGCAGATCGGATCGACCATTCTTCAATTTTTCTAGTTCCCATCAGAACCACCCCCACCTCTCGAGTAGTGGGATCTGCCATCATATCTCTGATCTCCCCCTCCGCCACCACCATGACTGTAACCTCCGTTGCTTCTCTCGCCTCCATAACCACCACTACTCCAACCACCACCTCCATATCCACCAGCACCACTAGATCCCCCACCACCACTATGATAATTGCCACCTCCGCCTTCGCCTCCTCTTGTAGATCTAGACTAAGCCTAGTTGATGGTGATGTTTGTGCGTCAAGGTTTTGACCATTCTTAGGGCTTAGGGTTAGTTTTAGGTTTACGATTTGGGGTTTATGGTTTAGGGTTGTAGGTTTTAGGGTTTAGGGTTTAGGGTTTAGTGTTTTGGTTTACTGGTAGGGTCTACAATTTTAGGTTTAGGGTTTTAGTGTTTAGGGTTTAAGGTTTAGGGTTTTAGGTTTAGGGTTATAGGTTTTAGGGTTAGTTTTAGGGTTTAGGATTTCGGGTTTATGATTTAAGGTTTAGGGTTTTTTAAAAATTAAGTAAACTAGTAGGTTTAGGTTTATTTATTTTATTTTATTTATTTATTTGAGTTTATTTTATTATTCTATTTTTATATAGGTTTATTTTTTATTTTTATTTAATTATTTTATTTATTTTATGTTTATTTATTTTAGTTTAAGTTTTTTTATTTTAGTTTATGTTTTAGGTTTAAGTTTATTTTTGAGTTGATTTTTATTTTTAATTTATTTTTTTGGTTTATGTTTTACTTTCTATTTTTTAGTTTAGGTTTAAGTTTTTATTTTTTGTTTTTAGGTTTAGGTTTTAGGTTTTGATTTTTGGTTTATTTTTAGGCATTATTTTTTAGTTTAGGTTTAGGTTTAAGTTTAGTTTATTTCAGGTTTAGGTATAGGATTTACTTATTTTAATTTAGTTTATATTAGTTTAGGTATAGGTTTATTTTAGTATGTTTATTTTATTTTTATTTTAGGTTTAGGTTTTTTTTTTAGTTTAGGGTTTAGGTTTTATTTTTTATTTATTTTTCAATTTTATTTCTAGGTTTATTTTTAAGGTTTAAGTTTTATTTAGTTTTTATTTAATTTTATTTTATTTTATTTTAGGTTTATTTTATTTTAATTTTAGGTTAAGTTTTTATTTTATTTATGTTTTTTATTTTTTAGTTTACTTTAGGTTTTAATTTAATTTATTTTATTTTAGTTTTTATTTTTTATTTTATTTTCTTTTTGGGTTTAGGTTTAGGTTTAAGTTTTAGTTTATGTTTATTTTTTTTATTTAATCTTGGTTTAGATTTTTTTTATTTATTATATTTTTAAGTTTTATTTTGTTTAGGTTTAAGTTTTTAGCATTTTAGGGTTTAAGGTTTAAGGTTAGTTTAGGGATTAAGTTTTAGGGTTTAGAATTTATGGCTTAGAGCTTAAGGTTTAGGTTTTAAGTTTAGGGTTTAAGTTTTAGTTTAGGGTTTAGGGTTCAAGGTTTTTTTTGACAGAGAACAAATTCAGATTCAATGTTTATTCTTTTCAATTTCATGAACCAAGTAACATCCCAAGTTTTCTAAGACATCAGCGATGACATAGATCAAAAACGAGCACCCATAGAGAAAATCAAAAACCCTAGATAACTAGAACTGTCTCTACTATAAAGACATAGTGCCATAAGTAGCAGATTAGATTAGTCGTTCTTCAATTTCTCTAGTCCCTATCAGAACCACACTCGTTTCTCGAGTAGAAGGATCTGCCATCATATCCTCGATCTCTCCCTCCACCACCACCACAACTGTAACCTTTGTCCCTCCTCCTGCCTCCATAACCACCACTACTCTGACCACCTCCTCCGTATCCACCAGCACCCCTAAATCCCCCACCACCATTATGATAACTACCGACTCCACCTTCACCTCCACCGCTAGATGTAGACTGAGCCTAGTTGATGGTGATGTTCCTGCCATCAAGGTTCTTCCCATTCTTAGGGTTTAGCGTTAGTTTAGGCTTTAGGATTTAGGGTTAGTTTAGGGTTTAAGGTTTAGGAGTTTAAGGTTGTAGGTTTTAGTGTTTAGGGTTTAGGGTTGAGGGTTTTGGGTTTAGAGTTTAGGTTTTTAGCATTTAGGGTTTAGTGTTTAGGGTTTAGGGTTTTAGAGTTTAGGACTTAGGGTTTAGGGTCTAGGGTTTAGGGCTTATGGTTTAGTGTTTGGGGTTTTAGTGTTTAGGGTTGTAGGTTTAATGTTTTGGGTTTAGGGTTAGTTTTAGGGTTTAGGGTTTAAGGTTTAGGATTTAGGATTTAGGGTATAAGTTTTTCTTTTAAAATTAAGTAAACTAGTAGGTTTAGGTTTATTTAGTTTATTTAGTTTATATCTTATTTATTTGAGTTTATTTTATTTTTTATTTTTATTTAAGTTTATTATTTATTTTTATTTAGTTTAGTTTATTTATTTTAGTTTAGAATTTTTATTTTCATAAATTTTTTAGGTTCAGGTATATTTTTTAGTTGAGTTTTATTTTTATTTTATTTATTAGGTTTAGGCTTTTTTTATCAGGTCGAGGTTTGGTTTTTTATTTTATTTTTTTAGGTTTAGGTTTTAGGTTTTTATTTTAGGTTTATTTTTAGGTCTTATTTTTTAGTTTAAGTTTAGGTTTAATTTTAGTTTATTTTATTTTATTTAATTTAGCTTTAGGTTTAGGTTTAGTTTATTTTAGGTTTAGCTTTAGGTTTTATTTATTTTAGTTTAGGTTTAGCTTTATTTTATTTTGTTTATTTTAATTTTATTTTAGGTTTATGTCTTTTTTTAGTTTAGGGCTTATGTTTTATTTATTATTTATTTTAGGTTTTATTTTTAGGTTTATCTTTTAGGTTTAGGTTTTTATTTAGCTTTCATTTTATTTTATTTTAGGTTTATTTCATTCTTATTTTATGTTTAATTTTTATTATATTTGGTTTTTTATTATTAGGTTTTGGTTTTTCTTTATTTTATTTTAGTTTATTTTTATTTTTCTATTTAGGTTTAGGTTTTAGTTTAGGTTTTTATTTTATATTATTTTTGTTTAGATTTAATTATTTATTTTATTAATAGGTTTGATTTAGTTTAGGTTTAGGTTTTTTAGGTTTAGAGCCCAGAGTTTAGGGTTTAGGGTCAGGGTTTAGTGTATGGTAGTGTTTAGGTAGTTTAGGTATAGTGGTCAGGGTTTGGTTTAGGATTTAGGGTTGAGCCCAGGTTGGGCCTAGGGCCTTAGTTTTTAGGGTTTAGGGCTCAGGGTTAGTTTCAGGTTTAAGATTTAGAGTTTAGGAGTTTGGGATCTGTGGCCTAATGTTCAGATTAGCTCAGGTCAGGCATAGGGAGGAGAGTTTATGGTTGGTAGGGTTTAGGGTTTAGGGTTGGTGGGGTTGTAGCCTGGTTTAGGATAGTTAGTTTAGGGTTTAGGATTTAGGGTTTGATAGTAGGCTAGGGTTTTAAAAAGCAAACCCTAGGTTTAGATTTTTTAGTTCTTTTAGTTTATTGTTTATTTTTATTTATGTTTATTTTTTATTTTTATTTAATTTAGTTTATTTATATTAGGCTAATTTATTTTAGTTTAGGATTTTTATTTTAGTTTATTTTTTAGGTTTAGGTTTAGGTTTATTATCATTTTTTAGGTTTAGGTTTTATTTTTTGTTTTTTAGGTTTAAGTTTTTATATTTATTTTAATTTTTTAGGTTTAGGTTTTAGGTTTTTTCTTCGAGATTATTTTTATGTATTCTTTTTTTAGTTTAGGTTTAGGTTTATTTTTAGTTTATTTTATTTTATTTAGTTTAGGGTTTTATAGTTTATTCTAAGTGAAGTTTAGGATTATTTTGGTTTAGGTTTTGTTTTTAGATTTAGGCTTTAATTTTAGGTTTATTTTTAGGCAGGTTTTCATTTAGTTTTATTTTATTTTATTTTAAGTTTGTTTTATTTTTATTTTATGTTAATTTTTTATTTTAATTTAGTTTTTTATTTTTAGGTTGAGTTTAATTTATTTTTTTGTTTAGTTTAGGTTTTTATTTTTTTTATTTTAGTTTTTTTACTTTTTATTTTATTTTATTTTTATGTTTAGGTTTAGGGTTTAGTTTAGGTTTACATTGTATTTTATTTTATTTATTTAATTTAGGTTTAGGATTATTTATTTATATTATTTCTAGGCTTTATTTAATTTAGGTTTAGGTTTTTAGGTTTGTAGGGTTTATGGTTTAGGGTTGTAGGTTTTAGGATTTAGGGTTTAGGGTTTAGGGTTTAAGGTTTAGGGTTTCAGGGTTTAGGGTTTAGGCTTTAGGATTTTGGGTTTAGGATTTTAAGGTTTAGGGCTTAGGGTTTAGGGTTTAGGGTTGTAAGTTTAGGGTTCAAGGTTTATGGCTTAGGGTTTAGGGTTAATGTTTTTTTTTAAAATTAAGTAAACTAATATGTTTAGGTTTATTTAGTTTATTGATTTTATTTTATATTTTTATTTTTATTTAGTTTAGTTTATTTATTTTAGTTTATGTTTTTTATTTTAGTTTAATTTTTAGGTTTAGGTTTAGGTTTAGTTTTTTTAATTTTATTTTTTAATTTATTATTTTATTTTTAGGTTTAAGTTTAAATTTTTATTTTATATTTTTTGGTTAAGATTTTAGGTTTTTATTTTAGGTTTATTTTTATGATTTATTTTTTAGTTTAGGTTTAGTTTTATTTTTAGTTTATTTAATTTTATTTAGGGTTTAGGTTTAGCTTTAGTTTTTATTCTATTTAAGGTTTTTTTATTTTTTTAGCTTAGGTTATGTTTTTATTTATTTTATTTTATATTATTTTATTATTTTACTTTTTTAGGTTTAAGTTTAGGTTTAGGTATTAGTTTATGCTTTTATTTTATTTTATTTTTTAATTCATTTTGGTTTAAATTCTATTTATTTATTTTATTTTTGGGTTTTATTTAGTTTAACTTTAAGTTTTTATCTTTTTAGGGTTTAGGGTTTAGGGTTAGTTGAGGGTTAAGGGTTAAGGGTTTAGGGTTTGGGGTTTAGGGTTTAGGGTTTAGGGTTTAGGGTTTAGGGTGTAGGGTTTAGGGTTTAGGGTTTAGGTTTTAGGGTTTAGGGTTTTAGGTTTAGGGTTTAGGGTTTAGAGTTTAGGTTTTAGGTTTTAGAGTTTAGGGTTTAAGATTTAGGATTTTGGGGTTTAGGGTTTAAGGTTTAGGGTTTAGGTTTTAGGGTTTTGGTTGTAGGTTTAGGATTCAGGTTTTAGTATAGGCTTTAGGGTTTTTCATTTTTTTTTTAAAAGAGAACAAATTCAAATTCAACATTTCTTATTTTCAATTTATTCAACCAAGCAACATAACAAGTACTCTAAGACACAAGTGATGACATAGATAAAAAATGAGCACCCAGAGAGCTAATCAAAAACCTTAGATAACTAGAACTGTATATACTATAAAGTCACAGTTCCATAAGCAGTGGATCGGATCAGCCATTCTTCAGTTTCTCCAGTTCCCGTCAAAACAACCTCGTCCTCTTGAGTAGTGTGATCCACCATCGTATCCCCTATCTCTCCCTCCGCCACCATTATGGCTTAGGGTTTAAGTTTATTTATTTATTTTTTTATTTATTTTAGTTTATTTTATTTTTTATTTTAATTTAGGTTTTTTTTTATTTTTATTTAGTTTAGTTTATTTATTTTAGGTTTATTTAATTTAGTTTAGGTTTTCTATTTTAGCTTTTTTGACGGTTAGTTTTATGTTTATTTTTTAGCATAATTTTATTTTGATTTTATTTTTTAGGCTTAGGTTTTATTTTTTATTTTTAGGTTCAAGTTTTTATTTTATTTTTTTAGGTTTAGGTTTTAGATTTTCACCTTTGGTTTTTTTTAGGTTTTATTTTTAAGTTTAGGTATAGGTTTATTTTTAGTTTATTTTAATTTATTTAGTTTAGGATTCAGATTTAGTTTATTTTAGGTTTAGGTTTAGGGTTTATTTATTTTAGCTTAGTTTATTTTTATTTAGGTTTAGGTTTATTTTATTTTACTTATATTAGGTTTAGGTTTTCTCTTTTAGTTTAGAGTTTAGGTTTTATTTTTAGGTTTATTTTTTAGGTTTATGTATTTATTTTGTTTTTATTTTATTTTAGGTTTATATTATTTTTTATTTTAAGTTTAGTTTTTATGTTATTTAGGATTTTTATTTATAGGTTTATCTTATATTTTAGTTAGTTTAGGTTTTTATTTATTTTGTTTGAGTTTAGTTTTTATTTTCTATTTTATTTTATTTTTATTTTTATATTTAGGCTTTGGTTTTGGTTTAGGTTTTGGTTTTATCTTGTTTAAGTTTAGGTTTATTTATTTATTTTCATTTTTAGGTTTTATTTAATTTAGGATTAAGTTATTAGGTTTTTAGATTTTAGGGTTTAGGGTTTATGGTTTAGGGTTTAGGGTTTAGGGTTTGGGGTTTAGGGTTTAGGGTTTAGGGTTTAGGGTTTAGGGTTTAGGATTTAGGGTTTTAAGGTTTAGTGTTTAGGGTTTAGGGTTTAGAGTTTTGGGTTTAGGGTTAGTTTTAGGGTTTAGGCTTTAGGGTTAGTATTTTTTTAAAATTTTTTTAAATTAAGTAAATCGGTAGGTTTAGGTTTATTAATTTATTTTTTATTTATTTTAGTTTATTTTGTTTTTTATTTTGATTTAGGTTTATTTTTATTTTTATTTAGTTTAGTATATTTATTTTAGGTTTATTTTCTTTAGTTTGGATTTTTTATTTTAGTTTATTTTTAGGTTTAGGTTTCATTTTTTATTTTTAGGTTTAAGTTTTTATTTTTATCTTATTTTTTTAGGTTTAGGTTTTAGGTGTTTATTTTAGGTTTATTTTTATGTTTTATTTTTTAGTTTAGGTTTATTTTTATTTGAGTTTATTTATTATTTATTTTTAATTAGGTTTATTTTTAAATTTTATTTAGTTTAGTTTATTTATTTTAGGTTAATTTATTTTAGTTTAAGTTGTTCATTTTTGTTTATTTTTTATGTTTAGGTTCATTTTTTGGTTGAGTTTTATTTATATTTCATTTTTTAAGTTTATGTTTTATTTTTTATTTTTAGGTTTAGGTTTATGTTTTAATTTTATTTTTTTAGGTTTAGGTTTTAGGTTTTTATTTTAGGTATCTTTTTAGGTTTTATTTTTTAGCTTAGGTTTAAGTTTATTTTTAGATTTTTTTATTTTGTTTAATTTAGGCTTAAGCTTAGGTTTAGTTTATTTTTGTTTAGTTTATTTTAGTTTAGGTTTAGGTTTAATTTATTTTTATTTTAGGTTTAGCTTATTTTAGTTTAGGTTTTATTTTTATTTATTTTAGGTTTTATTTTTTTAGGTTTATTTAGTTTTTGTTTTGTTTTATTTTTATTTTATGTTTTATTTTATTTTATTAAGGTTTTTATTTTATTTCATTTAGTTTTATTTTATTTAAGTTTTTACTTTATTTAGGTTTTATTTATTTTATTTTAATTTAGTTTTATTTTTATTCTATTTTCTTTTGGTTTAGGTTTAGGTTTAGGTTTTAGTTTATATTTTTATTTTATTTTATAATTTTATTTTATTTTGGTTTAAGGTTTTATATTTATTTTATTTTAGGTTTTATTTAGTTTAAGTTTAGGTTTTTAGCTTTTTAGGGTTTATGGTTAGTTTAGGGTTTAGGGTTTAGGGTTTAGGGTTTAGGTTTTAGGTTTAGTGTTTAAGTTTTAGTTTAAGGTTTTTTTTTAACAGAGAACAAATTCATATTAAGCATTTCTTCTTTTCGATTTTATTAATTAAGTAGCACCCCAAGTTTTCTAAGACATAAGCAACGAAATTGATATAAAATGAGCAGCCATAGAGCAAATGAAAATCGCTCGATGAGTAGAACCATCTCTACTATAAAGACACGCTTTTATAGCAAACAAATTGGACAATCTATTCTTTAATTCTCTCCAGCCCATTAACCACTGGCCTCTCAGTAGTGGGATCCGCATCATTCTCGATCTCTCCTCCACCACTAGCTTGGCCAACCTGCCACCTCCTCATGTTCTATCCATTCCTTCACCTCCCAGGAGCTTAGTTCACGGTTATGTTCCTGCCATCAAGGTTCTATCCATTCTTAAGGTTTAGGGTTTAGGGCCAGTTTAGGGTTTTAGGTGTAGGGTTTATTTTGGGTTTAGGGTTTAGGGTTTTAGGTTTGGGGTTAGTTTTTAGGGTCGTAGGTTTTACGGTTTAGGGTTTAGGGTTGAGGGCTTAGGGTTTAGGGATTTAGGGTTTAAGGTTTAGGGTTTAGGGTTTAGGGATTTGGGTTTTGCGTTTTGGTTTTTTTTTAAAAAAAAAAAAAATTAAGTAAACAGTAGGTTTATGTTTATATAGTTTTTTTATTTATTTTAGTTTATTTTATTTCTTATTTTTATTTAGGTTTATTGTTATTTTTATCTAGTTTAGTTTATTTATTTTAGGTTTATCTATTTTAGTTTATTTTATTTGGTTTAAGTTTAGGTTTATTTTTTTGCTTAGTTTTATTTTAATTTTATTTTTAGGCTTAAATTTTATTTTCCATTTTTAGGTTAAGGTTTACAATTTTATTTTATTTTCTTAGGTTTACATTTTAGGTTTTTATTTTACGTTTATTTTTAAGTTTTATTTTTTTACTTTAGATTTAGGTTTATTTTTAGTTCATTTTATTTTATTTAGTTTAGGTTTAGGTTTAGTTTATTTTAGGTTTAGGTTTAGGTTTAGGTTTTATTTATTTTAGATTAGTTTATTTTCATTTAGTTTAGGTTTATTTTATTTTATTTTTTAAAATTTTATTTTAAGTTTAGGTTTTTTTTTATTTTAGGGTTTAGGTTTTTTTTATTTCTTTTTAGGTTTTTTTTAGGTTTAGATTTTTATTTAGTTTTTCATTTATTTTATTTTAGGTTTAATTTAATTTAATTTTACATTTAGTTCTTATTTTATTAAGGTTTTTCATTCTTATGTATATTTTAATTTTTTAGTTTATTTTAATTTATTATTATTTTTTTATTTTATATTATTTTAATGTTTAGTTTTAGGTTTGAGTTTATGTTTTTATTTTATTTTATTTTTTTATTTTATTTAGGTTGAGTTTTTTTATCTATTTTATTTTTAGGTATCATTTAGTTTAAGTTTAGGTTTTTAGGTTTTTAGGGTTTAGGGTTTAGGGTTTATGGTTTAGGGATTTAGGGTTTAGAAATTTAGCATTTAGGGTTTAGGGTTTGGTTTTAGGGTTTAGGGTTTAGGGTCAATTATTTAGGCTTTAGGGATTAGGGTTTATAGGGTTTTAGGCCTTAGGGTTTAAGGTTTAGGATTTATGGTTTAGGGTTAGCTCAGGGTTTAGGCTTTAGGCTTTAGGATTTAGGGTTTTGAGTGTACAATTTATGGCTTAAGCTTTAGGGTTTTATGGTTTTTAATTACGAGTTTAGTGTTAAGAGTTTAGGGTTGTAGGTTTAGGGTTATAGGTTCAAGGTTAAGTGTTTAGGGTTAGTTTTAGGGTTTAGGGTTTAGGGGTTAAGGATTAGGGTTTAGGGTTTAGGATTTAAGTTTTATGATTTTTTTTAAAAAAATTAAATAGACCAGTAGGTTTGTTTTCATTTATTTTAGTTTATTTAGTTTGGTTTATTTATTTTAGTTAAAGATTTTTATTTTAGTTTATTATTTTGGTTTATCTTTAGGTTTATGTTTATTTTTTAGTTTAGTTTTATTTTTATTTTATTTTTTAGATTTAGGTTTTATTTTATTTTTTTATGTTTAGGTTTAGGTTTTTATTTTATTTTTTTGGGTTTAGGTTTTAGGTTTTTATTTTTGGTTTTTTTATGTCTTATTTTTTAGTTTAGGTTATGTGTTTATTTTTAGTCTATTTCATTTTTTTTTAGTTTAGGATTTAGGGTTATTTATTTTAGATTTAGTTTTATGTTTTCTTTCTTTTAGTTTAGTTTATTTTTGTTTAGGCTTAAGTTTATTTTATTTTGTTTATTTTAGGTTTTGGTTTTTTCTTTTAGTTTTGGTTTAGATTTTAGTCTTTAATTATTTAGTTTTATTTTTTAGGCATAGGTTTTTATTTAGTTTTTATTTTATTTGGCTTTAGGTTTATTTTATTTTTATTTTACATTTAGTTTTTATTTTATTTAGGTTTTATTTTTATGTTTATTATATCTTTTTAATTTAGTTTATCTTTTTCTTTATTTTATTTTAGTTTAGTTTATAGTTTTTATTTTATTTTATTTTTATGTTTAGGTTTAGTTTTAGGTTTAGGATTAAGTTTGGGTTTTAGTTTAGGTTTTTATTTTATTTTATTTTATTTTCTATTTAGTTTTTCTTAGGTTTTATTTAGTTTAGGTTAAGGTTTTTAGGTTTTTAGGGTTTAGGGTTTAAGGATTAGGGTTTAGGGTTTAGGGTTTAGGGTTTGAGGTTTAGGGTTTACAGCTTAGAGTTGTAGAATTTAGGGATTAGGGTTTAGGGTTTATGATTTTAGGGCTTATGGTTTAAGGATTAGCGTTGTTGGTTTAGGGTTTAGGGTTTTTTTTATTTTATTTTATTTATTTATTTTAAATTAAGTAAATTGGTCAGTTTAAATTTATTTAGTTTGTTTAGTACATTTTCTTATTTATTTTCGTTTATTTTATTTTTATTCTTATTTAGGTTTATTTTTGTTTTTATTTAGCTTACTTTATTTATTTTAGGTTTATTTATTTTAGATTATTTTTTAGGTTTTGTTTAGGTTTAGTTTTATTTTTATTTAATTTTTTAGGTTTCTATGTTATTTTTATTTTTCGGTTTATGTTTAGGTTTTTATTTTATTTTTTAGGTTTGGGTTTTAGCTTTTATTTTAGGTTTATTTTTAGTTTACTTTATTTTATTTAATTTAAGTTTAGGTTTAGGTTTATGTAGATTTTATTTTTATTTTAGGTTTAGGTTTTTTTTAGTTTATGGTTTAGGTTTTATTTTTTATTTATTTTTAGGTTTATTTTTTAGGTTTAGGTATTTATTTAGTTTTTATTTATTTAATTTTAAGTTTATTTTTTTTATTTTAGGTTTTGTTTTTATTTTATTTAGGCTTTTTCTTTTTTTGTAGTTTTCTTAAAGAATTTATTTTTGTTTAGTTTTTTTTTTATTTGATTTTCTTTTTAGGTTTAGGTTTAGGTTTAGGTTTAGGTTTTAGTTTATGTTTTTTTATTTTTTTATTTTTTCATTTCATTTGGGTTTCGGTTTTTTTTATTTAATTTATTTTTAAGTTTTATTTAGTTTAGGTTTAGGTTTATTTTTTGTTTATTTTATTTTATTTAGTTTAGGCTTTAGGTTTTTTTTATTTTAGGATTAGGTTTAGGTTTTATTTATTTTAGTTTAGGTTTAGGTTTATTTTATTTTGTTTATTTTATTGTTATTTTTAGTTTAGGGTTTGGGTTTTTTTTATTTATTTTTAAGTTTAATTTTTGGGTTTATTTTTTAGGTTTAGGTTTTTATTTTTTTATTTTTTTATTTTTTTAGGTTTATTTTATTTTTATTTTATGTTTAGTTTTTATTTTATTTAGGTTTTTTATTCTTAGGTTTATATTATTATTTTTGATTAGTTTAGGTTTTTATTTATTTTATTTTAGTTTCTTTTTTTATATTATTTTATTTTTAAGTTTAAGTTTAGGTTTTAGTTTAAGTTTTTATTATTTTATTATTATTATTTCTAGTTTAGGTTTTTTATTTATTTCATTTTCAAGTTTTATTTACTTTAGGTTTAAATTTTTAGGTTTGTTGGGTTTAAGATTTAGGGTTTTATTATTTAGTGTTTAGGGCAAGGGTTTAAGGTTTATGGTTTAGGGTTTAGGGTTTACGATTTTGGTTTTAAGGTTTTTAGGGTTGAGGGTTTGGGGTTAGGGATAGGGTTTAAAGTTTAAGTTTTGGGGTTTAGTGTTTAGGATTTAGGGTTTAGGGTTTAGGGTTGTAGGTCTAGGGTTCAGGGTTTAGGGTTTATGGTTTAGGATTTAGGTTTAGGGTTTAGGGTTTAAGATTTAGGTTTTTTTTTAAATTAGGTAAAGTGGTAGGTTTAGATTTTTTTTTTTATTTAGTTTTTTTTTATTTATTTTATTTTATTTTATTTTTTTTTATTTAGATTTTTTATTTTTATTTAGTTTATTTAATTTTTTAGGTTTATTTATTTTAGTTAGGGTTTTTTTTAGTTTTTCTTAGGTTTTGGTTTAGGTTTATGTTTATTTTTTAATTTAGCTTTATTTTTATTTTATTTTTTAAGTTTAGGTTTTATTTATTTTAGGTGTAGGGTTAGGTTATTATTTTATATTTTTTAGGTATAGGTTTATGGTTTTTTTATTTTACGTTTATTTTTAGGTTTTTTTTTCAGTTTAGGTTTAAGTTTATTTTTAGTTTACTTTATTTTATTTAGTTTAGAGTTTAGGTTTAATTTATTATAGGTTTATGTTTAGCTTTAATTTTTTTAGTTTAGTTTATTTTAGTTTAGGTTTAGGTTTATTTTATTTTGTTTATTTTAGGTTTAGGTTTTTTTATTAGTTTATGGTTTTGGTTTTATTTTTTATTTATTTTTAGGTTTTATTTTATGTTTATATTTTAGGTTTTGGTTTTTATTTAGTTTTAATTTAATTTTAATTTAGGTTTATTTTATTTTTTTTATTTAGTCTTTTTATTTTTAGGTTTATTTTATTTTTTAGCATAGTTTAGGTTTTTGTTTATTTTATTTTATTGTAATTTTTATTTTTTTTTTATTTTATTTTTTAGGTTTAGGTTTAGGTTTAGGTTTTAGTTTACATTTTTTTTATTTAGGTTTAGGTTTATTTATTTATTTTATTTTTAGGTTTTATTTAGTTTAGGTTTAGGTTTTTAGGGTTTTATGGTTTAGTGTTTGGGGTTTAAGGTTTGGGGTTTAGGTTTAAGGTATAGGGTTGTACGTTTTAGGGTTTAGGGTTTAGGGTTTAGGGTTTTAGGGTTTAAGGTTTTAAGGTTTAGGGTTTAGGGTTTAAGGTTTTAGGTTTACAGTTCAGGGTTGAGGGTTTATGGTTGGTGTAAGGGTTTAGGGTTTAGGTTTAGGTTTCTATTTTATTTTTCTAGGTTTAGGTTTTAGGTTTTTATTTTAGGTTTATTTTTAGGTTTTGCTTTTTAGTTTAGGTTTATTTTTAGTTTATTTTATTTTATTTAGGGTATTAGTTTAGGTTTAGGTTTAGTATATTTAAGGTTTAAGGTTTAGGTTTTATTGTTTATTTATTTTTAGTTTTTATTTTTAGGTTTAAGTTTTTATTTAGTCTTTAGTTTATTTTATTTTTGATTTATTTTATTTTTTATTTTAGGTTTAGTTTTTATTTTACTTAGGTTTTTTTCTTGTTTAGTATAGGTTTTTATTTACTTTATTTTAGTTGAGTTTTTATTTTTTAATTTTAGTTTCTTTTTAGGTTTAAGTTTAGGTTTTAGTTTAGCTTTTTAATTTATTTTATTTTGTAATTTTATTTTGGTTTAGGTACTTATATTTTTTTTATTTTTAGTTTTTATTTAGTTTAGCTTCAGCTTTTTAGCTTTTTAGGGTTTAGGGTTAGTTGAGGGTTTAAGGTTTATGGTTTAAGGTTTGGGGTGTAGGGTTTAGGGTTTAGGGTTTGGGGTTTAGGGTTTTAGGGTTTAGGGTTTAAGTTTTAGGTCTAGGGTTCAAGTTTTAGTTTAGGGTTTAGGGTTTTTGTTTTTTTTTACAGAGAACAAATTCATATTCAACATTTCTTCTTTTCAATTTCATCAACCAAAGAACACACTAAGTTTTCTAAGACACATGTGATGACAGAGATAAAAAATGAGCAGGCATAGAGCAAATAAAAGACCCTAGATAACTAGAACTATCTTTATTTTAAAGACAATTTGATAAGTATATACATTCTTATTTATCTAGTTCCCATCATCACATTGGAGGCTGATCCACCATCATATCCCCATCTCTCCTCTACCACCATGGGCTATAACCTCTTGCCTCCATAACCACCCACCACCATCTCCATATCCACCAGCACCTCCAGTTCCCCACCACCTTGGATAAATGCTTAGCCTCCTTACTCCATCTAGATCTGAGCTGTAATGTTCCTGTCGTCAAGGTTCTGCCCATTCTTAGGTTTACATTGAGGTTTATTAAGTTTTAGGGTATAAGTTTGTTTTTTTAATTTATTTAGTTACTTTAGGTTTAGCTTAAGGGTTTGGGGTCTAGGTTTTAGGGTTTAGGGTTAAGGTTTATGGTTTAGGGGTTAAGGTTTAGGGTGTAGGGTTTATGGATTAAAGTTTAGGGTTTCAAGGTTTATGCTTTTAAGGTTTAGGGATAAGGATTAGGGTTTAAGGTTTTTTAAGGTTTAGGATTTAGGTTTCAGGGTTTAGGGTTTAAGGTGGTAGGTTTAGGGTTTAGGCTAGTTTTAGGGTTCAGGGTTTAGGGTTTAGGATTTAAGGTTTAAGGGTTTTTTTTTAAAAAAAAAAGTAGACCTATTGTTTAGGTTTATTTAGTTTATTTAGTATATTTTTTATTTATTTTAGTTTATTTTATTTTTTATTTTTATTTATGTATATTTTTTATTTTTATTTAGTTTAGTTTATTTATTTTAGTTTAGGTTTTCTATTTAAGTTTTTTTTAAGGTTTAGGTTTAGGTTTAGGTTTAGGTTTAGTTTTTAATTGAGTTTTATTTTTATTTTAGTTTTTAGGTTTAGTTTTTATTTTTAGGTTTAGGTTTACATTAGTATTTTATTTTTTTATGTTTAGCTTTGAGGTTTCTATTTTATGTTTATTTTTAGGTTTTATTTTTTAGTTTAGGTTTAGGCTTATTTTTAGTTTATTTTATTTTATTTAATTTAGGTTTACGTTTGGGTTTAGTTTATTTTAAGTTAAGGTTTTATTTATTTAAGTTTATTTTATTTTAGTTTAGGTTTAGGTTTATTTTATTTTTATTTTAAGTTAATTTTTTTTTTTTAGTTTAGGGTTTAGGTTTTATTTTTTATTTATTTTTAGGTTTATTTTTTAGATTTAGGTTTTTATTTAGATTTTATTTTATTTTGTCTTAGGTTTATTTTAGTTTTATTTTACGTTTATTTTTTATTAAGGTTTTTTATTCTTAGGTTTATATTATTTTTTAGTTTAGTTTATGTCTTTGTTTAATTTATTTTAGTTTATTTTTATTTTTCAAAATAATTTATTTTTAGGTTTAGGATTAGGTTTTAATTTTATTTTATTTCTTAATTTTCTTTAGGCTTAGATTTATTTATTTATTTTATTTTAAAGTTTTATTTACTTTAGGTTTAGGTTTTTAAGCTTTTAGGGTTTAAGTTTAAGGGTTTAGGGATTATGGTTTAGGCTTTTCGGGTTTAGGATTTTTAGGGTTTAGGGTTTAGGGTTAGGGTTTAGTGTTTAGGCTTTATTGTTTAGGGTTTTTAGGGTTTAGGGTTTAGGGTTTAGTGTTTTGGGTTTAGGTTTTAAGGTTTAGGCTTTAGGGTTTATGGTTTTGAGGGTTTAGGTTTAGTTTAGGATTTAGGATTTACGGATAATGGATTAAGGTTTTGGGTTAAGGTTAGTGTTTAGGGTTGGGGTTTAGGCTTTAGGGTTTAGTATTTTTTAGGGTTTAGGGTTTAGGCTTGTAGATTTAGGGTTTAGGGTTTATGGTTTAGGGTTTAGGGATAGTTTTATGGTTTAGGGTTTATGATTTAGGGTTTAGGGTTTAGGGTTTAAGGTTTAGGGTTTTTTTTAGAAAAAAAAATTAACTAAACCATTAGGTTTAGGTTTATTTAGTTTAATTTATATTTTTTATTATTTAATTTATTTTTTATTTTTAATTATGTTTATTTTTTTACTTTTATTTAGTTTAGTTTATTTATTTTAGGTTTATTTATTTTAGTTTCAATTTTTTATTTTAGTTTTTTTTTAAGTTTAGGTTTAGGTTTATTTTTTAGTTGAGTTTTTTTTTTAGGTTTATGTTTTATTTTTTATTTTTAGGTTTAGGTTTACATTTTAATTTTATATTGTGAGTGGCTTTACCCTTAGAGATAGAATGCAAAATGAGTATGTTCGGGAAAAAGTTGGAGTAGCTCTAGTGGTCAATAAGATTAGGGAGAGTCGCCTTAGATGGTTTGGCCACATAAAGCGTCGACCATCCGATGACCCGACTAGATTAGATTTGCCTTATGTTAAGAAAGGTAGAGGTAGACCTAAAAATACTTGGTTAAGATGTATAAAAAATGATCTTAATATACTTGAATTAAATGAGAATTTGACACATAAAAAGACACAATGGAGACGAATGATTCATGTAGCCGACCCCATCTAGTGGGATTAAAGCTTGTTGTTGTTGTTGTTGTTGTAGGTTTAGGTTTTAAGTATATATTTTAGGTTTATTTTTAGGTTTTATTTTTTAATTTAGATTTAAGTTTATTTTTAGTTCATTTTACTTTATTTAGTTTATTTCAGGTCTAGGTTTAGGTTTTATTTATTTCAGTATAGTTTATTTTAATTTAGGATTATGTTTATTTTTTTTATTTTAGGTTTAGCTTTTTTTTAAGTTTAGAGTTTAGGTTTTATTTTCTATTTATTTTTATGTTTATTTTTTAGGCTTAGATTTTTATTTAGTTTCTATTTTATTTTATTATAGGTTTATTTATTTCAATTTTACATTTATTTTTTATTATGGTTTTTTATTCGTAGGTTTATTTTATTTTTATGTTTAGTTTAGGTTTTTATTTAAATTATTTTAGTTTATTATTATTTTTTATTTTATTTTATTTTTAAGTTTAGCCCTAGGTTTTTATTTTATTTTATTTCTTTATTTTATTTAGGCTTATGTTTACTTATTTATTTTATTTTAAAGTTTTGTTTACTTTAGGTTTAGGTTTTTAGGCTTTAGGGTTTAGGGATTATGGTTTAGGGTTTTCAGATTTAGGATTTTAGGGTTTAGGGTTTAAGGTTAGGGTTTAGGATTTAGGGTTTAGGGTTTAGTGTTTAGGCTTTAGGGTTTAAGGTTTTTAGGGTTTAGGTTTAGTGTTTAGGGTTTAGGGTTAGTTTAGGGTTTAGGTTTAGGTTTGATTTAGTCTTTAGTGTGTTTAGGTTTAGTTAATTTAAGTTTAGGGTTTATGTTTTGTATTAGGGTTTAGGGTTATAGTTAGGGTTTAGGGTTTAGGGTTTAGGTTTAGGGTTTAGGTTTAGGGTTTAGTTTAGGTTAGTTAGTTTAGGGTTTTAGGGTTTAGGGTTTAGGTTAGGTTTAGGGTTTAGGGTTTTAGGTTTAGGGTTTTAAGTGAACCGTTAGTTTAGGTTTATTTAGTTTAATTTTAATTTTTTAATAGTTTATTTTATTTTATATTTATTATTTTAATTTTATTTTAGTTTAGTTTATTTATTTTAGGTTTATTTATTTAGTTTAGATTTTATTGATGTTATTATTTTTTAAGTTTAGGTTTAGGTTTAGGTTTATTTTTTTAGTTGATTTTTTATTTTTTTTATTTTTGGTTTAGATTTTTTTATTTTTTTAGTTTTAGGTTTACATTTTATTTTATTTTTTATTTTTTGGGTTAGGTTTTTTAATCATATTATTTTTTTAGGTTTATTTAGTTTAGGTTTGGTTTTAGGTTTTAGGGTTTAGGGTTTAGGGTTTTAGGGTTTAGGAATTTAGGGTTTAGGGTTTAGTGTCAGGGTTTAGGGTTTGAGTTTTAGGGTCTAGTATTTAGGCTTTATAGTTTAGGGTTTTTAGGGTTTAGGGTTTAGGGTTTAGGGTTTAGAGTTTAAGGTTTAGGATTTAGGTTTTAGGGTTAGCATAGGATTTAAGATTAGTTTAGGGTTTAGGGTTTAAGGTTTAGGCTTTAGAGTTTTTAGGTTTAGGGTTTAGGGTATAGGCTTTAGAGTTTTTATCCTTTAGAGTTTAGGGTTTGGGGTTTTATGGTTTAGGATTATTGATTATGGGTTTAGAGTTTAAGCTTTAGGGTTTAAGGTTTAGGGTTTATGGTTTAAGATTTAAATTTTAGGGTATTTTTAAAAATAATTAAATAAACTGGTAGGTTTAGGTTTATTTCATTTATTTTTTATTTATTTTAGTTTATTTTATTTATTATTTTTATTTAGTCTTATTTTTTTATTTTGTTTGGTTCATTTATTTTAGTTTAGGATTTTTATTTTTTGTTTATTTTTCAAGTTTAGCTTTAGGTTTATGTTTATTTTGTAGTTTAGTTTTATTTTTATTTTATTTTCTAAGTTTAGGTTTTATTTTTTATTTTTAGGTTTAGGTTAAGGTTTTTATTTTTAAATTTTAGGTTTAGGTTTTAGGTTTTTATTATAGGTTTTTTTAGGTTTTATTTTTTAGTTTAGGTTTCAGGTTTAATTTTAGTTTATTTTATTTTATTTTATTTAGGGTTTAGGTTTAGTTGATTTTAGGTTTAGGTTTAGGTTTTATTTATTTTAGTTTACTTTATTTTAGTTTAGATTTAGGTTTATTTTATTTTGTTTATTTTAGGTTTTGATTTTTTCTTTTAGTTTAAGGTTTAGGTTTTATTTTTTTATTTGATTAAGGTTTATTTTTTAGGCTTAGGTTTATATTTACCTTTTATTTTATTTTATTTTAAGTTTATTTTATTTTTATTTTATGTTTAGTTTTTATTGTATTTAGGTTTTTTATTTCTATGTTTATTATATTTTTTAGTTTAGTTTAGGTTTTTCTTTATTTAATTTTTGTTTTTTTTTTATTTTTTTTATTTTTAGTTTTGGGCTTAGGTTTAAGTTTTAGTTTAGGTTTTTATTTTATTTTATTTTATCTTTTATTTAGTTTTATTTATTTATAAGTTTTATTTAGTTTAGGTTTAGGTTTTTAGGTTTATAGGATTTTTTTTTTTTTTTTTTTTTGGTAAGGAAGCCCCATGTAGGGGTATTTTATTGCCACAAAAAGAGGGTTACAAGGTCCTTAAAGGGATAAACTCAAAACTTTCAAAGATCGACTAAGGTAAAACATCATCCAAGAAAGCATAAAACAATCAAAAGATACAAGATGGTTAACATAATAAGCTAAAATAAGAATAAAGCCAATGCTGGAGGATGTGGGAATGCATGATAATCTGGGAGGCGGAGGAGAATCACAAAGTTATAATAAGAGGGAGATTAGGGGGGTTAAGGTACAGATAAAAGTTTGAAGATATATATGTTAGTAAGGAATTGTGATAGAAGGCTGGGTTCAATCACATCCTGTTGGGGCAGATGCAAGTATGAGCATCCAAACTTCAGCTGAAGGGTTACATCACATGAGCTACTACCGAACCAATAGGGAGTGAGATCATCATAGCCAACATAGCTAACAAACCTACGAGGAGGTAGCACCCAGTTGTTGATATTCTTGTGAGTTTTATAACCTGCAAACCTAAGCAAAATCTTATCTAAAGTATATAGAGAATTGCTAAGAGCTGAAGGATAGGGAGTCTCATTCAAGAAAAATATCATCAATATATGCATCTTAACATGAGAATTCATAAACATAAGAGAGTGAGCCATCTTAGCCAGAATCTCATTAGTAGCCATTTCTAAGAAAGAAAGCAATCCAGCATACAATCCCTCCACAAGAAAATTGTAGAGGAGACAACTTGGTGAAATTCTGCTAATCAAGTCAATGAGCCTATAATTAACACCATCCCAATCATAGGATATATAAATGAAGCTTTGGGGTTTGAAACGGTCAGAAACAAACCCCTTATTAATATCACGGAGAAAAGCAATAGTAAAGGAAGGCGACAAAGCTCAACACAGAAGTGCAACCAACTAAAAGGAGCACCCGAAAAGCGGTTAGTAGCCCAAGAAAAGCAGTTAAAGCGGCTCAATAGTGTTGGCACAATTGATAATCCGGATCAGTAATTTAAGAAAACAAGACAAAAGGCAACACGATAGCTCAACACGAAATGGACTTGAACCAAAAATTAGCACCGATGTCGAGGCCACAATTGGATAATCCGGATCAACAAAGCGACCCAGAAAGAAACCAAAGATACGGCATAGCTCAACATAAGAAATTAACTAAAATTAGCAGTAAAATAGTTAGAGCGGCGCTCAATAACGGTCGAGACTATTGGATAATCTAGATCAACCATCAACCCAGAAAATAAGACAGCAAAAGGCAACAACATCCAAGATAGGAAGGGACTAAACTGTCCATAAGATCACACTTTCAGAATTGACATTGCATAAGACTGCACCAACCTATCAAAAACTAGGTAGGAATAAGGACAACGAGGTGATGCGGTCGAAATAGGAGATAAAGCATGAGCATTTAGAAAACCCAGCCAAACTAATGCAACATTTGAACCCATTCAAAGAATCAACAAGTGGATTGAGATGGGTCTCAACATTAGAATTAGAAAATAACAAGTTGAGGCAACATCCAAGCCGGAAGAGACATCAAATTGGATAAACTCCTCAAGTAGACATGACAATAGTAGATAACCAAATAAATAAAACATATAAAAGCTTATCCGAGGCAACAACTCAGACAGACACCAAAACCATCACCATCAAGACGAATGTGAAAAAGGCTTTGAGCATAAGACCACGAAATTCTACAACCAACAAAGATGGAGCCAATTGAGGTGTCAAAAGATACAACAAGGTAAATCTCCAAGACAAGAGACAACCAAAATAGCAAAAACCAGCTAACTTTCCATAATTCCATTCATCCAGTATAATCAGAGCAATAGATACAAGTTTGATAGAAAAAAGGTGAAGAAAATAGCAGCAGAATAGGTAGACCAATGACTTGCAATGATAAACATAAAATAAAACAATAAGGGGGATTAAAGCGAAATCAACCAAGAAATCAGCAACTTCAATAGAGACTTGCTGAACAAAATAATCCAAAACCCTAGGGGCAGTAAGATGAGTATTAGTCCAGATCAGCCAACAAATAAGGCATTTAAAACCGACAAGGCGGGCAAGAGTCCACCCATAAACATATATAGATAAAGGAAAGGATAGATAATGAATAGCTCCCCATAAGCTATCCGTAAGTGACATTCGGTGAAATCAGTCATGTCGGGATGCTTAGTTACCTTAATCCAATTACGCTTGGGATAATGATAATAATAAACAGTGGGTAGATCAATAACCCAATTATGCATATAAGATAAATCATTTATTAATTCCAAGCATAACAAAGAAATGTCGTAGCATAGGATGGGAGAACAACAACAAGCAAAAGCAACAACATCCCAGGTGTTAGCATCAAAAACCAAAAGAAAAATAAAGAGGTTTTTTTCTTTGAAGGAATCGACATTCCAAAAAATAGCGGTATGGACATTTTTTACACTCATAACCTCGGAAGATGCACAATGATAGTCCCTTGAATAACTCCAAACCATCATGGAAAGCAAAACCGAAACCGATGGCAAGACAAATATTGAAAAATTAACACAATTCCTTTCACAAATGAGATATTAGTGTAGCCATGGGATATCCCAGTCGGCAAAATAACAATAAAGAAAATTGCAACCAATAGGTGCTCAATAGCGATCTAAGAGCAAAGCAGTGATTCGATGAGTTGCTTTGTCACATTAAAGATGTAGGATATTGTGATCATAATAGTAGGCATATAGGATATACCATTGGTTCGATATAAGAGTGGTCTTGGATATTCATGATCTCATCAAAGCATGAAGGGTGAAAACAATTAAAGAAAGACCAACATCAATGTTCAACAAGAGCGAGAAAAGAAGAAAAGAGAGGAGGGTAAACAAAAGAAAAAAGGAGCGACAACAAGCGATAAACAAGGCTCAAGCGGGTTCCAATTCAAGAGATTGATGTGCATATAGTTCAACATCATAATATTGTAAGTGCCAAAAATAGAAATGTTCCAACTAAAGGAGAAGGGGTAAAGGCAGCAAGTCATGGAAAAGAGCATAAGACAGCAATGATATGGAGTATCCATAAAGAACACAAGGAAACAGAAAACCAAAAAAAGGGAGGCGAAGAGGAGAATTAGATTGGTAAGGAAGAATTGTCCAAGTTAACAGACACAAGTATTTGGGTAATGTAAATTGATCAAAGAAGATGATCTTGTCTAATCTAGCACCCAGATTTGCAAGGTAATCAAGACAGCGTTACCTTCACATGAACATGAGTGATGGTAAAATTGGGTTGAGAGAGAGAGCCCTAGTTTGCTTGAGGAGGTAGTACAAACAAGCTTTTTATCATTGGTAGAAGTCAAATCAAGAGAAGAGCGTCCACCTATCCAAATATTGAGCCGACCATTTTGAAGACAAATTTCTAGAGCTTTGTGACGCCATAAGCTATATAAGGGACAATCTTTGGAAATAAGGGGATAAGCAAATGCACATAGGACTATACCCTTAGAATCCCTGAAAATGCCTCCACACCCAGAGCCATTATGAGAGATAGAGCCATCAGTATTAATTTTAATAATATGATCAAGTGGTTTTTTCCAAAAAACCATTCTATCATTTTGATAGTAAGGTTGGTCTGAAAGGTTGAGGCCCAGTTTATTGGCTACAGATTTACATCGTTTAAAATGTTTGTGATGAATTAAATTGGCTTTAAACAAATCACAAATTTTATTTTTAGTTCTAGCAATAATCCTCATGTGATTCATACGAATCCCATGATGTTTTTCATTTGATCCATATGAACCAAATAAGGGTAATGGTGATTATGATTTTAATATGACCTTTAATTGCATTGTCAAAGTAAACTTCAAGAAGTTGATTTAAAGTAAAAGAACAATTAAAATTGACAGTGTTGAATAGATTGTCATACCAAATCCAAATTTTAGAGGCAATAGCCCCATTAAGAAAAACATGGTTAACATTCTCAATATGAGAACAACATTGACATTTAGAGGGTAAATAAAACCCTTTACCCCACAACAAAGAATCAACAGGAATAAAGTTTTTTAGGATACGCCAAGTTAGAACAGAATAAGAGGAGGGAATATTGTTATTCCAAATTTAAGAGAACACAATAGAAGAATCCTGAGTGTCTTTAGTGTGAAGCCACACATTTTTAAGGTTGAAATCCCCATTATGAGATAGCTTAAAGATAATCTGATCATGATTGTTAGGAGTGATAGGAATATTAGTAATCATATCTAAGAAAGTGGAAGGAATAGAATCAATAATCTTACTAGTGTTCCACTTGAGGTTTTGCCAGAATTAACTAATAGCGTGGGTGAGTGTAGAGTAAGTCATCAATGGATACACAACCACTCCAGGTTGTCTTGCCAAAAGAAGGAATTGCGAGTTTATGCCCCAAAAAAGTAAGGAGTCGCATCCCATTTGTGAACAAAGTCTTCTCCACACGGAGATAATCACCCGATTTAAAGGGACAAATGAGAGGATGTTTACCGGCAATATTTAGAAGTCATGAAATTGGCAAAGACTATTTTGCTCTAGAATTCAAGCATTGATAACTTCTTTGATGGATTTACATCCCACCTCCCTTCAAGAGTACCACAACTTTTAGACCAAGATGACAAGTGCATTCTTTTAGAGGAGGTATTGGTTCCCTAAAAAATTTGTTTAAGAGACTCAATTCTATTGATGGTAGAGTTGGCACAATGGTTTGAAGAAGGTATATAGGCATGGAATTTAGAATGCTCTTGATCAAGGTAAGCCTACCACTGAAAGAAAGTAAATGGAATTCCCAAACCAAAATTTTGTTAGAAATTTTTTGAAGTAGATCATCAAAAAGGTGAGATCTTTTTTGGCCTTTAAAAAGTGGAGCCCAAAGGTAATTAAGAGGGAGTTCATTTTGCTTAAAATTAGTAATTCTGGATATTTGGTTAAGTCTATTAGGAGGAATCTTGGTTGAAGGAATAAAACCACATTTTCCTTCATTAAGAAAAGACCACTAACTTTACCAAAATCATTTAGAGGTTCTTAATGGTTTTAACATGTTGAAGGGAGCCGCTGAAGATAATGAAATCATCCGCAAAGCTAAGATGAGAAATAGGGAATCCTCCATGAGTTTTAAAAGACATATTAGATTATTAGCTAAAAGATCATTAAGGCTCCTGTGTATTCAATAGCGATGATAAAAAAGAGAAGGTGATAGTGGGTCACCTTGCCTCAAACCATGGCTAGAAGGAAAGAAACCTATGGACTCACCATTCATGATAACCAAAACCGTGACATTCGGTGATACACATTTTATAATCCGGATAAAACTATCAGAAAAACCAAACAAATTCAAGATTTGAAAGAGAAAATCCCATGAGAGATTGTCAAAGGCTTTAGCGATGTCCAGTTTGAATAAGATGTAGCTTCCTCTAGAAGGGATATCAATGTCATGAACCAGCTCTTGAGTAAGAAGAATTTTATCCGATATTGCTCTGTGTTTAACAAAACCAGTTTGGATTGGTGAGATGATTTTAGGAAGCAAAGGGCTAAGCCTATTATTTATTAATTTAGCAATGAGTTTTGAAAAAGGTGCAAAGACTAATCGGTCTAAAATCGCCCAAGATTCGTGGATTGTTAGTTTTGGAAATAAGGACAATAGAAGTGCTTGAAAAGTATTTGGGAATAGGATTGCCATCAAAGAAATCAATAACAAAGATCAACTAGATCAGTTTTAATAAATGGCAAACAAAGCTGAAAAGTGGTTCAGATAGCCGCCGTACGAATGAGTCGTTGTTCATGTTCTTAAGAGTATTACTAATCTCCTTCGAAGGACACATAGTGAGTAAATGATTATCCTCACCGTAATCATAGAAGGGATAAGATGAGTGTTTGATAAAGTTCCCAAAGAACGGATTAGTATTTAATAAAGTTTGGAAATGATGTATAATCCTTTATCATATCTGCTATCCATTCACCATTAGAGTTCTTAATTTTCTTAATCGAAGTTTAAGGCTTTCCGCTTATTACAAATGGCATGAAAATACCGGTGTTTCTGTCCATCGAATATATTTTCTTGCGCTTTTGACGCCAATAGGTTTCTTCCATATTTTGATAATTAACCAAGTTATTCTGGCAATGTTCAACTCCTCAAGTTTACTGGATCCTTGAGACAAGATCTTCAAGAGAACAAACCTCTTGTTGCATAGCTTTAAGATTTGTGAAAAGGTTTTTAAAAATGTGTTTGTTCCACCAATTGACATTTTATTTAATTCTTTTGAGCTTAAGCCAAAGACGAGTCATACCTTTAACAGAATTATCCAAGAAAATAGGGGCCATGCAATTAGTGAGAGCGACATTGATGAAGTCACTATGTTGGGTCCACATATTTTGAAATCTGAAAGGAGAGGAAGTAGACGGGTTAGGGGGGATTTTTGAAGGAAATCAAAAGAGGAGCATGGTTAGACAAGTTCTGCTCAAATGCTCAACAATGGTAGTAGGCCACTGATTGATCCAAAGAGAATTAAAGAGGGTCCTATCAAGACGTTGCCAAAGTCTAGAGTTGTGCCAATGAAGTTAGACCCAAGAAACCAATGTCATCGATTGCAATCAAGGATCATATTTGAGAAGTCCTCCATGGAATGAAGGTTAGAGAACATCCTCCCTTCTTTCCTAACTAGCTATGATAGTATTGAAATCACCTCCAACCAACTAGGGAAGGTTAGCCAAGGAAGCGAAGGTGCGTAATTGATTCCAAAGGATGTTCCTACCAGCTCTATTACAAGAAACATAGATAAAAGAGCCAAAAGCCGATAAGTCACCTAAGGAGATTTTGACATTAACCAATTGGTCAAGATCATCAATGATGGAAATGGTGATGGAGTTGTGCCAAAAGCACCAAATTTTATTATTAAGATTGAAGAAAAAATTATGAAAACCAAGGGATCTAGTGACAAAAGCAATCTTAGAAGAATTAATGAAAGGTTCAATAAGAACAAGTAACTTGATATTATGAACATGCAAAGACTCCTAACATGATTGCAGACAAGAAGAGACCCACAACCCTGATATTCCAAATAAGAAAATTAATCATAAGGGGACAACCAAAAGGGAAAAGGAAAAAAGAAAGGAAAGAGAGGAGAGAAATGATGACACATTACTTGTGGGGTGGAAGAAGAGCAGTGGTTCTAGTGAGGTTATTATTAGAAAATTTTGCTTTGTAGGGTTTTTTGTTTTAACAATTTGAAAGGGTCTATTAATCCAAATTATCTCCATCAAAAGTTATTGATTTTGGGTTCCGTAATAGTAGAAGAATCTATCAATGTTTTAGAAGAGGGATTTCACCTTCTTCAGATCGATAGAGTGTGAGAAATTGGGTTCAATTGATTATCACTCAAGGGAAATAGATGGGGAAGTTCGCACCATTCGTAGTACAAATATCTTTCTCAATATGTTCTCAAGCCATAGGGTCATCATTTTGGTCCATTATATGATTCCCATTCAAATTGTTTAATTAGGTGTCCAATATAAGGCTACCATTCAGATTTTCGTAGGATTTAAATGAAGCAAAGAACTATCATGGGAAACCGATTATTACAAGGTGGGTGAGGTTAGGTAAATTGGCATTGATATCACACCCCTCAATGGCTATTTTTTAGTACCAAGGTCGAAAGTGTTTTCCACTAGACATCAATAGGAGGTGTAGGGAGGAGAGGTTCTTTTGAGTATTTTAGGCACATATGCTAGAGTAGTGGTTTTCCCAATTCCATTAATGGTATTCATATTCTGGTAAATTTTTCCGAGATTAGATGAAGCACAAAGCATTCTGAGACGTTCTGAATCTTGCAAAGGAGTGCAAAAGACAAGAAAATTTTCGAATTTGACTTTTTAACTATATCCAAATTTTTCGGAGCCAATCCAAACCACTTTGGGATATTTTTTTTGTGATGTCTATCTCAATGAGAATAATGGCGATGGCCTAGATCTAGTGGTCGTTGCTTGGTCTATTTGGAGAGGCCTACCAAAAGTCCAACAAGAAACAAAACTTGATGAGTGGCATAGTGTATTCGCATGTTAGGGAAAAGCAAGCCAAAGAGGGACAATGGGAGATTCCTCTTGACATCAAATAGGCGACCATTTCAATAGCATTTGACAATTATGCACTAAGAATGAGAAAAACTCACAAGTAATCTAAATCATTTGTGAGTTGAATAAGAATGTGACGGATCGACCGATAGAGAAAGTACCCATAATTTTAAACTATGAAAGAAAGAGTGAATATTATCAAGAGTCAGCATCTAAGGGAGAATTTACCCACCAACAACTCAAGGGCTTAGCAAGTTTCTCAACATCCTGACCAACACACATCACGCAATCCATGATAAGATGTCGAAATGAGATTAAAAGAATTCCAGAGATCTTACCATAAAGCATCTTTGAATGATTTAACAACAAGTGCACAAGAAAAGCAATCAATCCAAAACTTGTAGAATCGGGGAGCAAAGCCAGTGCTGACGCGTCGAGAGGCGACGGGCCGAGATACGCAGAGACCAGAGCCTCCGCCATTGCTCTAATCCAAGGATGTCACATACTGGGAGCTGACACGCGTGTGCCAGAGCATCATGAGAAGCACCAATTACCCGAGAACGCCAAAATCAGGGGAACACAAAATCGCCAGAGAGGGAGCGCAGCCGAGAGGGAGAGGGTTTAGGGTTTAAGGTTTAGCATTTAGGGTTTAGGGTTTAAGGTTTAGGTTTTGGGGTTTAGGGTTTATGGTTTACTGTTTTACATTTTAGGGATTAAGGTTTTGGGTTTATGGTTTGGGTTTAGGATTTAGGATTTTAGGGTTTAGCGTTTAATGTTTAGGGTTGTAGGTTTAGGGTTTAGGGTTTAGGGATAAAGGTTTTTGTTTATTTGTTGTTATTTTATTTTATTTATTTTATTTTTTAATTAAGTAAACTAGGAGGTTTAGTTTATTTATTTTGTTTAGTTTATTTTTTCATTTATTTTAATTTATTTTATCTTTTATTCTAATTTAGGATTATTTTTGTTTTTATTTAGCTTAGTTTATTTATTTTAGGTTTATATATTTTAGATTATTTTATAGGTTTAGGTTCAGTTTGGGTTTTTTTTTTAGTTAGTTTATTACATATATATATATATATATTATATATACATATTATTATTATACATATATATTTTAAGCCTAGGTTTTATTTTATTTTGTTTAGTTTGTTTTTATTTTATTTTTAAAGTAGGTTTTAGTTTTATTTTAGGTTTATTTTTATTTTATTTTATTTATTTTAGTTTAGTTAGTTTAGGTTTAGGCTAAGTGTTATTTATTATTTAGTTTATCATAGTTTAAGTGGTTGATTTTATTTTATTTTAGGTTTATGTTATTTTAGTTTAGGTTTATGTTTATTTTTATATTTGTATTTTAAGTTTAGGCTTTATTTAGTTTTTTATTTTTTTTAATTTAGGTTAAATTTATTTTATTTTAGATTTAGTTTTATTTTATTTTATTTTAATGTTTAGTAGGTATGGTTTAGGTTTAATTTATGTTTTTTGTATTTCTTCATTTCTTTTCCTAGGTTTTATTATTTTATTTTATTTTATTTAGTTTAGTATATTTTAATTAGGGTTTAGGTCCGATTTTAGGTTTCAATAGGTTTACTTTTAAGTATTTTTTCTAGTTTAGGTTTATTTTAGTTTATTTTATTTTATTTAGTTTAGGCTTTAGTATTTTAGGTTTAGGTTTAGGTTTTATTTTAGTTTAGGTTTATTTTATTTATTATGGGGTTTTATTTTAATATTTAGATTTAGGTTTTATTTATTTTTATCTTATTTTAGGTTTACTTTATTACAAGTATGTAGTTTTATTTTATTTTAAGTTTAATTCTTAAGCCTATTATATTATTCTCGCTTAAGGTTTATTTATTTTATTTTAGTTTATTTATTTTTTTTTTATTTAGTTATATTTTATTTTAGGCTCATTTAATTTATTTTAGGTTTATTTTCCACTTAAAAATAAGCCTTTGGCCAGTAGGCTCAAGGCCTGGCCCACACTAGTGAGGGTGGATCATGACTCAGGGCTCACCATTTAGCCTCACCGCTTTAGGGTTTTATAGCTCAGTGGCCAGGATCTCCTTGGTCATGGCTCAGGGTACTGAGGCCCAGGTCTGGGCTCAGTGCCCAGGGCCTAGGGTCAGGTCTGGCCTGCAGGCTCAGGGTCCCAGCTCAGTTTAGAACTCAGGGCCCATTTTAGGTCTGGCCTCAGTTTAGGTCAGGGCCAGGATCAGGTAGTTAGCTGTTCCCAGATCAGGGTGAATCTAGGTTTTTAATCAGCAAATTAGTTTTTTTTTAATTTATTTTATTTTAAATATATTTATTTTATTTATTTATATTTTTATTTTATTTATTTATTTTTTTTATTTATTTATTTTAGTTTTTTTAGATTTTATTTTTAAGCTCAGTAGGTTTATGGTTTTATTTTTAATTTAATTTTAATTTTTATTTTTATTTAGGTTTATTTTTATTTTTATTTAGGTTTATTTTTATTTTTATTTTATTTTTTAGGTTTAGGTTTTATTATTTATTATTATGTTCAAGTTTAGGTTGTTATTTTATTTTTTTTGGTTTCGATTTATGGTTGTTATTTTAGGTTTATTTTTAGGTTTGATTTTAAGTTTTATTTTTTAGTTTAGGTTTAAGTTTATTTTTAGTTTATTTATTTATTTAGGTTTTTTTAATCATTTTAGTAGGTTTGGTTTTATTAATTTAGCCTTTTATTTTATTAGTGGTTTATTTTTAGTAGGTTTTTATTTTAAAATTAGGTTTATTATTTATTTAGGTTTTATTTTTTAGGTTTATGTTTTATTTAGTTTTATTATTTTAATTTAGGTTTATTTGATTTCTTTTTTAGTTTTAGGTTTTATTTATTTTATCTTAGATTTAGCTCAGTTTAGCCTAGGTTTAGTCTGTTTTTATTTTTTATTTTATTTAGGTTTTAGGCATTTTATTTATTTTCTCTTTAGGTTTATTTAGTTTATAGGCTGGTGGCTCAGGGGCACTCATTTGAACTAGGGTTAGGGTTTTAAGTTTGGGTTTGTGGTTTTAGGGGCCTGGGCTTCATATGTGGCCCAGGCTAGATCATGGTTGCAGGCCCATTCCTCAGCCACCTATTTACTCCAGGTAGTGGCCTTTGGAGGATCTAGTTGAGTTATTTTAAAACCAAGCACGCCTAGGAGTGGTCCTTACCACTATGTACTTTTATATCTTTATATTTTAGGTTTATTTATTTATTATTTAGTTTATATTTTTGCCATTTATCTTTAATTCCATTTTGATAACATCACGCCTGAGTCATTTGTAGTTTAGTTTTATTTTATTTTTTAAAGCCAGGTTTTAAATTGGTCAGGCTCATATAGGATTTAGTTATGATCTTGGGTATGTTTTAGGTCAAGGTGAGGTTAGTGGTTTAGTGTGGCTTTTTAGTGCCCAGTGGCCTTGGCTCAGGGCCTTTATTTTGCTGGTTTGGGGTGGTGGCTCTAGTTTTGTTTGTTAGTTTGGGCTCAGGGCTCACTGCCAGGGTTTAGTGTTTAGGGTTTAGGGTTTTCCAGGCCCAACATTTATTCAGGTCCAAGATTTAGATTTTAAGTTTTTTTTTAAATTAAGCAAACTAGTAGGTTTATGTTTATTTAGTTTACTTAGTTTATTATTTATTTATTTTCAATTATTATATTTTTTATTTTTATTTAGGTTTATTTTTTATTTTTATTTAGTTTAGTTTATTTATTTTAGGTTTATTTATTTTAGTTTTGCTTTTATTTTTTTATTTATTTTTTTAGTTTTTAGTTTTTATTTTTTAGTGAGTTTTAATTTAATTTTATTTTTAGGTTTAGGATTTTCTGGATTTAGTTTAGGTCTTTGAATTTAGGGTTTAGGATTTAGGGTTTAAACTTTATGGTTTAAGGTTTTATTTAGTGTCATGGTTTGGGTTTAGTTTTAGGTCTGTGGTCTAATTTAGTTTAGAGTTTTTTAAAATTAAAGAAACCAGTAGTTTAGGTTATTTAGTTTACTTTAGTTTATTTTTTATTTATTTAATTTTTTTATTTTATATTTTAATTAGGTTTATTTTTTTATTTTTATTAATTTAGTTTATTTATTTTAGGCTCATTTTATCTTAGTTTGCCTTTAGTTTAAATTTTATTTCTTTATCTTTTGTGGCCTAGGCTTAGCTAAGTTTAGGTTTTTAGTGAGTTAATCTATTTATTTGTTAGGCTTGGGAAGGCTAGAGCCCATTTGAGATTTAGGCCCAGGGCTCAGTTTAAAGCCCAGGCTCTTGTGGCCTTAGGCCCAGTCAGGCTCAGGCTCATGGCCCAGGGCCTGGGTCCCAGATCTAGGGCCTTTGGTCAGGGCCTGGTTGGGTTTGGCCTAGTCTGTGGGTCCTGTGGCTCACAGTTTACCTGTGGCCCAGTTCAGTGTCAGGCCTGTGGCTTCAGTCTGGTTTTCTTTAATTTATCTTTATCTAGTTCTAAACTCCATGACTGAGGTCATGGCTCAGAAGGGCCTAGGAGGTCAGGACCCAGGCTCATTCTTAAACTAAAACCAGACAAGCCTAGTCTTTAGCCATCTTTGTGGCTCAGGCCTGGGTCTATTGGTGGAGGCCCATTTAATTCATGGCTCAGGTTGCAGGGTAGGGCCCAGGGTAAGTCAGTTTAGGCCTGTGGTCCTGGCCTTAGCCTTGCCAGGGCTCAGAGGTTATAGGGCCTTTAGGAGCCTCAGGTTAGGGCCCAGAGCAGTGGAAGGCCTAGCACAGGTTTGCCAGTAGGTGGTATTTAGGCATCGTGGTCAGTTTTACGATCTAGTTTAGAACCTAAATCAAGCAAACTATTAGTTTTTAGTTTAATAGCTATCTTTTTTTATTTTATTTAGATTTATTTTATTTATTTAGTTTAGTTTATCTTTTAGGCCTAGTTATCTTAGTCAGATTTTTAAATTCATTTTTTTAGGTCATGTTGGTTAATTTTAGTCATTTTATTTTAATGCCTGCTAGCTTTTTATTTAGGGTTAGGATTTGTGGCCTTTTAGTTTAGTTGGGCTTAGCTCAGTTTTAGTTTTGCTCATGATCTAGTTTTCTGGCCTGGGCCTGGGGCCCACTCATATGGCCCAAGACTCAGGGTTTTATCTGGGGCTCAGGTCCAGGGCCTAGGGTAAGATCCGTGGATGGCTCAGTCATTTGTTCATCAGTGGTGTGCTTAAGCCTAGGGCTTAGGTGGGTGATTTATTTTAGGGGTCAGGGTATGGCCTGGTAGTGGAGGTAAGCCTAGAATTTAGGGTTTAGGGCCAGGTATTTTGTTAGGCCTAAGTTTTCCTTTGGGTCCAGGATCTTTGTGATCTAGGTTTAGGGTATTGTTTTAGGCTAGGATCTGGTAGGTTTTGCCAAGCAAACCAAGATTTTATATTTTTTAGTTTATTTTATTTATTTAAGTTTTATTTTATTTTAATTTTATTTAGGTTTATTTTTTATGTAGTTTATTTTATTTATCTTAGTTTATATTTTATCTTAGTTTATCTTTTATTTAGATCCAAAGGCACATTTATTGAGCCTTTAATCATTTTATAGGTTAAGTTTGGGTTTAGCCCAGTTTAGGGTCACAGTGCCTTAGGCTCAGTGTATCTGTGGTTGATGATTAGGGCCCAGCCTGGCTTTGGGGTTTTAGGTCAGCCTGGTAAGGTTTAGGCTCAGTAGGCCCAGTGGTATTTGGGGTCCTTAGTGGATCTTTTTAGGGAAGTTCAGGCCCAGTGGAGATCCAGGTCAGGTTGGATCAGCAGGGCCTAAACAGTCAGGCCCAGTGCTCAGCCTAGTAGGGCTCAGGTTTTAGGCTCTAGCCTTTTGTGGCCTAGAGGCCCAGGGAAGGTTTAGGCCTGTGGTCAGGCCCAGGGCCTGGAGTTGTCTACCATCAAAGTCATCAGGCCTAGGGCTTGGCTTCAAAAGTCAGGATCTAGTGGCTGTGGTATTTTTAAATCAAGAAAACCAAGAGGCCTAGTCATTATTATCCAATCCATTCTTAATTTACTATTTATTTTATTTACTTTAATTTACTTTATTTAATAGTTTATTTATCTTAGCCTATTTATATATTATTTTAGATCTAAGTCAGTTAAGTTATTTTCAAGCCTATTTATTTTATTTTGTGGTGGGTTAGTGATTTAGGATTTAGGGCTATGGTTAGGTCTTTAGGCCCAGGATCAGGTCAGGCTCAGTGTCATCAGTCTTTTTGAGGCCTAGGGGCCCAGGCCTAGGGCTCAGTTAGGGTCAGGCCTAGTTTATTTCAGTATAGGGTTTAGGGCTTATTTTTTAAATAAGCAAACCCAGAGTTTAGGTTTATTTTTTATTTTTTTATATAGTTTATTTATTTTATTTGATTTAGGTGATTTTATTTTATCTTTAGTTTCTTTATTAGTTAAATTTAGTTTATGTCAGTTTATTTTTTTAATTTAGTTTTATTTTTATTTTTAGGTTTTTTTATTTTGTGCCTAGTTTAGGTTTATTTATTTTTTTTTAAATTTCTTTTATATTTTAGTTTAGGTTTAGGTATTTTTAGTTTATTGTATCATTTGTTTAGGGTATATTTTATTTTTTAGGTTTTTTATTTATTTTAGTTTTTTATTTTAGTTTAGGTTTAGTTTATTTTATGTTTTATTTATTTTATCTTAAGTTTAGTTTTATTTTAGTTTTATTTGGTTTGTTTTAATCATTTTTAGGTTTATTTTCGTTTATTTTTTGGTTTAGGTTTATTTAGTTTTTTTATTTATTTTATTTTATTTTAGTTTTATTTTATTTAGGTTTGTTTTCCAGTTTATTTTTTGTTTATATAGGTTTTATTATTTGCCTTTAGTTTATTTTTAGTTTTTTGTTTTATCTTTTTAGGTTTAGATCTAGTTTAGTTTTTTTATTTATTTAGGTTTAGTTACATTATTTATCTATTTTTAGGATCCATAGTTTTAGGTCTAGATCATCAGGGTTCAGTGGCTCAGGGCTCAGGATTAGTGGCCTGGCTTTATAGTGGTCAGTGGCCCAGGGGTCAGTTTAGGGTGGCTGTTTAGGGCTCCAGGGCCCAAGTTGGCCTATGGCCTCTGTGGCTCAGTTATCTGCAGGGCTAGGGCCCAGCCTCAGCTTGTGCCAGGCTCAGGGCTCAGTGGCCTGGGGGCCAGGTCAGAGTTGTGCCTAGGGTTTAGGGTTAGAATCAGGGTCAGGGTTGTGGGTCCAGGGTCACTGTTTAGGGTGTGGCCTGGGTTTTTTTAGGGTATGATTTAGGTTTAGTTTTTTATTTTATTGTATGTTTAGGGTTTAGGCTCTGATTTGGGTTTTTTTTTAAAAAAAAGTGTAAGTAAACCAATAAGTTTGTTTATTTTTTAGTTTATTTTTATTTTAGTTTATTTTAATTATTTTATTTTATTTTATTTAATTTTCATATTTTTAATTTAATTTTTATTTTTATTTAGGTTGATTTATTATTTTTATTTAGTTTATTTATTTATTTTAGTTTAGTTTTTTTTAATTTTAGTTATATTTATTTTATCATATGTTTTATTATTTTAGTTTATGTTTTAGGTTTAGGTTTAGGTTTATGTTACATTTTTAGTTTAGTTTTATTTCTATTTTTTTTTGGCTTATGTTTTATTTTTTATTTTTAGGTTTATGTTTAGGTTTTTATTTGTTTTTTAGGTTTTTATTTTATGTTTATTTTTAGGTTTTTTTTAGTTTTTGTTTAGGATTATTTTTAGTTTATTTTATTTTATTTAGTTTAGGGTTTAGGTTTAGTTAATTTTGGTTTAGGTTTAAGTTTTATTTATTTTAGTTTGGTTTATTTTAGTTGAGGTTTATGTTTATTTTTGGTTTAGTCTTTTTTTAGTTTAGGGTTTAGGTTTTATTTTTTATTTATTTTTTAGGTTTAGGTTTTTATTTAATTTTTATTTTATTTAGGGTTTTGTGTCGCCATCTTTCAAGATCTTTGATGGTAGTGGGAACCCACAATAACACATTGCACCTATTAGAGCTGGTTATTGTCATTGGCAAAGAATGCACTCCTCTTCCTTTTTTCAAGAGTGTCGTGTTTCATTTGATTTAATCCAGCCGATGAAAACTTTTGCTGAGTTGGGGCACCTCCTCATCAAGAGGTTCGCTGGAGCTCAGTAGAGGATCACTATATGCAACCTCATTATAGAGAAATAGAAACTCAACGAGTCAGTTGTTGATTACATTCTCAAGTGGCACAACTTGTGAATGATATGTGAACCACAGCTGTCTGAACAACATGGCATTGAGATTCTTCTCAAGAATATCCATGGCCTAGTTTCCTTCATTCTTAAGGGCTTTACAATCAAAACATTCGAGAAATTAATCAACAAGGCGGCTAGCTTACAAGATGAAGCCAAACAGTTTCCCTTTTCTGACCAATCATCTAGGCCCAAGCCACAGAAGGTGTTTGAGAAGAAGCTAGGGACAGTTGTGTTAGTGGACAGAGGGAAGCACTCAGCAAGAGTTTAGTTTGAGAGACTACGAGCTCAGCAGCCTCCTTTGCCACCTCCTCTTCACACCTCACCATCCTATCACCACCAATTTCCACCATTTCCACCACCTCAAGAGCTACCTACTACATAGTATTCATATCCATCGCCATGTAGCTACTTTCCACCTACTCTTGGTGATTGATTGAATAAGCCATATTCATTCAAGAGGGAGGTAGTTAGGAAACTGTTTAAGAATCTCTTAAAGAAACCTGACTTTAAGTTACTAGAGCGTAAGAGGCCGGAGGAAGTGGGCAAGAGCGATGATCCTAGCTATTGTCCATACCACCTCATGTTAGGCCATGTCTTAGAGGATTGTATTACTTTTAAAGACTAGCTTGAGCACAGCTACAAGGTGAGAGCCAAAGTTATCCATAAGGAATACTTATTAGAACAACCATCTAGTTGTGTTAGAGTAATCCGTGGGGATACTTGTGATCCTCTTAAGCCCAAAGAAGGTTAGGATATCTCTCTATCTCGAACCTCTAAGAAGATCATTTCTAAGATCAAGAAGCTTTTCTTTCAGGTGCCTGAAGTAGCTCAAATGTCTAACACCAAAGAAGGTTTGCTAGTTGCAAAGGATAACTTGGGGAGGGTGACAGCCCTCCAACAGTAGCAACTCACCATACTTACCTAGGATAGTCCAACAACATAGCCACCTTTTGAGTCTAATACTCCCTCCACCATTGCAGCTACCACCACTTCTACTAGCTCCTCTTCTACCGGCAAAAGCATTGTATCTATGGATAAGGGCACTAAATCCCTTACTCCACTTACTTTATTCGATTTCAATCATGTACCTCCACCCAAAAAGAAATTAATGAAGAAAGTTGATTCTACTTATATATTGTCTATTTTTGAAGCTCTTGAATTTATTCCTATAGAAAGCTCTTTGAGTCTAAATAAAAATAATAGCTCTAGTAGTTCTGATCCTTTTCCTTTCTGCTTCAAAGTCAGACTATCCTTCTATGAATCAGTCTGGTTCACCTCTTGAGATTGACTTGGAGTTAACCCGACTGAGGATGAAGAAGTAGGTATGCTGATGGGGGTAGAACTTTCCACAAGCTCAACATTCTAAGAAGTCACTACAGTCAACCAATGTAGTGGAAACATTCTACCTCCAAGGGTAGCACCTCAGGGTAAGGGTAAGCAAGTCATTGGTTTGAGTGAGTAGATAGCCCTTCCATACGAGGCACCACCCATGGATATGCTTATGGAGAACCAATCCAAAGTTAATTACAATGTCTTTGCTCACCTTAGAAAGTAGTCAGCTAATTTAAACATATACAATGCCCTTGTCTTATTGAAATACATGAGAGAATCTCTAATCAACGCCTACTTGATCTATAGATATGCTTAGCTCAGCTGACTACTACTAAAGAGGAGGCATGCCACTCGAAGGACATTTTAGGTGTTACATTCAGCAATGAGGACTTACTCCTAGGGACGACCGAGCACAACCGCCTCTTTACACTACAGGGATGCGTGATACAAAGCTATCTAGAGTTTTGGTGACCCGTGAGTATCAACATTATGAGTCTCTAACCCTTTCCTACTTGAGGATCGACATCTCCAAACTCCAAAAAGAAAGGATGATGTTGAGAGGATTCAGTGAACAAGGTGAGAGGGTTTTGTGGGGTTTATTTTTGGATGTATAGGGTGGGGGGGACACCACGTAGATCGTAGGGGGGGATACTTTTTGAGATGATTGGGTGCAACATTGAGGTATGATGTACTATCTCAAAAGATAGAGGCATCACCCTACAATGGACCTAACCATGTAATAAGGACTCCTTGGGCATGATGGGTCTTCGAATGTACCAGAGATTTCACCCCTACTTTACATGGATGAATAAAGTAAGGTTTATATTAAGCCAAGTTCTTAAGTTCCATATGGAGGCAAGCCTCTATAGTTAATTACATCTTAGGAAATGAAATTTCCTAAGAATACTCTCATTAAAGTAGACAATTATCATCTACAAAGATTTCAAGGTTAGACTATCAAAAGATTGGTTGTATTTGGAAAATCAATTGGGAAAGTTCAAGGAGAAGACTTATTTTTGGAATCTAAATGAAATAAGTAGGAAATGCTCATGATACTAGGAAGCCCATTGAGCATTCCAATCTATCCTATGATTGGGCTTAATAATTTTGAAGTTGAGGGGATTTATATGTTTTAAGTTGAAATTTAATTAGATTACTAGGGCTTATAATCCACCAACACATGGTTGTGAAAATGCCTAAGAGGTGAGGATTTATGCTCGTAGCCCAAAGAAAATAGCTACCTCGTATCCTAATTCTAGGGAACTTTAGTTCGAGCAAAAGCATGACCTAAATCTAAACAATAGGTGGACATAAGTGTTTACCTCCACAAGAGAGAATAAATTGTCTGACTTCTGGACTTATAATCGCACGGAGTGGCCACCTGCTAACTCCTCCTACAATTTTAAAACTATGTAGTTTGGTCTTATGAATTGCAAGATATCAAGGATAGTTATTTAATTAGAAAGAGATTAACTGCGATAACCACCACTGATCCGACCACTACCTCTATATCCACCAGCACCTACAGATCCTCAATGACCGCAAATGCCTGCTTTCGTCGCCTCCACCGATCTAGATAAAGCTGTGATGATGTACCCATAATCCGTTCTCCCATTCTTAGGTTTAGGTTTAATATAGTTTTAAGTTTATTTTTTTTAATTTACTTAGTTACTTTAGGTTAGTTTTTAGTATTTAGCATTGTGGGTTATAGGTTTAAGGTTTAGAGGTTTTTTAGGGTTATGTTTTTTTAGGGTTTAGGGTTTAGGGTTTTAGGGTTTAGGGTTTTAGGGTTTAGGGTTTAGGGTTTAGGGTTGGGTTTAGTCTTTAGTCTTTAGGGTTTAGGGTTTTGAGGGTTTAAGGGTTAGTGCTAGTTTAGGATTTAGGGTTTAGGATTTTGGGTTTAAGGTTTAGGGTTTAGGGATTAGGGTTTAAGGTTATGGTTAGGATTTATTATTTAAGGTTTAAGGTTTAGCATTTAGGGTTTAGGGTTTAGGGTTTAGGGTTCGTTTAGGGTTTATGATTTTTTAGGGTTTAGTATTTAGGGTTTAGGGTTTTATTTTTTATGGTTTTTTTAAAACTAAGTAAATCAATAAGTTTAGGTTTATTTAGTTTATTTTTATTTATTTTAGTTTATGTTAATTTTTATTTTTATTTAAGTTTATTTTTTATTTATATTTAATTTAATTTATTTATTTTAGGTTTATTTATTTTAGTTTAAGTTTTTTATTTTAGTTTATTTTTTAGGTTTAGGTTTAGGTTTATGCTTATTTTTTAGTTTAGTTTTATTTTTATTTTATTTTTTAGGTTTAAATTTTATTTTTTATTATTAGGTTCAGGTTTAGGATTTTATTTTATTTTATTTTATTAGTTTAGGTTTCGTTTTTAATTTATTTTTTTTGGTTTAGGTTTTAGGGTTTTTGTTTTTGTTTAATTTTAGGTTTTATTTTTTTAGTTTATGTTTAGGTTTATTTTTAGTTTATTTTATTTTATTTAGGGTCTAGGTTTAGGTTTAGGTTTAGGTTTAGGTTTAGTTTAGGTTTAGGTTTATGTTTTATTTATTTTAGTTTAGTTGATTTTAGTTTAGGTTTAGGTTTATGCTTATTTTATTATTTAAGTTTTTTTTTTTAAATTTTAGGGTTTAGGTTTTATTTTATTTTATTTTGTGTTTAATTTTTTTGTGTTTAGTTTCATTTATTTTTATTTTATTTTAGTTTCTTATTTTATTTTAGGTTTACTTTTAAATTTATTTTTGAAAACTTGTAGAATTAATAATGACATGAATCCTTCAAAATATTGTGTTAATGCTAGGGCGTTCATTAGAAGTGACGCACTGTATGGCCTAAATACAATGAAGAATGTGCAAGGGCTGCTGCATCGATGCCCGGGTGCAATTTTAAATAAGCAAGGGTTCCGACATTACGGATAGATGTGTACAAAGAAGTTAGTCAATGAAACTAGAATTAGGTTAGGAATTTGGAATATAGTTACTCTTACAGGTAAATTAATAGAATTAATAGATATTATGGTTCATAGGAAGATAAATATTTTATGTGTTCAAGAAACTAAATGTGTTTGGGAGAAAGCCATGGAGATTGATAATTAAGGTTTTAAACTTTGGTATTCAGATAGAAGTCAAATTAGAAATGGCGTAGGTGTGATTATAGATAAAATTTTGAAGGATAATGTTATAAATATTAATAGATGCGTAGATAGATTTATAGCTTTAAAGATTATTGTTGATATTAAGATTATCAACTTTATAAGTGCTTATGGTCCTCAAGTAGGTTTGGATGTAGGCTCAAAAGAAAATTTTTTGGAATGAATTAGAGGGATTAATATGAAAGATACCTATTGAAGAAAAAGTACTTATTGACAGAGATTTAAATGGACATGTTGGCAGAGTGGAAGAAGATTTTAAAATTATTCATGGTGGTTATGGATTTGGAGTGCCTAATGAAGAAGGTAGGAATATATTAGATTTTACTTTAACTTATGATTTTGTTGTTGCTAAATCTTTATTTAAGAAAAGAGATGAGCATACTATTAATTATAAAAATGGATCTAGTAAAACACAAATTGATTATTTCTGATAAGAAAAATAGATCGTTTAGACTGTAAAGATTGTAGGGTCATTCCAAGTAAAAATTTAAATACCCAACATCGATTATTAGTCTTAGATTTTAAGATGAAAGATTGAAATATAAAAACAAATCAATTTATTATCCTAGGATTAGATGGGGGCACTTAAAGAACACTAATAAAAATATTTTTAATAGCAAGCTACAAGAGCTTAGAATTTGGGATGTTCATAACGAAGCTAATGTTATGTGGGAAAAAGTAGCAAGTGAAATTATGCAAGTTGCTAAAAATGTGCTTGGAGAATCCAAAGGAAAAGCTTCTTTTAATAAAAATAGTTGGTGGTGGAGTCAAAATGTGCAGGAAAAGATAAAAAATAAGAAATGTTGTTATGAAACTTGGTTTAGATGTAAAACTCAGAGAATTGGGAAAATATAAAGTGGCATGTAGATATTCTAATAAAGCAATATATGATGCAAAAAACTTAGCTCTTTTAGTGATTTATACAATATATTAGATACCAAAGAAGATGAAAAATGTATGTATAAGTTAGCTAACCAAAGAGATAGGAGAAGTAAAGATCTAGCTCAACTAAGGTGTATTAAGGATGAAAATCATAAAGTGCTTTTCTTAGAAAGGATATTGAAAATAGGTGGGTGAGGTATTTTGATAAACTTTTCAATGAAGGATCTAAAAATACGATAGATTTTAGCAACCTTAATACCTTAAAAAATAGAGAAATTTATTTTTAGTGCCGTATTAGTAAATGTGAAGTTAGAGAAGCTTTAAAGAAAATGAAATGTGGAAAACCAGTAGGACCTAATGATATTCCAATAGAAGTGTGCAAATGTTTAGTAGATCAAGGAATTTCTTGGCTTACAAATCTTTATAATCTTATTTTAAAGACTAAAAGAATGCCAGATGAGTAAAGAAAGAGTTTATTGATTCTTATATTTAAGAATAAAGGTGATGCACAAGAGTATGCAAATTATAGAAAAATTAAGTTAATGTGCCGTACATTAAAATTATGGGAGAGAGTAATTGAGCATAAGTTATGATGTGATACAAAAGTTTCTCACAATCAGTTTGGTTTCATGCCAGGTAGATCTACTATGGATGATATACATTTGTTAAGAAGTTTGATGGAGAAGTGTAGAGAAAGCAAGAAGGATCTACATATGATATTTATTGATTTAGTGAAATCTTATGATAAAGTTTGAAGAATGTTCTTTAGAGAGTTCTAAAAAATAAAAGAGTTAATATTGGTTATATTCAAGTCATTAAGGATATGTATACTAGAGCTGTTACTTGTGTCAAAGCACAAGGAGGATTGAAAAAATATTTTCCTATTTCAGTTGGATTACATCAAGGATTAGCTTTAAGCCCTTATCTTTTTGCTTTAGATATGGAAGTTCTTACTAGGCATTTTTAGGAAGATGTACCTTGGTGTATGCTTTTTGCTAATGACATTCTTCTTGTTGAGATAACTAGAGAGGGAGTCCAAGAGAAACTTGAATTATGGAGGTCAACCCTTGAGTCTAAAGATTTTTATTTAAGTAGATCTAAAATTAAAAATATGGAGTGTAATTTTAGTTGTAGAAGTTATAGTGGTAGTGTTGTGACATTAGGTGAACAAGTCATTATAAATAGTGAGTGATTCAGATATTTAGGGTCTATTGTTCAAAATGATGGTGAAATAGATGGAGATGTTATTAATAGAATTAAATTTGGATGTTTGAAGTGGAGGAATCCATCTGGCCTATTGTGTGATAGAAAAGTACCCCCTAAACTTAAGGGAAAATTTTATAAGATGGTGGTAAGACCTGAATGAGGAAATTGGCCAATAAAATAAAGCATGAGATTAAGTAAGTTTGAGATGAGGATGCTCAGGTGGATGAGTGGCTTTACTCTTAGAGATAAAATGCGAAATGAGTATGTTCTAGAAAAAGTTGGAATAGCTCCAGTGGCAGATAAGATTAGAGAGGGTCACCTTAGATGGTTTGGCCACATAAAGCGTTGGTCGTCCGATGACTCGGTTAGTATAGTAGATGCATTAGATTTGGCTTATGTTAAGAAAGGTAGAGGTAGACCTAAAAATACATGGTTAAGATGTATAAAAAATGACTTTAGTATACTTGAATTAAATAAGAATTTGACACATAATAGGATAGAATGGAGACGAAGGATTCATGTAGCCAACCCCAGTTAAAGGATCATTATGTAGGTTTTCTATTTTTCCATTTAGTTTAGGTTTTTATTTATTTTATTTTATTTTAGTTTATATTTTTTATTTTATTTTCATTTTAGGTTTATTTTTAGGTATATGTTTAGGTTTAAGTTTTAGTTTAAGTTTTAATTTTATTTATTTATTATATTTAGGTTTAGGTTTTTTATTTATTTTATTTTTATGTTTTATTTAGTTTAGGTTTAGGTTTTTGGCTTTTAGGGTTTTGGGTGTTTTTTTGAGTTTAGGGTTTAGGGTTTCATGTTTTAGGGTTTAGGGTTTAAGGTTTAGGCTTTTTAGGGTTTAGAGTTTAGGGTTTAGTGTTTAGGTTGTAGGCTTAGGGTTCAGGTTTTAGTTTAGGGTGTAGGGTTTTTGGTATTTTTAACAGACAACAAATTTAGATTCAACATTTCTTCTTTTTGACTTCATCAACCAAGTAACACACTAGGTTTTCTAAGACACAAGCGATGATATAGATAAAAAATGAGCAAGCATTGAGCAAATCAAAAATCCTAGATAACTTGAACCACCTCTACAGTAAAGAAACAATTCCATAAGTAGTAGATCGGATTGGTCATTCTTTAGTTTCTCTAGCTCCCATCAGAACCACACCTACCTCTCTTGTAGCGGGATCCACCATCATTTCCTCGATCTCTCCCCCCGCCACCACCACGGCTGTAACCTATGTCCCTCCTCCAGCCTCCATAATCACCACTGCTCCAACCACAACCTCCATATTCACCATCACCTCTAGATCCCCCACCAACACTGCGATAATCACCGCCTCTAACTTCGCCTTAACTGCCATATCTAGATTAAGCCTGGTTGGCAATGATGTTCCTGCCGTCAAGGTTCTGCCCATTCTTAGGGTTTAGGTTTTGGTTTAAGTTTAGGTTTAGGTTTATTAGGTTTTAGGGTTTAGGTTTTTTTAAAATTAATTTAGTTACTTTAGGTTTTGATTATGGTTTGGAGTTTAGAGTTTAGGGTTTAGGGTTTACAGTTGAGCATTTAGGGCTTATGAATTAGGGTTTAGGGTTTACTGTTTATGGTTTAGGGTTTATGCTTTTGGGGTTTAGAGTTTAAGGTTAGGGCTTTAGAGTTTAGGGTTTAGGGTTTATGATTAAGGTTTAGGGTTTAGGGTTAAGGGTTTAAGCTTTAGGGTTTATGGTTTTTTCTATTTTATTAAATTAAGAAAACTGATATGTTTAGGTTTATTTCATTTAGTTTATTTCTTTTAGTTTAGCCTTTATTTATTTTAGGTTTATTTGATTTATTTATTTATTTTGTTTTTATTTTAGTTTATTTTAAAAGTTTGGCCTTTTCAGGGTTTTATTTTTTTATTTTATCTTTATTTCTTAGGATTCAGGTTTTAACTCTTTAGGCCTAGGTTTTAGGGTTTCTTATCTTTTAGGGCTTCATTATTTGTCGATTTTATTTTTTAGTTTATGTTTTGGTTTATTTTTAGTTTATTTTATATTATTTAGTTTAGGTTTAGTTTATTTTAGGTTTAGGTTTAGGTTTTATTTATTTTAATTTAGTATATTTTAGTTTAGGTTTAGGTTTATTTTATTTATATTTTAAGTTTAGGTTTTTTTTAGTCTAGAGTTTATGTTTTATTTTTTATTTATTTTTAGGTTTTATTTTTAGGATTATTTTTTAGGTTTAGGTTTTTATATAGTTTTTATTTAATTTTATTTTAGGTTAATTTTATTTTCATTTTAGGTTTAGTTTTTATTTTATTTAGGTTTTTTGTTATTTTAATTTAGTTTAGGTTTTTATTTATATTATTTTAATTTAGTTTTTATTTTTTATTTGATTTTCTTTTTAGGTTTTAGTTTAGGTTTAGGTTTTAGTTTATGTTTTTATTTTATTTTATTTATTTATTTTATTTTGGTTTAGGTTTTTTATTTATTTAATTTTTAGGTTTATTTAGATTAGGTTTAGGTTTTAGCTTTTTAAGGTTTAAAGTTTTTTTTGGTTTTAGGGTTTAGGGTTTTGGGTTTAGGGTTTAGGGTTTTACGGTTTAGGATTTAGGGTTTAGGGTTTTTAAGGTTTTGGGTTTAGGGTTTAGTGTTTAGGTTTTTGGTTTTGGGTTCAAGTTTTAGTTTAGGGTATAGAGGTTTTATTATTTTTAATAGAGAATAAATTCAAATTCAACATTTCTTATTTTTGATTTCATCAACCAAATAACACACCAAGTTTTGCATGGCTTAGGTGACCACATAGATAAAAAATGAGCATGCATAGAGCAAATGAAAAACCCTAGATAACTAGAAATGTCTCTACAGTAAAGATAAAATTCCATAAGCAGCTGATCAGATCGGACGTTCTTCAATTTCTCTAGTTCCCATCAGAACGTCCCCAGCCTCTCTAGTTGCCGGATCCACCATCATATCCCCGATCTCTCTCTCCACCACCACCACGACTGTAACCTTTATCACTCCTCCCGCCTCGACAACCAACACTGCTCTGACCACCACCTCCATATCCACCAACACCTCCAGATTCCCAACCATCGCTACAATAACTGCCACATCCGCCTTCACCTCCATCGCCATATCTAGAGTGAGCTTGGATGATGGTGACATTCCTGTCATCAATGTTCTGCCCATTCTTAGGGTTAAGGTTTAGGTTTAGGTTTATTATATTTTAGGATTTAGGTTTATTTTTCAATTTATTTAGTTACTTTAGGTTTAGGTTTAGGGCTCGGGGTTTAGGGTTTAGGGTTTATGGTTAGTGTTTAGGGTTTAGGGTTTAGCATTTAGGGTTTAGGGTTTAGGGTTTTACGGTTTATGCTTTTAGGGTTTAAGATTTAGGGTTAGGGTTTAGGGTTTAGGGTTTATGATTTTTTAGGGTTTAGGGTTTAGTATTGTAGGTTTAAGGCTTAGGGTTCATGGTTTAGGGTTTAGGGTTTAGGATTTTGGGTTTATGGTTTTTCATTTTCTTTAATTTTAAAATTAAGTAAACCGGTAGGTTTAGGTTTATTTAGTTTAATAAGTTTAGTTTTTATTCATTTTAGTTTATTTTATAGTTTATTTTTATTTAGGTTTATTCTTAATTTTTTATTAAGTTTATTTCATTGATTTTAGGTTTATTTATTTTAGGTTTATTTATTTTAGTTTAGGTTTTTTATTTTAGTTTATTTTTCAGGTTTAGGTTTATTTTTAGTTGAGTATTATTTTTATTTTATTTTTTAGGTTTTGGTTTTATTTTTTATTTTTATGTTTAGGTTTAGGTTTTTATTTTATTTTTTTAGGTTTTGGTTTTATGTTTTTATTTTAGGTTTGTTTATCGATTATATTTTTAGTTTAGGTTTAGTTTTATTTTTAGTTTATTTTATTTTATCTAGTTTAGGTTTAAGTTTAGGTTGAGTTTATTTTTGGTTTAGGTTTAGGTTTTATTTATTTTAGTTTATTTTATTTTATTTCAGGTTTTGGTTTATTTTATTTTGATAATTTTATTTTTATTTAATGTTTATGTTTTTTTTTTAAATTTAGGGTTTAAGTTTTATTTTAAGGTTTTAGTATTAGGTTTATTTTTTCGGTTTATGTTCTTATTTAGTTTTTATTTTATTTTTATTTTACATTTTATTATTATTTTAGCTAGGTTTTTTCTTATTAGATATATTTTATTTTATAGTTTAGTTTAGTTTTCATTTTAATTTATTTTAGTTTATTTTATTTTATTTTTAGGTTTATGTTTAGGTTTTAATTTAGGTTTTCATTATTTTTATATTTTTATTTTTTTTATTTAGGGTTTTAAGTTTTTAGGTTTTAGGGTTTAGGATTTAAGGGTTTTGGGTTTAGGATTTAGGGTTTAGTGTTTAGTGTTTAGGCTTTAGGGTTTAGGGTTTTAGGGTTATGGTTTAGGGTTTAGGGTTTAGGGTTTAGGGTTTAGGGTTTAGGGTTTAGGGTTTAGGGTTAACTTAGTGTTTTTTTTAAATTAAGTAAAATGGTAGGTTTAGATTTATTTAGTTTATTTTTTAATTTATTTTATTTTATTTTATTTTTTTATTTTTATTTATGTTTAATTTTTATTTTTATTTAGTTTAGTTTACTTATTTGAGGTTCACTTATTTCAGTTTAGGTTTTTATTTTTAGTTTATTTTTTATGTTTAAATTTATTTTTTAGTTGAGTTTTATTTTTTATATTATTTATTAGGTTTAGGTTTTATTTTTATTATTAGGTTTAGGTTTAGATTTTTATTATCTTTTTTTTTTTGGCTTGGTTTTAGGTTTTTATTATAGGTTTATTTTTAGTTTAGGGTTTAAGTTTTTTTTTTTTTTATGTTTATTTTTTATGTTTAGGTTTTTATTTAGTTTTTATTTTATTTTATTTTAGGTTTATTTTATTTTTATTTTATCTTTGGTTTTTATATTAGTTAGGTTTTTTATTCTTAGGTTTATTTTATTTTTTTAGTTTAGTTTAGGTTTTTATTTAATTTATTTTTGTTTATTTTTATTAGTTCATTTTATTTTATTTTTAGGTTTAATTGTTAGTTATATTTTTTTTATTAGGTTTATGTTTTTTTAGTTTAGGTTTAGGTTTATGTTTTTAGGTTTTTTGGTTTAAGGGTTTATGGTTTAGGGTTTTAGGGTTTATAGTTTTGGGTTAAGGTTCAGGGTTTAGGGTTTAGGGTTTTGGGTTTTGGGTTTTGGGTTTAGGGTTTTGGATTTAGGGTTTAGGGTTTAGTATTTAAGCTTTTAATATTTAGGGTTTAAGGTTTATGATGCTAGATTTAGGTTAGATTTAGTTTAGGGTTTTAAGGTTTATAGTTTAGGCCTTTGTTTAAGTTTTGATTTGATTTTAGGTTTAGGGTTTTAGGTTTAGAATTTAGAGTTTTAGGATTTAGATTTAAGATTAGTTTAGTGTTGGGTTGGGTTTAGGTTTAAGTTTAAAGTGGGTCAGTTTGGTTTAGTTTGGGGTTTGCTTAGTTTAGGTTTAGGGTTTTGTGTTTAGGGTTTAGGGTTTAGGGTTTTAGGGTTTAGGGTCTAGGGTTTAGGGTTTAGGGTTTGGGTTTAGGGTTGTAGATTTAGTGATTATAGTTTCAAGTTTAGGATTAGTTTTTAGGTTTAATATTTAGGGCTATAGTTTTTTTATATTTTTATTTTCTTTTTTTTAATTAGGTAAACTAGTAAGTTTAAGTTTATTTATTTATTTTAATTTAATTTATTTTTTATTTTGATTTATGTTTAGTTCTATTTTTATTTAGTTTTATTTACTTATTTGAGGTTTATTAATTTTAGTTTATTTTTTAGGTTTAGGTTTATTTTTTAGTTTAGTTTTATTTTTATTTTATTTTTTAGGCTTAAGTTTTATTTTTAATTTTTAGGTTTATGTTTAGGTTTCTATTTTATTTTTTTAGGGTTAGGTTTTAGGTTTTTATTTTAAGTTTATTTTTAGATTTCATTTTTTAGTTTAAGTTTAGGTTTATTTTCAGTTTATTTTATTTTGTTTAGTTTATGTTTAGGTTTAGTTTATTTTCGTTTACATTTAGGTTTATTTTATTTTTATTTTAGGTTTAGGTTTTTTTTTAATTTAGGGTTTAGGATTAATATTTTATTTATTTTTGGGATTTATTTTTAGGTTTGTTATTTAGGTTTAGGTTTTTATTTTAATTTATTAAAGGTTTATATTATATTTATTTTTGGTTTATTTTTTATTTTAGGTTTAGTTTTATTTTATTTAGGTTTTTTTTTAGTTTAGTTTAGGTTTTTATTTATTTTATTTTATTTTATTTTTTATTTTTTAATTTTATTTTCTTTTTAGGTTTAAGTTTTGAGTTTAATTTATGTTTTTATTTTATTTTATTTTTTATTTTATTTTTGTTTAGATATTTTTATTTATTTTATTTTTAGGTTTTACTTAGTTTAAGTTTAGGTTTTTTGCTTTCTAGGTTTTAGGGTTTTGGGTTTTGGGTTTAGGGTTAGTTTAGGGTTTGGGTTTTTTATTTTATTTTTAGGGTTTTTTATGGGTTTAGGGTTTAGGGTTTAGGATTTAGCGTTTAAGTTTTAGGGTTCAGGGTTTAGGATTTAGGATTTTAGGGTTTCGGGTTTAAGATTTAGGGTTTAGGTTTAGGATTTTGAATTTTTAAGGTGTAGGGTTTAGGGTTTATAGTTCAGGATTTAGGGTTTTAGGGTTTAGGGTTTAGGGTTTAGGGTTATAGGTTTAGGATTTAGAGTTTTGGGATTAGTGTTAGTTTTAGGGTTTACGATTTAGGGTTGTGGTTTTTTTTGTTTTTTTATTTTCATATTATTTATTTATCTTTTAAATTTTATAAACTGGTAGGTTTTGGTTTATTAATTTATTATTTTTTTAGTTTATTTTATTTTTCATTTTGATTTAGGTTTATTTTTAGTTCTGTTTAGTTTAATTTATTTCTTTTAGGTTTATTTATTTTAGTTTAAGTTTTTTATCTTAGTTTATTTTTTGGGTTTAGCTTTATTTTTTAGTTTAGTTTTATTTTTATTTTATTATTTAGCTTTAGGTTTTATTTTTTATTTCTAAGTTTAGGTTTAGGTTTTCATTTTATTTTTTAGGGTTAGGTTTTAGGTTTTTATTTCAAATTTACTTTTAGATTTTATTTTTTAGTTTAAGTTTAGGTTTATTTTCAGTTTATTTTATTTTATTTAATTTATGTTTACATTTTGGTTTAGGTTATTTTAGGTTTAGGTTTAGCTTTCTTTATTTTAGTTTATTTTATTTTAGTTTAGGTTTAGGTTTATTTTTTTTATTTTATGTTTAATTTTTTTGTAGTTTAGGGTTTAGGTTTAATTTTTTATTTATTTTTAGGTTTTATTTTTTGGTTGATTATTTAGGTTTTCGTTTTTATTTAGTTTTTTTATTTTTATTTTAGGTTTATTTTATTTTTATTTTAGGATTAGTTTTCATTATATTTACATTTTTTATTTTTTAGTTTAGTTTAGGTTTTTATTTATTTTATTTTAGTTTAGTTTTTATTTTTTTATTTTCTTTTTTGGTTTCGATTTAGGTTTAGAGTTTAGTTTATGTTTTTTTTTATTTTAGTTTAGATTTTTTTTACTTATTTTAGTTTTAGGTTTTATTTTGTTTTGGTTAACTTTTTAGCTTTTTAAGGTTTAGGGTTTAGGGGTTTGGGTTTAGGGTTTAGGGTTTTTCTTTGGGGCTTCGGGTATAGGGTTTAGGGTTTAGGTTTTAGGGTTTAGGTTTTAGGGTTTAGTGTTTTAGGGTTTAGGGTTTAGGGTTTAGGGTATAGGGTTTAGGGTTTAGAGTTTTTAGGGTTTAGGGTTTAAGTTTTAGGTTTAAGGTTCAAGTTTTAGTTTAGGGTTTTTGTTTTGTGGTTTTTTTTTATTTAACATAGAACAAATTCAGATTCAACATTTTTTATTTTTTATTTCATCAACTAAGTAACACACCAAGTTTTCTTTCTAAGTCACAAGCGACAAGATAGACCAAAAATGAGCATGCGTAGAGCAAATCAAAAAACCTAGATAACTAGAACCGTCTCTATTGTAAAGATATAGTTCCATAAGCAGTAGATTGGATTCTCTAGTTCTTATCAGAACAACCCAAGCCTTTCGAGTAGCGAGATCCACCATCATATCCATGCTCTCTCTTTCTCTGCCACTACCTTGGTTTTGACCTCCATCGCTCCTCCCGCCTCCATAACCACCATCACTATATCCACCGACACCTCCAAATCCTCCACCACCACAGTGATAACTGCTGCCTCCGGCTTTGCCTCCACCGCCAGATCTAGAATAAGCTTGGTTGACGGGGATATTCCTGTCATTGAGGTTCTGCCCATTCTTATGGTTAAGGTTTAGGTTTAGGTTTATTAGGGTTTAGGTTTATTTTTTTAATCTATTTAGTTACTTTAGGTTTAGGTTTAGGGTTTGGAGTTTAGGATTTAGGGTTTAGGTTAGATTTTAAGGTTTGGGCTTTAGGGTTTAAGGTTTAGCATTTAAGGTTTAGGGTTTAGGGTTTTAGGGTTTTGGGTTTACGGTTAGGGTTTAGGGTTTAGGGTTTAGGTTTTAGGGTTGTAGGTTTAGGGTTCAGGATTTTGGGTTTAGGGTTTAGTGTTTAGAATTTAGGATTTTTTTTAATTAAGTAAACCAGTAGGTTTAAGTTTATTTAATTTATTTAGTTTATTTTTTATTTATTTTAGTTTATTTTATTTTATTATATTTAGGTTTATTTTTTATTTTTATTTAGTTTAGTTTATCTATTTTAGTTTATGCTTTTTATTTTATATTATTTTTTATTTTATTTTATTTTAGGTTTTTTTTATTTTATTTTTAGGTTTTATTTAGTTTAGGTTTATGATTTTAGCTTTTTAGGGTTTTAGGTTTATGTTTAGTTTATGGTTTTGGGTTTGGGGTTTACGGTTTAGTGTTTAGGGTTTAGTCTACAGTTTAGGTTCTGATGTTTACGTTTATATTTAGGTTAGGTTAGTTTAGGTTTAAGTTTTAGTTTAGGTTTAAGTTTAGGAGGTTAGGTTTAGTTTAGGTTTAAATTTCAGTTTATGGTTTAGGTTTATAGTTTAGGGTTTAAGTTTAGCTTAGTTTAGGTTTAGTTAGTTTAGGGTTTGGGCCCAGGTTTAAGTTTAGGTTTAGTTCAGTTAGGTTTAGGTTTAAGTTTAGTTTAGGCCTTTAAGTTTAGTCTTTAGTAGGTTTAGTTTTGCTTATGTTAGGATTAAGGAGTTTGGTTTAGGTTTAGGTTTAGATTTAGGCCCAGTTTATAGTTTAGGTTTAGTTTAGGTTTAGGTTTATATTTAGTTTATGTGAGTTTAAGGTTTAAGGTTTAGTGTTTAGGGTTTAGGGGTTTGATTAGAATTTAGGTTGAGGTTTAGGTTTAGGTAGTAGTTTAGTTGAGTTTATGGTTTGGTAGGTTTATGATTTGGGTTTTAATTTGGAGTTTGCTTTAGGTTTAGTTTGGTTTAGGGTTGTAGATTTTAGGGTTTAGGGTTTAGTTTAACATTTGAGGGTTTAGGGTTTAAGGTTTAGGGCTTAGGGTTTATGGTTTATGGTTTTAGGGTTTAAGGTTTAAGGTTTAGGGTTTAGGGTTTAGTTTTATGATTTATGGTTTTGATGGTTTAGGTTTTCAATTTAGGATTTAGGTTTTAGTTTAGGGTTTAGGGTTTAAGGTTTTTTTTTTCAACAGAGAACAAATTCATATTCAACATTTCTTCTTTTCAATTTCACCAACCAAGTAGCGCACCAAGTTTTCTAAGACAGAAGTGATGACATAGATAAAAAATGATCACACAAAGAGCAAATCAAAAACCTAACTAAAGCTCCCTACGAAAGACATCGTTCCATAAGCAGAAGCGGTCAGATGGTTGTTCTTGTTTCTAATTCCCATGACCATGACCACCTCTTGAGCAGCTGAATCAGCCATCATATTCCTGATCTATCCCTCCACGATCGCCATGGTTGTAACCTTTGTCGCTCTTCTCACCTCCATAACCCTTTCACCTCCATATCCATCGACCTCCAGATCCCCACCGCAATAATGCGCCTTTACCTTTGCCTCTATCTAGATTGAGCCTAGTTGGAATTGATGTTCTTGCAGTCAAGGTTTTACCCATTATTATGGTTTAGGTTTAGGTTTAGGTTTTTGTTTACTAGGTTTTAGGGTTTAGGTTTATTTTTTATTTATTTGGTTTCTTTATGTTTAGGTTTAATATTTAGGGTTTAGGGTTTAGGGTTAAGTTTTAAGGATTAGGGTTTAGTGTTTAGGGTTTATAGTTTAGGGTTTAGGGTTTAGGGTTTTTGAGTTTAGGGTAGTGTTAGGGTTTAGGGATTAGGGATTAGGATTTAGGGTTTAGGGTTTAGTGTTTGCTTAGGTTTAAGGTTTTAAGGTTTAGGTTGCCTATTTAGGTTAGTTATAGTTTAGGTTTAGGATTTAGTGTTTTAGGATTTAGGGTTTAGGGTTTAGAGTTTAGGGTTTAAGGTTTCGAGTTTGGGCTTTGGGTTTAGGGTTTAGGGTTTAGGGTTTAGGGTTTAGGGTTTAGGGTTTAGGGCTTAGGGTTTAGGGTTTAGGATTTAGGGTTTAGGGTTTATGGTTTTTCTTATTTATTTATTTTAAAATTAAGTAAATCAGTAGGTTTAGGTTTATTTAATTTATTTAGTTTATTTTATTTTTTCATTTTTATTTAATTTCAATGTTATTTTTATTTAATTAATTTTAATTATTTTAGGTTTATTTATTTTAGCTTAGGTTTTTTATTTAGTTTATTTTTTTAGTTTATTTTTTAAGTTTAGGTTTTTATTTAGTTTTTATTTTATTTATTTTAGGTTTATTTTAGTTTATTTTAGGTATAGTTTTTATTTTATTTAGGATTTTCAATTTTTAGTTTAGTTTAGGTTTTTATTTATTTTGTTTTAGTTTGGTTTTTATTTTTTATTTTATATTCTTTTTAGATTTAGGTTTAGGTTTTAATTAAGGTTTTTATTTTATTTTATTTATTTTATTTTGGTTTTGGTTTTTTTATTTATTTTAAAAAATATATTTTATTTAGTTCAAGATTAGGTTTTTAGCTTTTAGGGTTTAGGATTTAGGGTTTAAGTTTAGTTTATTTTTTAGGTTTTAGGGTTTAGGGTTTTACGATTTAGGTTTTAGGGTTTAGGGTTTAGGGTTTGTGGTTTAGGTTTTAGGTTTAAGGTTCAGGTTTTAGTTTAGGGTTTATAATTTTTGGTTTTTTAGGTTTAGGGTTTACAATTCATATTCAACATTTCTTCTTTTTATTTACATCAACCAAGTAACACGCCAAGTTTTCTAAAACACAAGCAAAAACATAGATAAAAAATAAGCCTGGTTGATGGTGATGTTCCTACCATTAAGGTTCTACCCATTCTTAGGGTTTAGGGTTAGGTTTAGGTTTGGGTTTGTTAGGTTTGAGGGTTTTGATTTCTTTGTTAATTTATTTAATTACTTTAGGTTTAGGTTTCGAGTTATGGTTTATGATTTTCTTTATTTGAAAATTAAGCAAACCAGTAGGTTTAGGTTTATTTAATTTATTTAGTTTATTTTTTATTTATTTTAGTTTATTTTATTTTTTATTTTTATTTAGGTTTATTTTTATTTTTATTTAGTTTAGTTTATTTATATTAGGTTTAGTTATTTTAGTTTACATTTTTTTTAGTTTATTTTTTAGGTTTAAGTTTAGGTTTAGGTTTATTTTTTTAGTTTAGTTTTATTTTTATTTTATTTTTTAGGTTTAGGTTTAGGTTTAGTTTTTATTTTATTTATTTAGGTTTAGGTTTTAGGTTGTTATTTTAGGTTTTCTTTTCAAGGTTTTAAGTTTTAGTTTAGGCTTAGGTTTATTTTTAGTTTATTTTATTTTATTTAGTTTAGGTTTAGGTTTAGGTTTAATTTATTTTAGCTTTAGGTTTAGGTTTTATTTATTTTAGTTTAGTTTATTTTAGTTTAGGTATAAATTTATTTTATTTTATTTATTTTATTTTATTTTAGGTTTAAGTGTTAATTTTATTTATTTTAGGTATATTTTAGGTTTAGATTTTTTATTTAATTTTAATATTTTTATTTTATTATTTTATTTTTATTTTAGGTTTATTATATTTTGGTTTTATTTTATTTTATTTTATTTTTTTTAGTTTAGGTTTTTATTTATTTTATTTTAGTATATTTTTTATTATCTATTTTTTTTTTTGGTTTAAGTTTAGGTTCAGGTTTAGGATTTAGTTTAGGTTTATATATATTTTTACTTTATTTTCTTATTTATGTTTAGGGTTTAGGGATTATGGTTTATGGTTTTAGGGTTTAACATTTAGGGTTTTGAGTTTAGTGTTTAGGGTTTAGGGTTTTTATGATTTAGGGTTTAGGGTTTAGGTTTTAAGTTTAGGGTTTTGGTTTTAGTTTAGGGTTTAGGGTTGAGAGTTTAGGGTTCTATGCTTAGGGTTTCAGGTTTTTTTTAACCAAAGTTTAGGGTTAAGGATTTAGTGTTTAGAGTTTAGGGTTTTAGGGTTTAGGTTTTAGGTTTTAGGGTTTAGGTTTTAGGGTTTAGGGTTTAGGGTTTTATGGTTTAGAATTTAGGGTTTATGGTTTAAGGTTTAGGTTTAGGCTTCAGATTTTAGCTTAAGCTTTTTGGTTATTTGTTTTAATAGGCAACAAATTTATATTCAACATTTCTTCTTTACGAATTCATCAACCAAGTGACACACCAAGTTCTCTAAGAGATAAGCAATGACATAAATAAAGAATGAGCACGCATAGAGCAAATCTAAACCCCTAGATAACTAGAACCATCTCTACCGTAAAAACACAGTTCCATAAGCAGTAGATCGGATCAATCATTTTTTAGTTTCTCCAATTCCCATCAAAACCACCCCGGCCTCTCGAGTAGCGGGATCCACCAACATATCCCCGATCTCTCCATCCACCACCACGGCTGTAACCTTCGTTGCTCCTCTCACTTCCATAACCACCGCTGCTCCGACCACCACCTCCATATCCACCAACACCTCAAAATCCCCCACTACCAATGTGATAACCACCGCCTCTGCCTTCGCCTTCACCGCAGGATCTAGATTAAGCCTGGTTGACGGCGATGTTCCTTCCATCAAGGTTCTGCCCATTCTTAGGGTTTTTTTTTAAAAAAATCAAAAGTGGGAGAATTTTTTTGCCAAAAAGAAATGGATACAAGGTCCTTAAGGGAGATAAATCTCTAAACTACTGCTCAAAGAGTTACAATTAGCCTAAAGAGATAAATCCCCTACCTATTATAAGAAAAGCAAAAGAAAGAAAAGACAAAATTAAGAAAACAACACAAAATTCTAAGAAGGGCAGCAAAAGCCATCTATATCCCAACATGTTCTAAGAGATGCATAAACCACCTACAGCCTTAAAATTTTGCCACAAACCTGCAAAGAACTTAAGATAGAGATATGCATCTAGAAATAAGGACAAGCTAAGTACACAAAAGGAACAAAATGATAAAAATCTTAGATAATTCTTAGGCCCAATCACATTCATCTCAAGGGGTAAGAGGATATGTGAGCATCCAAACTTTTGAAGAAGGGCTACAATCACATATGGTGCTACAAGCCAAAAGGATAATAGGGGAAACATCCCAGCCATCATAGCCCACTTACCTTGATTAAACTAAATAGCTAACATCCAAGAGCTAGCCAAGTTTTAGTATCTATTATGAGGATAAAATAGGTAACTAACCAGCAAAACAACTAGCCAAACCAGAGCTAAGCAACAAACCAAACAAGATAGCAGCCTAGAAATAACCACCATCAAAGCCACCTAAAATAAACAAAGACCAAAGGTAAAGAATCAAAAATTCTACAGATCCATCAACCAACATCACAGCTGCAGACAGCCATCAAGGCCACCCAGCCAACCATAGTAGCAGGAATTAGCAGAAATAGCAACAAAGCCAAGAACAACCAAAGACACATATAGGTTCATCCCAGAATATAAAGAAATGATAAGCCAATGGGCCATCCAGCCAACAGGCAAACACCACAAAAAAACTTAAAAAAAACCACCAGAAAAGGGGAACAAAAACTAGACGGTAGGTAACAACTCCAGAGAGAGTAACTCAGCCTAGGTAGGAACAAGGCCCATGGCCAGGGTCCACCAATAATCACGATGCCATATAGCCAAAACCAAAAGAAAAAGGCTGGAAAAAACCTTAGCCATCAAGCAACCACCAGCTAATAAACCCTGATAAGAAAAAATAGGCTAAGGAAAAATGCAAGAAAGCAAGCTTTGAAGCCTGCCAATCACTAGGACATCATAAAACCAACACAACAAGAGACCAATAAGAGGAGAGAGCCACCAAAACCAGAGGGAAACCAAAGCGCAGCAGTACCAACTAGAAATAATCCTGACCTCCATGAAAAGGAGATATCATTCTTATGGTTTAGGTTTAGGTTTAGATTTATTAGGATTTGGGGTTTAGGCTTATCGTTTAATTTATTTAGTTACTTTAGGTTTAAGTTTGGGGTTTGGGGTTTAGGGTTTAGGGTTAGGGTTTAGGGTTTATGGTTTACGGTTTAGGGTTTAGGTTTTAGCGTTTAGGGTTTAGGGTTTATTGTTTAGGGTTTTAGGGTTTAGGGTTTAGGGTTAGGGTTTAAGGTTTAGGGTTTACGATTTTCTAGGGTTTAGGGTTTAGGGTTTTTGGTTTTTTTTAAAATTAAGTAAACTGGTAGGTTTAGGATTATTTAGTTTATTTTTTATTTATTTTAGTTTATTTTATTTTTAATTTTTATTTAGGTTTATTTTTTATTTTTTATTTAGTTTAGTTTATTTATTTTAGTTTATGTTTTTTATTTTAGTTTATTTTCTAAGTTTTGGTTTAGGTTTAGGTTTAATTTTTAGTTGAGTTTTATTTTTATTTTATTTTTATGGTTTAGGTTTAGGTCTAGGATTTTATTTTATCTTTCTAGGTTTAGGTTTTAGGTTTTTATTTTAGGTTTATTTTTAGGTTTTATTTTTCAGCTTAGGTTTAGGTTTTTTTTTAGTTTATTTTATTTTATTTAGTTTAGGTTTAAGATTAGGTTTTATATATTTTAGTTTAGTTTATTTTAGTTTAGGTTTAAGTTTATTTTATTTTATTTTATAAATTTTTATCTTTGGTTTAGGTTTTTTTTTAGTTTAGGGTATAGGTTTTATTTTAAGGTTTATTTTTTTAGGTTTAGGTTTTTATTTTATTTTATTTTATGTTTATTTTATTTTTATTTTACATTTAGTTTTTATTTTATTTAGGTTTTTATTCATAGGTTTATTTTATTTTTTAGTTTAGTTTAGGTTTTTATTATTTTATTTTAGCTTAGTTTTTATTTTTTATTTTATTTTATTTTTAGGTTAAGGTTTAGGTTTAGGTTTTAGTTTAGGTTTTATTTTATTTAGAATTATGTTTTTTTATTTATTTTATTTTTAGGTTTAAGTTAGTTTAGGGTTAGGTTTTTAAGTTTTTAGGGTTTAGGGTTTAGGTTTCAGGGTTTAAGGTTTAGGGTTTAGGGTTTGGGGTTTATGGTTTAGGGTTTTTTTTTTGGGAAACCCCATATAGGGGGAATTTTATTGCTAAAAAAAATGTTATAAGGTCCTTAAAGGGGATAAACTCCAGAACTACTACTCAAAGAGCTACAATCAGCCTAGGGAGTAAATCCCTTATCTAAGAACATCCAAAAGCAAAAGAAAAGAGATAAGCAAGCAAAAGATACAAATTGAATAACATATATAAGCAAATGAAGGATAAGGGTCAATGTTACGTAGGATGGGAGAATGCATGACACAATGGAGTAACAGAAGAGAAAAAAGGAAAAAAACAGCATCCATTTGATAAAGTCTTGATAACCTTAGTACCTGCAAATATAATCAAAACCATATACAGGGTAGATAGAGAGTCAACAAAAGCGAGAATGAGAAAGGGGTTCCCATCTTGGTTATAGGATCCGATATAAAACACCATGTCAATGAATTCCCAGCACCAATACAAGTAGTTCATCGATTGACATTAGCAAGCTCACTATAAGTCCACCCATTCAGATAGAGCATGATAAAGTTTTAATATGAATTAGTTAAGATCATCTTAACAGTGATCTGCATAAGTCTAACAAAGCTAGGAAAAAGATAAGAGAAGCAAAAAGTAAAATGGTTTTCAGGCTAGCTGCAAAGACCATAAGAAGCAAATGACAAATAGGCAACACCACATTGCCAGCCAGGTGAATTATGTAAGGAAAAGAAAGTCGTGAATCCCACCCAATTGACCACGATTCTGAGTCAGATGGGTTGGAAAGAAAGTAGCTGCTAGTAAAAATAAGGTACAGAGCAGCTTCTCTTTTATTTGGAGGCTCTCCCAACCACAAAAAATTCATAAAGATAATCGGACCAAAATTTGATAACAAGTTGCTTTAGTAGCGATAATCCAATTCTAGCAAAAGCAATAACAGTAATAACCAGCTGGGTGACCAATAACCCAACTATCTATAAAAGTTAAAACAATGATTAAGACCAGGTAAAGCAGAAGAGTACTCTTCATGATTTGCATGTTCTCATCATAGTCAAGAGAGGGAAAATAACAACAGGAAAGATCAGCAACAGCCCAGATATTAGCAACAAAATAAAACAAAAAAATAAAGAGCACTTCGAAAGGTACTCTAAAACCAAAACCAATAATGGAGGTAATGATATAATTCCATTCCTGCAAAGAGATATTAAAGTAGACATGGGATTTCACAAACAGCAAAGTAACAGTAATAAGGAAGGTTGCAACCATTTGATGCTCAATAGCTATCCTACCTTGGACAAAAGTAATTGAGCTGCAAGAAGCAAGAAATTCAGCAAAACCCCAACTCAGTTGTCTACAGTTACAGAAATCAGTAGGAATGAGTAGAAAGTAGCAGATAGGGAGGGATAGGTAATAAACAGCTCCCCACCACAATCCAATCTAGTAAGAGACATTCAATGTAAACAGTTCATTAGCAGGTTGCTTAGTAGCAGACACATTAATACAATTCTGCCAAAGATAATGACAGTAATAACCAGGAGGTTGGCCAATAACCCAATTATGCAAATAAGATAAACCATTGATTAAGTTCAAGAAGAATAGAAGAATGATCTTCAAGATTTGCATGTTCCCATTGTAGCATATAGGGGGAAACCAACAGCAGGGAAGACCAACAACATCCTAGATGTTAGCAGCAAAGATAGAAAGAAAAACATAGAAAACTTGCGGGGCAAGGTACTCAAAATTCCAAAAACCAATAGTGGAGACATTGTTATAGTTTTTACACCCATTAAGAAAAGCAATCTTTAAGAACAAAGATATAAAATAGAGAATGAATGAGTTCAAGTAATTCCCACCAGAGTAAATAGTAGTACCCACAACCTCAGCTAAGGCAAAATGAAAATCCATTAAGTAACCCGAAACCTATTGAGCATGGGAAACCAGTCCAGAAATAGTAAGATTGATAGTAGCCTCAAGGGCCCAATTCAGCCAACAATTAAGAAAGGAGATATCAACAAGTTGACCATAGGAAAAGCCATTAAGAGTAGAGAGCATAAAATTGATCCCATAATGAAAGAGAAGAATTCTGACTATGGCAAATAGAACAAGGATGAAAAGAGCAACAACATGTGTGATCAAAAATAGCCCAGCTGATAATAACACAAACAGTTGGAAAATCAAGGATAAAAAAACATCCATAAGTCATAAAGACATCAATCTGGAAACAAGTCCCAAAAAACCAATGACTAGCATTGAAAGGAATAACAAGACCTTTCTAGATCAGAAAATACAGTCTAGCAGCAAGGCCCAGATGAGAGGGAAAGCAAAGTAAAAACCAAAGAGAGAGGCAAACATGAAAAACCCATTCCTGCAGGGAGCAAGAGAAAACAGCCAGCAAAAAACAAATTCTCTCCAGACAAGAGCAGTAAAAGAGATTGACCAAAGCCCAAATCTCAGAAACATCTTGCACCAAAAGGATCTGCTGAACAAAATAGCCAGAATCAATCTGAAGAAACTCCATCCAGTTCAAAAATCAAATAGTACAAAAAGAAGCAACAGAATGCCAGAGATTCCACCCAGGAAAAGTAAAAGAAGCATAAAAGATAAGAGAGTAGTATCAAAGTTTTGCACAATAATAGTCTAGAAGGTAAGGAGGTCGCACTGTAAGAAAACCAGAAAAACAACCATGTGGAAGAAAAGAAGAAAGCCTCTCACCAAAAGGACCCTGCTGAATCAGAAAATTGTTTCCAAAGAGAGCAGGCTGAATGGGGTCCAGATTCTAGTATAGACAACAGCCAAGAAGATAAATATCAGCAAAAAGGCCAAAAAACCTCTTCATGCAGAAAAATAAAATAAAAGATAACTCCCAGAAATAAAAGGAAAACGTCAGCTCAAAGCTAGAGTCAAAGAGAATATCAAGAAGCCCAAGATCTAATAGGGGAGACAAGCAGCATGTCAAAAGCCAACCACCAATCATTATCAGCTAAAATCCAACAACCTAATAGTAAATCATCAAAATAAATATTGTAACCAAAGATAATGAACACTAATACAATGCATAGAAACAACATAGTTAACTAAGATGCTCCAAGCAGTAATATCTTTGAGAAATAGTCACCGCAAATTAATGGTGAGCTAAACCCATCAAAATAAATATCTCCATCCAAAATGATTAAGCCCCTAGGATTAGGAATGAAGGTAGCATTGATATTAAAATCCCAAATAGAGTGGTGTTATAAAACCAATAGCGTACACATAGCTCAACAAAATTCCAATGTGGTATTAGTATGCACATAGCTCAACAAACTCTTTATCGTTGTAAATGCCAAAAGCAGAGAACCTCCAAATAAAAAAGAAGATATTAAAACACCAAATCATGGCACAGAGATCAAGACAGCAAGTAATATCTGTGTGAAGCATCCACAAAAGACACAAAAAGGAACAAAAATCCATAAAATAAAGAAACATACAGTTAAAAGATGAATGAACAGTATACATCAAAAGATTAGATTAAGTTCTGAGATAAGGAAACCTAGAATTTTCTAAGTTAACCAGCCCACGCAAGTGTTTGGGTAAGGTGAGTTGATCAAAGAAGATGATACCATCGGATCTAGCACCCAGATTGGCAAGGTAGTCAGCACAAGCATTTTTCATGCCAAACATGAGTGATGTTAAAATTCATTGGGAAAGAAGAGCTCTAGTTTGAGGAGGTAGTACAATTCGTCGCTCATTTTGGTGGAAGTCAAAAGATCAATCAAGAAGAGCATCCACCTCAATCCAAATATTGAGCCATTTTGGAGGCAAATCTCAAGAGACGCCATAAGCTCAAGAATGGGACAAAGGTGAAATAAGGGGATAAGCAAAAGCACATAATACTATACCCTTAGAGTTCTTGAAAATGCCACCACAACCGTGAGCCATTATGAGAGACAGAGCCATCATAATTTTAATAATATGGTCAAGAGGTTTTTCCAATAAACAATCTTGTCATTTCAAAGAAGGTTGGTCCCAAGTTAAAGGTCAATTTATTATTACAAATTTAGCCCTTTGAATTGTCTGTAATGAATGAGATTGTCTTTAAACAAGTCACGAATTTTGTTTTTAGTTCTAGCAATAATCCTCACGTGGTTAATAGGGATTCCATGATGTTTTGCATCATTTCGGTCCATCCATATGAACCAGATAAGAGTGATAGCAATGATGACTTTAATGTGACCTTTAATAGTATTATCAAAATAGACTTCAAGAAGTTGATATAAAGTAAGAGAGCCATTGAAATTGATAGTGTTAAAAAGATCATCATACCAAATCCAAACTTTAGAAGCAATGGCCCCATTAACAAAAACATGATTAACATTCTCAATATGGAAACAACATTGACATTTAAAGGGTAAATGGAACCCTTTACCCCACAACAAGGAATCAACAGGGATAAAATTTTTCAGAATACGCCAAGTAAGAATAGAATAAGAAGTAGGGATATTGTTATTCCAAAGTTTGGAGAACACATAGGAGGAATCATGAGTATCTTTAATGTGGAGCCACACATTTTTGAGGTTGAAATCACCATTATGTGAGAGCTTAAAGAGAATCTGGTCTTGATTGTTTGGAGTGATAGGAATAGTAGAAACCATATTCAAGAAAGTAAAAGGGATAAAATCAGCAAGCTTACTATTGTTCCACTTGTTGTTATGCCAGAAAGAGTTTACTCTAATAGCAAGTGGGAATGGGTGGAGAGTAAGTCATCAATGGATCCACATCCACTCCAGCTATCTTGCCAAAAGAAAGAAGTGCCAGAGTTAATGCCCCAAAAAATTAAGGATTCTGCATCCCATTTGACATAACAAAGTCTTTTCCACATAGGAGAATCACCCGGTTTAAAGGGACAAATGAGGGGGTGCTTACCCTGCAATATTTAGCAGTCATGAAATTAGCCCAAAGACTATGATTACTCCTAAAATTCCACCAGAGTTTATAGGAAAAGGCATTGATAGCTTATTTTATGGATTTACAACCAAGACCACCTTCATCAAAAGTGCCACAACTTTTAAACCAAGAGGTCCAGTGCATTCTTTTAGAGGAGGTATTGGAGCCCCGTAAAAATTTGTTTAGAGACGCTCAAGATGATAGAAATGGTCGGCACAATGGTTTGGATGAGATATAAAGGCATGGAATTAAGAGTGCTCTTAATCAAGGTGAGCCTACCACCGAAAGAGAGTAAATGAAATTCTCAAACCAAAATTTTATTAGATATTTTCTGAATAAGGTCATCAAAAAGATAAGATATTTTCTAGCCTTTAAAAAGCAGAGCCCTGAGATAATTAATTGGAAGTTGATTTTGCTTAAAATTAGTAATTCTGGAGATTTGATTAAGTCTATCGGTAGGAATCTTAGCTGAGGGAATAAAATAACATTTTTTTTTCATTGAGAAAGAGACCACTAACTTTGCCAAAATCATTTAAGAGATTCTTAATAGTTTTAACATGTTGAAGAGAGGAATTGTAGAAGATTATAAAATCATCTGCAAAGCTAAGATGAGAAACTGGGAAACCACCATGAGTTTTAAAAAACATGTTAGGATTTTTAATGAAAAGATCATTGAGGCTCCTCGAAAGATATTCAACAATAATGATAAAAGAGAAGGAGAAAGAGGGTCACCTTGTCGTAAATCATGGCTCGAAGTAAAGAAACCAATGGACTCACCATTCATGATAACAGAAAACTAGACATTAGTGATACAACTTTTTATAAGCCGGATAAAATTATCAAAGAAACCAAACAAATGTAAGATTTGAAAGAGGAAATCCCATGAGAGGTTGTCAAAGGCTTTAGAGATGTCCAGCTTTGAAGAGAATATTACCTCCTCGAAGGAACATCAATGTCAAAACTCTTGAGCGAGAGAATATTATCGATATGGCTCTATTTTTAACCCGCTTGGTTAGGGAGATGATTTTAGGTAGCAGGGCTAATCCTATTATTAATTAATTTAGCAATGAGTTTTTGGAAAAAGGTGCAAAGACTAATAGGTCTAAAATCACCCCAATATTCAAGATTATTGGATTTGGGAATAAGGACAATAGAAGTACTTGAAAAATATATGGGAATAGAGCTGCCATCAAAGAAATCAATTACAGCATCAACAAGATCAGATTTAATAAAAGGCCAACAATGTTGAAAGAAATGAGTCGTATAGCCATCAGGGCCAGCAGCAGAATCATTGTTCATGCTATTGAGAGTACTACTAATCTCCACTTCTGAGGGAAGCATAGTGAGCAAATGGTTATCCTCATTGTTAATCATAGAAGGGATTAGATGGGTGTTGGAGGGGGTTTCTAACGAAGGATTAGAATTTAATAAATTTTGAAAGTGATGTATGAGATTCCTAATTTCATTATTACCGCTATCCAAACCCACCATTAGAGTTCTGAATTTTCTTATTCGAGTTTAATGCTTTCTGTTTATTGCAAATAGCATGAAAATACCTTGTGTTTCTGTCACCATCAGCAATATGTTTGCTAGTGGCTTTTTGACGCCAATAGGTTTCCTCCATATTTTGGTAATTAATCAAGTTATCTTTGGCAATGTTCAACTCATCAAGCTTACTGGGAACAGTTAAGACGGCCTCTTCAAGAGATCAAACCACTTGTTCCATGCTTTAAGATTGGTAAAAAGATTTTTAAATATATGCTTGTTCCATCAATTGAGGTTTTGTTTAAGTCTTTTGAGCTTAAGCCAAAGCTGAATGATTCCTTTAACAGAATTATCTGGGTGAACAGGAGCCATCCAATTATTGAAAATGACATTAGTGAAATTGCCATGTTGGGTCCACATATTTTGGAATCTAAAAGGTTAGGGAGTAGAAGGGTTAAAGGGGGGAGTTTTGATAGAGATCAAAAGAGGAGCATGATCAGACAAAGTTCTGCTCAAATGCTCAACAAAGGTAAGTGGCCATTGATTGATCCAAATAGAATTAAAGAGGGTCCTGTCAAGACACAGCCAAAGTCTAGAGTTATGCCACATGTAATCAGACCCAGAATAACTAATGTCAATAAGATTGTAATCAAGGATCATATTAGAGAAGTCTTCCATGGAATGGAGGTTAGGAGAACATCCTCCCCTCCTTTCTGAAGAAGCAATGATAGTGTTGAAATCACCCCCAACCAGGGAAGGTTAACCGAGGAGGCGAAGGTTCTTAAGTGATTCCAAAGGATGTTCTTACCGGCACTATTACAAGAAGCATAGATAAAGGAACCAAAAGCTGAAAACTTGCCTAATGATATTTTGACATTAACCAATTGATCAAGATCATCAATGATGGAAATGGTGAAGGAATTATTCCAAAAACATCAAATTTTATTATTAAGATTGAAGAGGAAATTTTGAAATCGAAGTGATCTAGCAACATGTGAAATCTTGGAAGAGTTAATGAAAGGCTCAATAATAACAAGTAATTTGATGTTATGAGCGCGACAGAGGCTCCTAACATGGTTACGGATAGGGAGAGTCCCACAACCCTAGATATTCCAAATAAGAAAATTAATCATAATAAGAAATCCAAAAAGGAAAAGGTAAAAAAAAAGAAATGGAAAAAAGGAAGAGAGGAGGACAAAATTATTTGTGAGGTGTTAGAGAAGAACGTGTGGTTCTAGTAAAGTTATTATTAATCATTTTGGCTTTATATTTTTTTTTTACTAACAGTTTGGAAGGGTATATTAGTATCCAAAGTATCTCCATCAGAAAGGGATTAGTTTTGGTATCCGAATAGAGCAGATCACCAATGTTTTAGTAGTGGTGATTTCTCCTTCTTCAGTATCAGAGTAAGAATGAGAAATTGCAATTTCCTGAGTATCTCTCTGTAGAGAAATAGAAGGGGAGGTTCTTGCACCATTAACAATATAAATATCATTCTCATTGCCATGATGCATATTCAGATTTTGGTCTGGCACTAAAGGATCAATATTAATTTGATCCAATACAAGATTCTCATTCAGATTGTCATTAAGATTCAAATGGAGCAAAGGATTGTCATGAGAAGCCAAATTATTACAAGTAGGAGTAGTGCTAGGTATGTTATCTTTAGTTTCTTCACACACCTCAATAGTAGTATTTATACCAAGCTCAAAATATTTTTCATTAGACAAATCAGTAGGTAATAAAGGCGTAGGTGGAGGAGGATGAGTTCCATTATGAGTAGCTTTAGGCACATAAGCTAACTCATTAGTTTTCCCAGTTCCAAGAGAGGTATTAGTATCTTGTGATATATTCTTTTTGAGGTTAGGGTGTAACACAAAGCATTCAGAGTGATCATGACCATGGATCTTACAGTGAGTGCAAAAGACGAGGAAATTTTCAAATTCTACTTTCTAGTTATATCCAAATTTTTCTGAACCGATCCAAACTTCTTTGGGGTATTTTTTGGTAACGTCAATCTCAACCAAGATACGTGTAATAGATGGCTGAGATCTAACAGCAGTGGCTTGATCAATTTGAAGGGGTCTACCAAATAGAGCCCCAACCGCAAATAGAACTTGGTGAGTAACATAGTGAATTCTCATGTTGGGAAAAGAAAGCCATAAAGGAACAATGGGGGATTCCTCTTTGACATCAAAAGGGGTGACCATTTCAAGAGCTGCATTTGATAATTAAACACAAAATAGGAGCGACGAGCAAAGACTCGAGAATAATCTAAATCATCTGATAACTGAATAAGGATATGTCGAGGATCAATCAGCCCAACAGTGAAGACTCCCAAAAGCTTTAAGCTATGGAAGAAAGATCTGATATTATCTAGAGTAGGGCAACGTAGAGAGAATTTACCAACCAAAGAGAATTCAAAAGGCTTAGCTAATTTCTCCACATCCTGGTCAGAACACATGATAGTCGACAATCCACAGAATGAGGTTGAAATCAAGTTAACCAAGGCATTAGAGCAAGGGTTCTTACTAGAAAGAGTGTCCTTAAAGGACTTGACATCAGGTGCATTAACGGATGCAATCAAATCCAAAATACCTTTAGGATTGGAGGGCAAAGCTGGCGCATCCAGGAGCGACGAGCTCGATTGCACAGAGAGCGATGCCTCTACCATTGGGATTAGGGTTTAAGGTTTAGGGTTTAGGGTTTAGGGTTTATGGTTTATGGTTGTAGGTTTAGGGTTTAGGGTTTAGGGTTTAGGGTTCAGGTTTTAGTTTAGGGTTTACAGTTTTTGGTTTTTTTTAATAGAGAACAAATTTAGATTCAACATTTCTTCTTTTTGATTTCATCTACCAAGTAACACACCAAGTTTTTTAAGACATAATCAACGACATGGATAAAAAATGAGCATGCATAGAGCAAATGAAAAACCCTAGATAACTAAAATTGTCCCTACTATAAAGACACAGTTCCATAAGCAGCAGATTAGATCGGCCGTTCTTCAGTTTCTCTAGTTCCCATTAGAACCACCATGGCCTCTCGAGTAGTGGGATCTACCATCATATCCTTGATCTCTCCCTCCACCACCACCACGGCTATAACCTTTGTCGCTCATCCCACCTATATGACCACCACTATTCTGACCACCACCTCCATATCCACCAGCACCTCTAGATCCCCAACCACCACTATGATAATCGTCGCCTCTGCCTTTGCCTCCATTGCCAGATCTAGACTGAGCCTAGTTGACGATAATGTTCCTACTATCAAGGTTCTACCCATTCTAAAGGTTTAGGTTTAGGTTTAGGTTTATTAGGTTTTAAAGTTTAGGTTTATTTTTTAACTTATTTAATTACATTAGGTTTAGTTTAAGGTTTTGGGTTTAGGGTTTAGGGTTAGCTTAGGATTTAGGGTTTAGGGTTTTAGAGTTTAGGGTTTATGGTCTAGGGTTTAGTGTTTAGTGTTTAGGGTTTGGATTTAAGGTTTAAGGTTTAGGGTTTAATGTTTTAGGGTTTAGGTTTGTTGAGTGTTTAGGGTTTAGGATTTTTTTTTGGGGAAAGTTAGAATTTTATTACCATAAAAGGAAATGATACAATATCCTTAAAAGGGGTAATGTTCTAAAATTCTACTGCTCTCAGAGTTACAAGAAACCTGGAGAGCTAAACCCCATCTAAGTACATTAGAAAATGAAAAGAAAATGGAAGAGCAAATACAACTCCTAAATAGCATAAGAGAAAAAGACACAGAGTAAGACTAAAACAAATCTTGAAAATAGTGAAAGGATGAGTCAACAGCAGTTCATGTTTCCTTTGAGAAAGCAAGATAAGCAAGATCCACAACAACATCACTTGGATTGACTAACAAAGACCATTCCCTCTGAAAAGTTCCAACCTATAAAAGAAATCTGCAAAACATTACAAAGGCAAAAGTCATAGTTAAGAAGGATAAGGATAAAGTGAGGAAAAGGAGAGAGCTTATAAAGAGAAGGCTCGCTAGATCATCATCTGGGGAAACAATAAATATGAGCATCCAAATTTCATAAAGAAGTGTTACAATCATATGTAATGCTACCAGCTAGAGAGAAGAGGAGAGTAACATCAAAGCCATCGTTGCCAGCATCCCAGATATAAGCAAACATCCAAGGCCAATAGTCCACAGAGTTCTAGATCCAGCACCACTAAAAAAAAAAGAAACCAACTAGCAACTAGCAAGTAGCCAAACCACCAAACAAAAACCTTAACATATTAATCACAATAACCTAGAGAGAGGATAGAATAAAGTCAAAACACCAATAATAGCCATTAACTAGATACCCATCCAAGCTCCAAACCATGGAAAACTAGAACCAACCATCAGTAAGCACTAGACCAATTATAATTAATAGAGAAATAGCCAATGAAACCAAGATAGGAGACCTCAAGTCAAAGTCCCATCAACAAGCAGTCAGCAAGCCAAACCAGGGTGAGAAACCACAAATGACTAAATAGCTCAGAAATGAAACCATCAACTGAAGGAAACATAAGTTGTAGCTAGTACAAATCACCACGATATAAAGCCACACAAAAAGGGCCAAAGATTTCCACCAACCACCAGAAACCAAAAAGTCCAATCCAAAAGGATCAAGAAATGTTCAGCTAGCACAACAAAAGGCTTTAGCAAATTGTAGGGTTTAGATTTTAGTTTTAGGGTTCAAGTTTAGTTTTTACTTTCTATTTTTTAATAGAGAACAAATTCAAATTTAATATTTCATCTTTTCAATTTCATCAACCAAGTAACACACTATGTTTTCTAACACATAAGTGGTGACATAGATAAAAAATGAGCACACATAGATCAAATCAAAGACCCTAGATAACTAGAACCATCTCTACTATAAAGACACAGTTCCATAAGTAGCAGATTAGATTGACCATTCTTTAGTTTCTTTATTTCGCTTTAGAACCACCCAGGCCACTCGAGTAGTGCGATCCACCATCATATCACTGATCTCTCCCTCTGCTACCACCATGGTTGTAACCTCCGTCACTCCTCCTGCCTCCATAAACACCATTGCTCTGACCACCACCTCCATATCCACTAGCACCTCCAGATCGCCCACCACCACTACGATAATCACTCCTCTTTGCCCCCACCGACATAATCGAGCTTGATGGTGATGTTCTTGCCGTCAAGGTTCTGCCCATTCTTAGGGTTTAGGTTTAGCTTTATTAGGTTTATTTTTTTATTTATTTAATAACTTTAGGTTTAAGTTTAGGGTTTGGGGTTTAGGGTTTAAGGTTTAGGGCTAGGGTTTAGGGTTTAAGGTTTAGTGTTTTAAGATTTATGCTTTTAGGGTTTAGGGTTTATGGTTAGGGTTTAGGGTTTAGGGTTTTATAGGGTTTAGAGTTTAAGGTTGTAGGTTTATGGTTTAGGGATTTGGGTTTAGTGTTTAGGATTTAGGGCTTATGGGTTTTTTAAATTAAATAAACTGATTGGTTTAGGTATTTAGTATATTTAGTTTATTTATTTTATTTTAGTTTACTTTTATTTTATTTTATTTTATTTTTATTTTATTTAGTTTAGTTTTTTTTATTTTTAGGTTTTATTTAGTTTATTTTGGTTTAGGTTTAGGTTTATTTTTAGTGAGTTTTATTTTATTTTATTTTAGGTTGTTTAGAATTTTATTTTGTTTTAGGTTTAGGTTATAGGATTTTATTTTAGGTTTATTTTGGTTTTATTTTTTAGTTTAGGTTAAGGTTTATTTTAGTTTATTTTATTTTATTTAGATCCTTTAGGTTTAACTTAGTTTATTTTAGGTTTAGGTTTAGGTTTTATTTATTTAGGTTTAGGTTTAGGTTCATTTTATTTTACTTTTATTTGAGGTGTAGGTTTTGTTTTAGTTTAGGGTTTAGGTTTTATTTTTTATTTATTTTTAGGTTTTATTTTTAGGTTTATATTTTAGGTTTTAGATTTTATTTAGTTTTTATTTTATTTTATTTTAAGTTTATTTTATTTATGTTTTAGGTTTAGTTTTTATTTTATTTAGGTTTTTATTCTTTAGTTTATTTTTTTTTATAGTTTAGTTTAGGATTTTATTTATTTTATTTTAGTTTTTTTTATTTTTTTTATTTTATATATTTTTTATTTTTAGGTTTAGGTTTATGTTTAGTTTAAGTTTTTATTTATTTATTTTATTTAGGTTTAGGTTTTTATTTATTTTATTTTTAGGTTTGCTTAGGTTTAGGTTTCTAGGCTTTTAGGGCTTGGGGTTTAGGGTTTAGGGCTTAGGGTTTAGGGTTTTTTTTAAGAAAACCCATAGAGGGGAGAATTTTACAACCACAAGGAAAGGAGTATAAGTTTCTTAAGAGGGGAAAATTTTCTTAATTACCACTCAAATAGCTACATTCAGCCTATAGAGAAAAATCCCATATCTAATACAACTAAAGCAAGGAAATAAAAACCTAAGCCAAAGAAAAAAAAACCAAAAAATAACTAAGCAACAACACTATAAATAAGAGGATCAGCCAAAGCCCACTACTAGAATCAGAAGTATTTTGAGAGTTGCACAATCCAAATCTAGGATCTGAAACCTGCAAAGAACCTGTAAAAGAATTTTGTAGGCAACTAGAAGATGTAATTAGCAGAGCTAGAGAAATTCAAGCTTAAGCACATAATAAAGAGCAGTATAAGAGAAAATTTTAGATAAGGCTCAAGCTTAGTCACCTTCATCTTAAGGGGAAACCACAAATGTGAGCATCCAGACTTCAAAAGAAGGGTTACAATCACATATGCTGCTACCAACAAACGATAATAGGGAAATCATCGCAGCCATCATTGCCCACTTACCTCGACGAAGGATATCCACCAAAGAGTGAAAGTCAACAATGCTCTGGTACCTGCAACCCAAACAATATAAACAGCTGACCCACAAATCACCCAGTCGACTAAAGGCCACCAAGCTCGAAAGGAAGTAGCATTAATAAAGCCACCACAACAGAAATGAAAGAGAGCTGCCAAGATTTCACCCTGAAAGCAAAGACACCATGGATAGGAACCAAACCCACTAGTGTCACCAGAAAACCATAAGCAATAGCCCAAAACCAAAATAACAACCTACGACTAGCACTAAGAAACTAGCAATTCCAAACCAGATCAGAGAACAAGGCCAACACTAACAACAGCCACCAGTATAACCCAGATAGTAGAGGCAAGAAATAAAAAAGTAGTCACAATACCTCCATCAGAAATAGAAAGATAGCCATAGGAAGATAATAGCACTAAGAGAGGAAAAAGAACCCATGAGGAGACCAAAGGGCCATCCAGAAAATACCTAAAAATCACCACTAAGAGCAGTAGGAAAAATAGGCAAGCCCACCCTAACAACTAAGAGGCAAGACACAAGAAACAAAGGGAGCTAGAGAAACCAAAAGTAGTCTAAATCCTCAGACAAAATAACAGACCAAGCTAACAGCACTCAAGGAAAAAATAACAACCACCCAACTGAGCAAACAACCCAAATCAGCAACTAAGAAACAACCACCATAAGCCCAAAACCAAAACAAAGAAAAACCACCAAAAAGGCAACCCTACCAACTAACAATAGTTAGAAAGAGAACTAAAAAGAAAACCAACTAAACTAGCCAGCACAACCAAACAAACTAGCCAGCCCACAATGCCACCCAGCTAATTAGCAAAGCAGCAGCTGGGCTGACTCTGATAAGGATGTAGCCAGTCTAAAGGGGTGGCAATCCCAACATAGAGAAAGATAGGCATAGTGATAAACCAACAGGAAGCCACCAAAAATAACCAAGAAACAAATGGTAATCACCCAACCAGATAAAAAGCTATAGCCTGGGAGGATCACCCAACCATCAACAACCAACCAGAGTGGAAAGAAAAATAGGCCAAGGCCCCTTCCAAACTCCTGTGATAAAAAAACCAATACCAAAGAGAAAATAGATTACTAACAACCACAAATCAACACCTTTCCAGCCACATGGTAAAAAGAGAAACCAATAAACAAAAGCCACCAAGCCTAAAAAATATGAGGAGACAAAACCACTAAAAGGCCTAGCACAAACTCAAGAGTGAAAAGATCAATAGTAGCTATCAAATATTAGCCACCCAAGATAGCTAGGTAGAGGGTGGTAGCAAACAACAACACCCACCAAGCCCAAAAATAGTAGTAAAAAAACCTTCATAAGTAAGGAAATAGCTAGCCAAAACCAAAGGAAAAACCAGTACAAATTAAGAAAATGGAAAAGCCAAAAGCAGATAGAGGCATAACCTAAAAGGAGGCCACCAAAAGTTTAAGGAAGCACTTGAAGAATTGTTGACATTCAGATCCCTAAATAAAGTAGTCAGCCGATGAGAACACCTCTCCAACAACAGAGGTTGAACAGCCAGCCACCACCTCAAAGAGATCTCGCAAATGTTATAGCACAAACCAGACAAGAGAGTGAAGCAGCAAGAGGAGTGCAACAATATGAAAATGCACACAGAGAAAAACATAGAAATCCTAAAAAACACAAAGCAAAATTAATTTTTGAGATAAGGTAATCTAGTGTTATCCAGATTAAGCAAGCCTCTCAATTGTCTAGGTAAATTAAGATGATCATAAAGTGTTAGATCATTTAATTTAGCACCTAAATTAGCCAGAAAATCTACACAGGCATTTCTTTCATGCCAAATGTGAGAAATTTTAAAGCATACTTGAGAGAGGAGTGTTCTAGTATGATTAAGAAGATAGAATAAAATGTCATTCCCCATCTTAGTGGAAGTTAGCATGTCAATGAGTAAAAGTGCATCAGCTTCAATCTAAATATTGATGAAACCTTTTTGCAAATAAATTTCTATAGCTTTGTTTACAACCACTAATTTAGCATAGATAATAGAATAAGCTTTAAGAGGATAAGTAAATGCATAAATGACATTACCTTCAAAATCCATAAAAATATAACCACAACCAAATGTATTCTGAGAGACGGAGCCATCAGTATTAATTTTAATAATATTATTTTGAGGTTTTATCCAATATATAATCCTATCTTTTTTACAGAAGGTGATCTCAGGTAGTTAAAGACTCAATTTTTTGGCCACAAATTTGCAACCTCCAAAATGTGTGTTACCAATTAAATTAGCATTAAATAATGCATGAATTTTTTTTTTGGTTCTAGCAAAAATCCTTTTATGATTCATAGGAATACCATGATATTTAGCATCATTTCTATTCATCCATATGAACCAAATAAGGGTAATGGAAAAAAATCTTTGATATGGCCTTTCATAGTTTTGTGGAAAAAAAGCTTCAAGAAGTTGATATAAAGAAAGAAAGCTATGGAATTGGTTAGTATTAAAAAGATCATACCAAACTCATAATTTGGAGGCAATAGTGCCATTGATAAAAAAATGATTACCATTTTTGATATAAAAACAATTATAACATTTGGAAGGCAAATGAAATCCTTTATCCCAGAGCAAGGAATCAACAGGAATGAAGTTCTTCAGAATTCTCCAAGTAAGGATATAATAAGAGATAGGAATGATATTATTCCAATGTTTGATAAATGCATTAAAAGAAATATGAGCATCTCTAATATAATTCCAATCCTCTTTAAGAATAAAATCATCATTATAAGACAACTCAAAAAGAATTTGATCAGGCTTGTTGGAAAGGATAGAAATATCACTAAATTTATCAAAAAGAGAGATAGGAATAAATTTGTTAAGTTTACTATCATTCCACTTGTTTTTAAGCCAAAAGGAGTTAACTTTAGTAGCAGTAGTAGAATGGGTAGATAAAAAAGAATGAATAGAACCACCACCAATCTAGTTGTCTTACCAAAAGAAAGAAGATCCTAAATTTATACCACAAGATATCAAGGATTCAGCCTCCCATTTAATGGAGCTTAGCCTTTTCCAAACTGGGGAGTCACCAACTTTATAAGTACATATTAGAGGGTGTGTACACTGTCAGTATTTAGTTATCATAAAATTAGCCCAGAGGCTATCTTTTTTTCTAAAATTCCATTAGAGTTTATGTTAGAAGGCAATAATAGCTTCACGAATAGGTTTGCAGCCAAGTCCACCTTCACCCAAAGGACCACAACACTTATGCCAAGAAGTCCAACACATTCTATTAATTATTAGAGCCCAATAAAAATTTATTAAGGAGATGATCAATTCAATTTAAGATAGAATTAGTAGGGATAATTATTTGAATAAGATATAAAGGCATTGAATTAAGAGTACTCTTAAGCAAAGTAAGCACACCAAAAGAAAGTAAGTGAAATTACCACACCAAAATTTCATTAGAAATTTTTTGGATAAGCTCATCAAAAGATGGAATCTCTTTAACCTTTGAAAAGATGAGCACCCGTGATATTTAATGGGAGTTGTTGTTAGTGATTCTCAAGATATGATTGATTTTATTATTAGAAATTTTAGAGGAGGTAATAAAGTAGCTCTTGCTTTCATTAATAGAAAGCCACTTTCTATAACAAAATAATTTAAAATTTTCTTAAGTCTTTTGATATGAGGAAAAGAAGCATTACAAAAGATAATGAAATAATCAACAAAGCTAAGATGAGAAATAGGGATACCACCAAGAGTTCTAAAGTACATGCTTGGATTATAATTTAATAAATCATTTAAACTCTTAGAAAGGTATTCCACATCAATATTAAATAAAGAAGGGGAGAAAGGTCTCCTTGTCTCAATCCATGAGAAGAAGGAAAGAAGCCTAAAGCTTCACCATTAAGAAGAATAGAAAACCAGACATTATTAATACAATTTTTAATAAGGTTAATGAAATTATTAGAGAAACCTAATAAATGAAGGATATTTAAATGGAAATCCCATGATATATTATCAAAGGCTTTAGAAATAAATAATTTAAAAAAGATGTTACCACCTATAGTTGGAACATCCAAATCATGTATAAGCTCTTGAGCAAGAAAAGTATTATCAGATATAGATCTCCCTCTAACAAAACTAGTTTGGTTTAGAGAGATAATTTTTTGAAGTAAAGGACTAAGTTTATTAGCAAGAATTTTAGAAATCAATTTATTAAAGAAAGTGCAAAGACTAATAGGTCTGAAATCACTCTAAGAATCTGGATTATCTTTTTTACATATGAGAATAATGGAAGTGCTTGAAGAATATTTAAGGAGAGGATTACCCATAAAGAAATCAACAATAGCATCGATTAAGTCATGCTTAATAATAGACCAACAATTTTGAAAAAAATTAGTAGTATAACCCTCCGGACCAGCAATGGAATCAATGTTCATGCTATTAAGAATTTTACCAATCTCATCTTCAGTAGACAAATTAGTAAGCTAATAATTATCATCATTGGTAATAATAGAGGGATCAAATGTGAATTAGAAATAGCTTCACAAGAGTGGCTTTTATTAAGCATATATCTAAATTGTTTCATAACATAATCATTAATAACATTAATATTTGTGGTCTAATCTCCATTATCATTTTTCATTTTTTGTATATAATTTAAAGCTCTCTTTTTATTAAATAAAGCATCAAAATACCTGGTAATCTTATCCCCATCAGTAATATATTTACTACTACCTTTTTATCACCAATAGATCTCTTCCATATTCTGATAATTAACAAGTTTATCTATAGCTTCATTTAAATCCTTATGCTTAGAGGAGTCAGTTAAAATAGCAATTTCAAGATCACAAACCAAAAGTTCCATGATTTTTATATTAGCAAAAAGATTTTTAAAATAATGTTTGTTCCACCAAACTAGATTTTATTTGAGCCTTTTAAGCTTAAACTATAATCTATTCATTCCCCTAATCGAATTATTAGAGTGTAAAGGGGCAATCCAATTAATGGCCATGACTTTAAGAAAATGCAAATGTTGAATCTACATATTTTGAAATCTGAAAGAGGGTGAGATGTTTAATCTTTTAGAGTTTTCTTTAACAGAAACCAAAAGTTAGGCATGATCAGATAAAGTTCTACTAAAATGGTAATAGAGTTAAGAGGCCATTGATTAATCCAATGGATTATTAATTGGATAAGGATCAACAAGAACATTTTTAATCATAACTTCTCCCTCTTCCAAATTATCATTTTATTGAAAAGTGGGATTAGAATGATGATCAATCTTGGAATTAGGGGAAGGAGAATAAATTATACCATTCAAAGCATAATTACCAATGTCAGAATCAGTGTTTCACTCAAGAATTTCAGCCACATTCAAGTTATAATTTAAATCCTCATTCTCATCAATTACTACTGGCAAAGAAGTAGGAATAGACTCAATAGAGAATGAATCATCATTTTTTCAGCCTCTTTGAATTTGGAATTAGCCATAATAGGCATATTCTCATGTAAAGAAAGGTTGTTGGGAAAACCATCATTTTCAACAATATTAGTACCTTTGTCATGGTCAGAATGAGAAGTAGAATGAACAATTTTAGGAACATCAAAAGATTCCAAAGAATCTAACCTAATATCAACATTTAAGTTATTTTTAGGCACAAAAATAGTTTTATTAACTTTATCAGAAGCTAATGTAGAGTCATGATCATTCAAAATTTTCTTTTTAAGATGCGGGTGAAGAACAAAACACTCTGAATTATCATGACCATGTATCTTGCAATGGGAACAGAAAACCAAAAATTTTTCAAATTCCACCTTTTGTAAATAACCAAACTTTTTAGATCCAATCTAGACCTCTATAGGATGTTTCTTAGATATGTCAAGTTCAACCAATATACGAGCAATAGAGGGATGAGATCTCACAGTGGTCTCCTAATCGATTTGAAGCGAAAGACTGAAAAGAGCCTCAATAGCAAATAAAACCTAGTGGGTAACATAATGGATTCTCATATTTGGAAAAGCTAACCACACATGAACAATAGGTGATTCATCCTTTATATCAAAAAGGCGAGACCACTTCAACAAATGCATTTGATGGTTAAAGACACAATAAGATCGATGAGAGAAAACTCTTGGATAATCTAAATCATTCGTAAGTTGAATTGGAATATGTCTTGGATCGATCAGGCCAATAGAGAAAGCGCCCAAAAGTTTAAGGTTATGAAAAAGGATCGGATCTTGTCCAAATTTGGCCAGTGCGAAGCAAATTTTCCAACAAAAGTAAATTCAAAAGGTTTTGTAAGCTTTTCGACATCAAGATCTGAACACATGATTGCAGACATACCTCAAAAAGAAGTAGAAATTAGATTCACCAAGTCATAGGAGGTTGAGCTCTTACCATAAAGTGCATCTTTAAAAGATTTAATAGTAGGAATGGCATTGGGTTCAGGAATCCCCAAAAAATTGGCTGCCCTAGCCGGATCATCTGAATTAGGAGATATATTTTATGGGTTCGAGGTCACCATAGCCATATTCAGAAGAGATACATCACACGTGTAGCCAGAGATTATAAATGCTCCAAAAAATGGTCGAGAATAATGAAGTATCCACCAAAAATGAGATATGGCGATGCGCTAATGAAATCACCATAATGTTGTAGAGGGGAACTAAGGTTATCTAGTTTAGGTTTCTAGTGTTTAGGTTTGGTTTTGGTTAGTTTTTTAGTTTAGGGTCAGTTTTATTTAGGTTTTGTTTTAGGCAGTTTAGGTTTAGGTTTGTTTTAGTTTAGATCAGTTTGGTTTAATTTTAGCTCAGTTTAGAGTGTGGTCAGGAGTTTAGTTTAGTATAGGGTTTAGGATCAGATTTAGGGTTAGTAGGTTAATAGAGGTTTATGTTTCATGGCTTAGTTTAGTTTTATATTAGGCTCAGGTTTTTGTGGATTCAGTTTTAGTTATTTAGGGTAGGTCAGTTTTTATGGTATTTTCATTTAAGGTAAGATGTTTTAGTTTTTGTGGTTTAGGGTCAGGTTTATAGTGTTTTAAGGTGGGTTTTATAAGTAAGATTTGGGTTTTTTTTAAATGAAGCAAACCCAGTAGCTCATTTTAGTTTATTTTACATTTTTATTTACATTTTTTTAGTTTAGTTTATTTATTTTAGTTTAGGTTTTTCATTTTAGTTTATATTTTAATTTTAGGTTTAGGTTTATGTTTATTTTGTAGTGTGATTTTATTTTTATTTTATTTTTTAGGTTTAGGTATATATTTGTTTTTACATTTAGGTTCTGGTTTTTATTTTATTTTTTTAGGTTTAGGTTTTAGGTTTTAGGTTTTTATTTTAGGTTTATTTTAGGTTTTATTTTTTAGTTTAAGTTTAGGTTTATTTTGAGTTTATTATATTTTATTTAGTTTATGGTTTAGGTTTAGTTTATTTAAGGCTTAAGTTTTACTTATTTTTCTTTAGTTTATTATAGTTTAGGTTTAGGTTTATTTTATTTGGCTTTTTTATATTTTAATTTTAGGTTTACTTTTTTTTAGTTTAGGGTTTAGGTTTTAGGTTTTATCTTTTGTTTATTTTTAAGTTTTATTTTTAGGTTTATTTGTTAGGTTTAGGATTTTATTTAGCTTATATTTTATTTTATTTTTAGGGTATTTGGTTTTTATTTTAATTAGGATTTTATTCTTAAGTTTGTTTTATTTTTAAGTTTAGTTTAGGTTTTTATTCATTTTATTTAATCTATTTTTATTAATTAATTGTTTTATTTTTATGTTTAGGTTTAGGTTTTTGTTTAAGTTTTTATTTTATTTTAATTTTATATTTTATTTAGGTTTAAGTTTTTTTATATATTTTATTTTTATGTTTTATTTAATTTAAGTTTAGGTTTTTAGGTTTTTAGGGTTTAAGGTTGAGGGTTTAGGCTTTGTGGTTTGTGGTTTTGGGTGCTTGTGGTTTAGGGTTTAGGGTTTGGGATTAGGGTTTAGGGTTTAGGTTTTGACTTAGATTTGGGTTTAGTTTAGGCTAGGGTTTTGTGGTTCCTTTTGGTTTGTGAGTTTTTTTTTTTAAATTAGTAAACCATAGTTTAGTTTATTTATTTTATCTTGTTTTATTTTTTATTTTATTTTAGTTTATTTTTATTATTTTATTATTTTTATTTTTACTTTAATGTTTATTTAATTTTTTAATTTTTAGGCTATTTTTTTTTGTTTAGGTTTATTTATTTTTAATTTTATTTATTTTTTTTTAGTTTATTTAGGGTCAGTTTTAGGTTCCATTTTATCTTTTAGGTTTTTTTTTTTATTTTATATTTTATGTTTTATTTTTTACTTATATTTTACTAATTTTATCTTTATCTTTTATTCTTTATTTTATTTGGTAGTTAAGGTTTAGGTTTTATTTATTTTAGTTTGGTTTATTTTAGTTTAAGTTTAGGTTTTTTTTCAGTTTTGGTTTTAAGTTTTATTGTTTATTTATTTTTAGGTTTTATCTTTTAGTCTTAGGATTTTATTTAATTTTTATTTTATTTTAGGCTTATTTTAGGTTTATTTTATTTTTATTTTATGTTTAGATTTTATTTTATTTAGGTTTTTTATTCTTAGGTTTATTTTTGGGTTTTTTTTTGGTTTATGTTTTTGGGTTATTTTTAAAAAAGTTAAGTAAACCAATAGGTTTAGGTTTATTTAGTTTATTTTTTATTTATTTTAGTTTATTTTATTTTTAGTTTTTATTTAGGAATATTTTTATTTTTACTTAGTTTACTTAATTTATTTTTGTTTTTGTTTTTTTATTTTATTTTTTAGGTTTAAGTTTAAGTTTAAGTTTATTTTTAGTTTAGTTTTCTTTTTATTTTATTTTTAGGTTTAGGTTTAGGTTTAGATTTTATTTTATCTTTTAGGTTTAGGTTAGTTATTTTAGGTTTTTTTTAGGTTTTAATTTTAGTTTAGGCTTAGTTTATTTTAGTTTATTTTATTTTATTTAGTTTAGGTTTAGGTTTAGGTTTAGTTTATTTTATGTTTAGGTTTAGATTTTATTTCTTTTTATTTAGTTTGTTTTAGTTTATGTTTAGGTTTATTATATTTTTATTTTAGGTTTCAATTTTTTTTTAGTTTAGGGTTTAAGTGTTATTTTTTATTTATTTTTAGGTTTATTTTTTATGTTTAGATTTTTATTTGGTTTTTATTTGTTTTATCTTAGGTTTATGTTATTTTTATTTTAGGTTTAGTTTTTATTTTTAGGTTTATTTTATTTTTTTATTTAGTTTAAGCTTTTATTTATTTTATTTTAGTTTAATTTTTATTTTCTTTTTTTTATTTTTAGGTTTAGAATTTAGTTTAGCTTTTTATTTGATTTTATTTTCTTATTTAGGTTTATGTTTTAAGGTTTAGGGTATATGGTTTGTGGTTTGTGGTTTGTAGGGTTTAGGGCTTTTAGGGATTAGGGTTTAGGGTTTAGGTTTTAGGTTTAGGGTTTAGGTTTTTGTTTAGGGTATAGGATTTTGGGTTTATGGTTTAGGGTTTAATATTTTTTTAAAAAAGTTTAGGGTTTAGGTTTCTCATAGGATTTAGGGTTTAGGTTAGGGTTTTTTGGTAGGGTTTAAGGTTTAGTGTTTTAGGTTTTATGGTTTAGGGTTGTAGGTTTAGGGTTATAGGTTTAAGGTTTAGGGTTTAGGGTAAGGGTTTTTTTTATCTCTAATTTTTTTTTTGTAAATTAAGTAAAATAGTATGGTTATGTTTATTTAATTTAGTTTTTATTTATTTTAGCTTATTTTATTTTTACTTTTATTTAGGTTTATTTTTATTTTTATTTAGTTTAGTTTATTAATTTTAGTTTAAGTTTTTTAATTTAGTTTATTTTTTAGGTTTACCTTTGAGTTTGGGTTTATTTTTTAGTTTATTTTTATTTTAATTTTATTTTTTTGGTTTTGGTTTAATTTTTTATTTTTAGCTTTAGGCTTAAGTTTTTATATTTTAGGTCCATTTTTAAGTTTTATTTTTTAGTTTAGGTTTAAGTTTATTTTTAGTTTATTTTATTTTATTTAGTTTAGGTTTAGGTGTAGGTTTAATTAATTTTAGGTTTAGGTTTAAGTTTTATTAATTTTAGTTTAGGTATAGGTTTATTTTGTTTTTATTTTAGATTTAGGTTTTTTTTATTTTAGGATGTAGGTTTTGCTTTTTATTTATTTTTAGCTTTATTTTTTAGGTTTAGGTTTTTATTTAGTTTTTATTTTATTTTATTTTTGGTTTATTTTATTTTTATTTTAGATTTAGTTTTTATTGTATTTAAGCTTTTTACTTTAAGGTTTATTTTTTTTTAAGTTTAGTTTATGCTTTTATTTATTTTATTTTAGTTTAGTTTTTATTTTTAATTTTATGTTTAGGTTTAGGTTTTTATTTTATTTTATTTTATTTATTTTATTTAGGATTATGTTTTTTTATTTATTTTATTTTTAGGTTTTATTTAGCTTAGGTTTAGGTTTTTAGATTTTTAGGGTTTAGGGTTTAGGGTTTAGGGTTTAGGGTTTGGTGTTTAAAGTTTAGGGTTGTAGGTTTAGGGTTACAGGTTTTACGGTTTAGGGTTTAGGATTGTAAGTTTTGGGTTTATGGTTCATTTTAGGGTTTAGGGTTTGGTTTTTTATTTTATTTTCGTTTTATTTTTGATTTTTTAAAATTATGTAAACTAGTAGGTTTGTGTTTATTTAGTTTATTTTATTTATTTATTTTAGTTTATTTTTTTTATTTAGGTTTATTTTTATATTTATTTAGATTTGTTTATTTAAATTTGGTTTATTTATTTTAGTTTAGATTTTTTTATTGTAGTTCATTTTTTAGGATTAGGTTTATTTTTAATTTAGTTTTATTTTTATTTTATTTTTTAGGTTTAGGTTTTAATTTTTATTTTAGGTTTAGGTTTAAGTTTTTATTTTATTTTTTTAGGTTTAGCTTTTAATTAGTTATTTCAGGTTTACATTTAGGTATTATTTTTTTTAGTTTATATTATTTTATTCAGTTTAGGTTTAGGTTTAGGTTTACTGTATTTAAGTTTAGTTTATTTTAGTTTAGGTTTAGGTTTATTTTATTTTTGATTAAGGTTTAGGTTTTTATTTTAACTTAGGGTTTATTTTTATTTATTTTTAGGTTTAATTTTATGGTATATTTTCTAGGTTTAGGTTTTTATTTAGTTTTTATTTTATTTTATTTTAAGTTAATTTTAATTATATTTTAGGTTTAATTTTTGTTTTATATAGGTTTTTTATTTTCTAATTTGGTTTAGGTGTTTATTTTTTTTATTTTGGTTTAGTATTAATTTTTTATTTATTTTTTTGGGTTTAGGTTTAAGTTTAGATTATAGTTTACGTTTATATTTACTTTTTAGGGTTTAGGTTTAGGTTTAGGTATAGGTTTATTTTATTTTATTTAGGTTTATTTATTTTTATTTTATTTAGGTTTAGGTTTATTTATTTATTTTATTTTTAGGTTTTATTTATTATTTTTAGGTTTTATTTTTAGAATTATATTTTAGGTTTAGGCTTTTATTTAGTTTTTATTTTATTTTATTTTAAGTTTATTTTCATTTCATCTTACGATTAGTTTTAATTTTATTTAAGATTTTCATTTTTAGGTGTATTTTATTTTTTAGTTTAATTTAGGTTTTTATTTATTGTATTTTAGTTTAATTTATGATTTTAGGTTTTTAGGGTTTAAGGTTTAGGGTTTAGGGTTTATGGGGTTTCAGGGTTTAGGGTTTAGAGTTTAGGGTAAGGGTTTAGGGGTTAGAGTTTAGGGTTTAGGGTTTAAGGTTTACTGTTTAGGCATTAAGGATTATGGTTTAGGGTTTAGGGTTTAAGGTTTGGGTTTTAGGGTTAGCTTAGGGTTGAGGGTTAATTTAGGGTTTAGGTTTAGGCTTTAGAGTTTTGGGATTTTAGGGTTTTTGGTTAGTGTTTGGGATTAGGGTTTAGGTTTGTAGGTTTAGGGTTTAGAGTTTATGTTTTAGGGTTCAGGGTTTAGGGTTTAGGATTTTCTATTTTAAGGTTTAGGGTTTTTATTTTTTGTTTTCTTACAGAGAACAAATTTAGATTCAACATTTCTTCTATTTGATTTCATCAACAAAGTAACACACCAAGTTTACTAAGACAAAAGTGATGACAGATAAAAAATGAGCATGCATAAAGTAAATCAAAAACCATAGATAACTAGAACCATCTCTATTGTAAAGACAAAGTTCCATAAGTAGTAGATCGGATTGGTCATTCTTCAGTTTCTACAGTTCCCATCAGAACCACCCCAGCATCTCGAGTAACGTGATCCACCATCATATCCCTGATCTCTCCCTCCGCCACCAGCACGTCTGTAACCTCTATCCTTGCTCTTGCCTCCATAACCACAACTACTACGACCACCACCTCCATATCCACCAGCACCTCCAAATCCCCCACCACCACTGCGATAACCATCGCCTCCGCGTTCGCCTCCACTGTGGGATCTGGACTGAGCTTAGTTGACACTGATGTTCTTGCCGTCAAGGTTTTCCCGATTCTTATGGTTTAGGTTTATTAGGTTTTAGGGTTTAAAATTATTTTTATATTTACTTTGTTACTATAGGTTAGGTTTAGGGTTTAGGGTTTAGGGTTTTTTTAATTAAGAAAACTAGTAGGTTTAGGTTTATTTAGGTTATTTTTTATTTATTTTAGTTTATTTTATTTTTTATTTTTATTTATGTTTATTTTTTAGTTTAATTTAATTTAGCTTATTTATTTTGGGTTTATCTATTTTACTTTATGTTTTTATTTTAGTTTAATTTTTTGGTTTATGTTTAGGTTTATGCTTATTTTTTAGTTTAGTCTAATTTTTATTTTATTTTTTAGGTTTAGGTTTTCTTTTTTATTCTTAGTTTTAGGTTTAGGTTTTTATTATATTTTTTTAGGTTTAGGATTTAGGTTTTTATTTTAGGTTGGTTTTTAGGTTTTATTTTTTAGTGTAGGTTTAGGTTTATTTCTAGTTTATTTTATTTTACTTAGTTTAGGGTTTATGTTTAGTTAATTTTAGGTTTATGTTTAAGTTTTATTTTTAAATTTTAATTTATTTTAGTTTAGGTTTAGGTTTATTTTAGTTTATTTATTTTAGGTGTAGGTTTTTTTTAAGTTCATGGTTTGGGTTTTATATTTTATTTATTTTTATGATTGTCTTTTAGGTTTAGGTTTTTATTAACTTTTTATTCTACTTTATTTTAGGTTTATCTTATTTTTATTTTACGTTATGTTTTAATCCTATTTAGGTTTTTTATTTATAGATTTATTTTATTTTTTTAGTTTAATTTAGGTTAGTATTTATTTTATTTTATTTTATTTTAGTTTAATTTTTATTTTTTATATTATTTTGTTTTTAGGTTTTGGTTTATTTATTTATTTATTTTTTTAGTTTTTATTTAGTTTAGGTTTAGTTTTAGGTTTTAGGGTTTTAGGGTTTAATTTAATGTTTAGGTGGTAGGGTGGTTTAGGTTTAGGGTTTAGGGTTTAGTTTATGGTTTAGGTTTAGTTTGTAGATTTAGGTGGTATGGGTGGGTTAGAGGTTTTTTTAATTATGCAAAACCAGTTTAGTTAGTTTATTTATTTTATTTAAGTTTTAAAATATTTTATTTTTATTTTTTATTTAGGTTTTTATTTAGTTTTTATTTTATTTATTTTAGGTTTTTTTTTTAATTTTTGTTTAAGTTTTTTATTTTTTTAGTTTAGTTTAGGTTTTAATTTATTTTATTTTATTTTAGTTTTTATTTTTATTTTTTATTTTTTTAGGTTTAGGTTTAGGTTTAGGTGTTAGTTTATGTTTTTATTTTATTTGGTTTAAGCTTTTTATTTATTTTATTTTTAGGTTTTATTTAGTTTAGTTTTAGGTTTTTAGCTTTTTAGGGTTTACGGTTTATGGTTTAGGGTTAATGGTTTAGGTTTTAGGTTTTGGGTTTAGGGTTTTAGGGTTTAGGGTTAAGGGTTTAGGTTTTAGGTTTAGGATTTAGGGTTTTTAGTGTTTTTTTAACAAAGAATAAATTTAGATTCAACACTTCTTTTTTATGATTTCATCAACCAAGTAACACACGAAGTTTTTTAAGACACAAGTGAAGACATAGAAAATGAGCATGCATAGAGCAAATCAAAAACCCTAGGTAACTAGAATCGTCTCTACTATAAAGGCATAGTTCCATAAGCAACAGATCGAATCGATCATTCTTTAGTTTCTTCAGTTCCCATTAGAATGACCCTAACCTCTTGAATTGCGGGATCCATAATCATATCCCTAATCTCTCCTTCAACCACCACCACGACTGTAACCTCCGTCACTTCTCCCGCCTCCATAACCACCACTACTTCAATCACTACCTCTATATCCAGCAACACCTCCAGGCTTTAGGGTTTATGGTTAGTTTAGCGTTTATGGTTGTAGGTTTAGGGTTTAAGGTTTATGGTTAGTTTTAGGGTTTAGGGTTTAAGGTTAGGGTTTCTTCTTTAATATTTATTTATTTTTTATTATTTAGGGTTTAGGGTTTATGGCTAGTTTAGGGCCTAGGGCTTAGGGTTTAGGGTTCTAGGGTTAGCATTGTAGGTTTAGGGTTTAAGGTTTTGGATTAATATTAGGGTTTAGGGTTTTTGATTTAGGGTTTAGGGTGTAGGGATTTTTTTAAAAAAATTAAAAAATCGGTAGGATGAGGTTTATTTAGTTTATTTAGTTTATTTTCTTTTTTTATTTTTATTTAGGTGTATTTTTATTTTTATTTAGTTTAATTTATTTATTTTAGGTTTATCTATTATAGATTAGGTTTTTTTTACTTTAGTTTATTTTTTAGGTTTTGGTTCAAGTTTATGTCTATTTTTTCGGTTTAGGTTTAGGTTTAAGTTTAGGTTTAGTTTAGGTTTTTATTAATTAAATTTTTTTATTTTATTTATTTTTAGGTTTTCTTATTTATTTTATTTATGTTTAGGTTTTCTTATTTATTTTATTTTTATGTTATATTTAGTTTAGGTTTAGTTTTTTTTGGTTTTTTGGGTTTAGGGTTTCTGGGGTTTAGGGTTTAGGCTTTGTCTTTGGGTTTTTTTTGCCTAGGGTCAGTTTCGTTTAGGGTTTAGTTTTTACGCTTAGTTTTTAGAAGGATTTAGGGTGTTTTAGTTAGTTTGTGTTAGGTTTTTTTTTATTTTTTTTTTTATTTTTATTTTTATTTTTTATTTAGATTAAGCAAACCAGTAGGTTTAGGTTTATTTAGTTTATTTTTTATTTATTTTAGTTATTTTTATAGGTTTATTTTTATTTTCTATTTTATTTAAGTTTTTATTTATTTTTTATTTTAGGTTTAGTTTTTATTTTATGTAGGTTTTCTATTTTTTTAGTTTAGTTTATGTTTTTGTTTTATTTATTTTTGATTAGTTTTTAGTTTTTTTTCACTTTTTAGGTTTAGGTTTAGGTTTAGGTTTTAGTTTATTTTTTATTTTATTTTATTTTTCTAATTTATTTTGCTTTAGTTTTTTTATTTATTTTATTTCTAGCTTTTATTTAGTTTAGGTTTAAGTTTTTAGAATTTTAGGGTTTAGGTTTAGTTTAGGGTTAAGGGTTTAGGGTTTAGGGTATAGGGTTGAGAGTTTAGGTTTTGGTGTTTAGGGTTTAGGGTTTAGGGTTTAGGCAGTTTAGTGTTTAGGGTTTAGGGTTTAGGATTTAGGTTTCAGATTTAGGGTTCAAGTTTTAGTTTTGGGTTTTGCATTTTTGGTTTTTTTTTAATAGAGAACAAATTCAGATTCAACATTTCTTCTTTTTGATTTCATCAACTAAGCAACACACCATGTTTTCTAAGATGCTAGTGATGATGTAGATAAAAAATAAGCATGCATAGATCAAATCAAAAACCCTAGATAACTAGAACTGTCTCCACTGTAAAGACATAGTTCTATAAGCAGCAGATTGGATCGGTTGTTCTTCAATTTCTCCAATTCCCATCAGAACCACCCCTACCTCTTAAGTAGCGTGATCCACCATCATATCCTAATCTCTCCCTCCACTGCCACCACGGTTGTAATCTCTAATGCTCCTCCTGCCTCCATAACCACCACTGCTCTGACCACCACTTCCATGTCCACCAGCACCTCCAGATCCCTAAACACCATTGCGATAACTGCCGCCTCCGCATTCTCCTCCAGGCTAGATCTGGACTGAGCTTGGTTGACTGTGATGTTATTGTTGTGCAAGTTCTATCCATTCTTAGGGTTTAACTTTTGGTTTAGGTTTATTAGGTTTTAGGGTTTTGATTTATTTTTTTCATTTATTTAATTACTTTAGTCTTAGGGATTGGGGTTTAGGGTTTAGGGTTTAGGTTTTAGGGTTTTAGGGTTTCGAGTTTTAGGGTTTATGCTTTTAAGGTTTAAGGTTTAGGGTTAGGGTTTAGGGTTTAGGGTTTAGGGTTTTTTAGGGTTTAAGATTTAGGGTTTAGGGTTGTAAGTTTAGGGTTCTAGGTTTAGGGTTTAGTATTTAGGATTTAAGGTTTAAGGTTTTTTTTTAAAACTAAGTAAACAGTATGTTTAGGTTTATTCAATATTTTATTTAATTATTTTTATCTATTTTATTTTATTTTTATTTATGTATATTTTATTTTATTTTTTTATTTATTTATTTTAGGTTTATTTATTTCAGTTTATTTTCAACCTTTAGTTTATTTTTTAGTTTAGTTTTAGGTTTAGGGTATGGGTTTAAGGTTTAGGTTTAGGGTTTAGGTCAGGGGTTTAGGTTTAGTTTTTAGGATTTAGGTTTTGTTTAGGTTTAGGTTTTAGGGTTTAGGGTTTAGGGTTTTTTTTTTTTGGGGGGGGGGTTTAGGGTTTGGGGTTTATGGTTTAATTTTAGGGTTTAAATTTTAGGGTTTAGGGTTTATGGTTTTGGGTTTTTAGAGTATAGGGTTTATGGTTTAGGTTTTAGGTTTAGGGTTCAAGTTTTAGTTATGTGTTTAGGGTTTTTGGTTTTTTTTAGTAAAGAACAAATTCATATTCAATATTTCTTCTTTTTGATTTCATCAACCAAGTAAGACACCAAGTTTTCTAAGATGAAAGTGATGCCAGAGATAAAAAATGAGCACAAATAGAGTAAATCAAAAACCCTAGATAATTAGAGCCATCTCTACTGTAAAGATAGTTCCATAAGCAGCAGATCGGATAGCTCATTTTTCAGTTTCTCTAGTTCCCATCAGAACCACCCCGACCTCTTGAGCAATGGGATCCACCATCATATCTCTGATCTCTCCCCCCTCCATCACCATGACTGTAACCTCAATCGCTCTTCTCGCCTCCAAAACCATCACTGCTTTGACCACCACCTCCATATGCACCAGCACCTCCAGATCCCCCACCACCACAACGAACCGCTGCTCCGCTTCACTACTGCATCTAGACTGAGCATGGTGATATTCTGTGCCAAGGTTATGCCCATTCTTAGGGTTTAGGTTCATGTTTAGGTTAATTAGGTTTATGGTTTAAGTTTATTTTTAATTTTATTTAGTAACATTAGGTTTAGGTTTAGGGTTTGGGGTTTGGGGTTTAGCCACGATGGTTGGGATTTTAGTTTAGGGTTTGGGGTTTAGGTGTGGGTTGGGTTAGTTTTTGGTTTTGGGTTTTGGTTTGGGTTGTAGGTTTAGGGTTTTGAGTTTAGGATTTAGGGTTTAGGGTGTAGGATTAAGGGTTATGGTTTTTTTTATTTTTTAAATCAAGTAAACCGGTAGGTTTAGGTTTATTTAGATTATTTAGTTTATTTTTTATTTTATTTTATTTTATTTTTATTTAAGTTTATTTTTTATTTTTATTTAGTTTAGTTTAGGTTTTTTATTTTAGTTTATTTTTTAGGTTTAGGTTTAGGTTTATGTTTAGGCTTTAGTTGAGGTTTATTTTTATTTTATTTTTTAGGTGTAGGTTTTTTAACTTTTTTTTAGGTTTTTTATTTTATTTTTAGGTTTAGGTTTGGTTTTATTTTAGGTATATTTTAGGTTTAGGTTTATTTTAGTCCATTTTTATTAGTTTAGGTTTAGGTTTAAGTTTAGTTTATTTTATGTTTACGCTTTAGTTTTATTTATTTTTGTTTAGTTTATTTCTATTTAGGTTTAGGTTTTTTTTATTTTGTTTATTTTAGTTTTACTTTAGGTTTAGGTTTTTTTTAGTTTAGGGTTTAGGTTTTATTTTTTTACTATTTTTAGGTTTATTTTTAAGTTTATTTTTTAGGTTTAAGTTTTTTATTTTATTTTATTTTTATTTTAAATTTAGGTTTCATTTTATTTAAGTTTTTTATTCTTAAGTTTTTTTTAGTTTAGTTTAGGATTTTATTTATTTTATTAGTTTATTTAATTTACTTTATTTATTTATTTTATTTAGGTTTAGGTTTTTTATATATTTCATTTTTAGGTTTTATTTAGTTTAGGTTTAGGTATTTTGGTTTTTAGGGTTTAGGGTTTAAGATTTAAGGTTTTAAGGTTTAGGATTTTAGGGTTTAGGGTTAGGGTTAGGGTTAAGGGTTTAGAGTTTAGTGTTTATTGATTAGGGTTTAAGGTTATTTTTAAATTAAGTAAATCAATAGGTTTAGGTTTATTTAGTTTTATTAGTCTATTTTATTTTTTATTTTTATTTATGTTTATTCTTTATTTTTATTTAGTTTAGTTTATTTATTTTAGTTTAGGTTTTTAATTTAATTTTATTTTTTAGGTCAAGGTTTACGTTTAGGTTTATTTTTTACTGTAGTTTTATTTTTATTTTATTTTTTAAATTTAGGTTTTATTTTTTATTTTTTGGTTTAGGTTTATGTTTTTATTTTATTTTTGTAGGTTTAGGTTTTAGGTTTAAGTTTAGGTTTTATATTTTTGTTTAGGTTTAGGTTTATTTTTTGTTTATTTTATTATAGTTAGTTTAGGTTTAGGTTTAGTTTATTTTAAGTTTAGGTTTAGGTTTTAGGGTTTAGGGTTTAGCGTTTTAGGGTTTAGGGTTTAGATGTTAGGGTTTTTACGATTTAGGGTTTATGGTTTAGGCTTTAGGTTTTAGGTTTAGGGTTCAGGTTTTAGTTAAGGGTTTAGGGTTTTTTATTTTTTTAAATTGAGAACAAATTCAGATTCAACATTTCTTTTTTTCTTATTTCATCAACCAAGTAAGACACCAAGTTTTGTAAGACACAAGGGATGATATAGATAGAAAATGAGCATTCACGAAGCAAAACAAAATCCCTAGATAACTAGGACCCTCTCTATTATAAAGATACAGTTCCATAAGCAGCGGATCGGATCTGCCATTCTTCAGTTTCTCCAATTCTCATCAGAACCACCTCAGCCTCTTGAATAGTGGGATCCGTAACCATATCCCCGATCTATCTTTCAGTGACCACCATGGTTGTAACCTCCGTCACTCCCCCCGCCTCCATAACCACCATTGCTCCGACCACCACCTACATATCCACCAACACCTCCAAATCCCCGACCACCATTGCGTTAACCTCCAACTTTGCCTCCACCACCAGATCTAGACTGAGCTAGGTTGATGGTGATGTTCCTGTCATCAAGGTTCTGCCCATTCATATGGTTTAGGTTTAAGTTTATTAGGTTTTAAGGTTTGGGTTTACTTTTAATTTATTTAGTTACTTTATGTTTAGGTTTAGGGTTTGATGTTTTGGGTTTAGGGTTTAGGGTTTAGGGTTTAAGGTTTAAGGTTTAGGATTTATGGTTTATACTTTTAGGGTTTAGGGTTTTGGGTTAGGGTTTAGGGTTTATGGTTTAGGGTTCAAGATTTAGGGTTTAAGGTTTATGGTTTTAGGGTTAATGCTTTTAGGGTTTAGGGTTTATAGATTTTTAGTGTTTAGGGTTTAGGGTTTATGGTTATAGGTTTAGGGTTTAGGGTTTAGGGTTTAGGATTTAAGGTTTACAATTTTTTTTTAAAAAATAAATAAACGGGTAGGTTTAGGTTTATTTTATTTATGTAGTTTATTGTTTATTTATTTTAGTTTATTTTATTTTTTTATTTTTATTTAGGTTTATTTTTTATTTTTATTTTGTTTAGTTTATTTATTTTAGGTTTATTTATTTTAGTTTAGGTTTTTTATTTTAGTTTACTTTTTAGGTTTAGGTTTATGATTAAGTTTATTTTTATTTTATTTTTTAGGTGTAGGTTTTATTATTTACTTTTAGGTTTATGTTTTATTTTTTTAACTTTTAGGTTTAGGTTTATTTAGTTTATTTTATTTTTTATTTATATTTATGTTTTTTTGTATTTTTATTTAGTTTAATTTTTTTATTTTATTTTAGCTTTTTTTATTTTATTTCTTTTTTAGGTTTAGGTTTAGGTTTATGTTTATTTTTAGTTCGGTTATTTTATTTAATTTTTAGGTTTAGGTTTTTTTTTATTTTAGGTTTAGTTTTATTATTTTTAGGTAGTGATGTTCAATTTAGGTTTATATTTTAGGTTTTACTTTTAGTTTAGGTTTATTTTTATCTATTTTATTTATTTTAGATTTAAGTCTTTTATTTTATTAGGTCAGCTCAGTGGCTCAGGGTCATTTAGTAGGGGTTTAGGGCCTGGGGTTTGGCTTTAGCATGGGTAGTGGCCTGGGGTAAGGTTTAGGATCTAGGATTTAGGGTTTAGGGTTTAGGGCCTAGGTTTTGGGTTGGAGGATATGTTGTGAGCCCAAGGTTTAGGGCCTGGGTGGCTCAGTGGAGTGGCTCAGTAGGGTTTTAGTTTAGGATAGGTTATGGTTTTTTAAAACCAAACAAAATGTGTAGGTTTAGGTTTATTTATGTAGATCGTTTATTTATTTTAGTTTATTTTATTTTTTATTTTATTTAGGTTTATTTTTATTTTATTTATGTTTATTTATTTATTTTAGGTTTATTTATAGTTTAGGTTTTTATTTTAGTTTACTTTTTAGATTTAGGTTTAGGATTAAGTTTATTTTTATTTTATTTTTTAGGTGTAGGTTTTATTATTTACTTTTAGGTTTAGGTTTATGTTTTATTTTTTTTAACTTTTAGGTTTAGGTTTATTTCATTTATTTTATTTTTTATTTATATTTATGTTTTTTATATTTTTATTTAGTTTAATTTATTTATTTTATTTTAGCTTTTTTTATTTTATTTCTTTTTTAGGTTTAGGTTTAGGTTTATGTTTATTTTTTAGTTCAGTGTTATTTTTATTTAATTTTTTAGGTTTAGTTTTTATTTTTTATTTTTAGGCTTAGTTTTATGTTTTTATTATATTTTTTTAGGTTTAGGTTGTATGTTTTCAATTTAGGTTTATATTTAGGTTTTACTTTTTAGTTTAGGGTCCTAGTCTCTTGATATTTGCTTTCATCTTCAGACCAGATTGGTTGGCTCTGCATAATCTTAAGTGTACCTCAATCATGATCTTAAGAGCTTCGTGTTTCTCTAAATAGTGTAACCACATATGATCAAAAGACCACCAGTACAAGACACCATCCACAAGAGCAAAAGAAAGTGCTCTCTACTTCATCTAATGGACTTGGGACTTCCCTTGAGGTAGTTTTCCTTTATTTATCTAATCCATGAATGGTCGCCTCTAATCTAACTCCTCATCCTTCTTGGCAATGGCAACCTCCCCTTCAAGGGAGTATTTTTTGATGAGTTCAATATTAATAAGGGATAAGACTTGTCTATTTTGGACCTTTATTGATATAGACTCATCCTCCGAACATGCCAACTCTTTGGCAAGGTTGGCTAAAAGCATTATGACATTCTCTCGAGGAATCTTATAAATGGTAAACTCTAGGATATGGGCCAACAACTCCATGGTGTACTTGTGGTAGTGATGAAGCTTGGGCTTTATAACCTTATAAGACCCAACGATTTGGTTGATAACTAGCTTAGAATCTCCGAAGATGTTGATGTTATGCATGCTTAGAGTAATGACTAACTCTATACCAAAAATCAGAGCTTCATATTCAGCTTCATTGTTGGTGCAAGGATTGGACAGATGATATGAGAATCTCATTACATTGTAGTCTGGAGTTAAGAAAACTATTCATACCCCTGCCTTTCCTGTAATAGTAGATTATGGTTCTTCTCCTCTTTGAGAGAAAGCTGCACCATCGAAGTACATCTCCCAGTGGTGAATGTTAGTATCCCCTAAGTTTATGATTTGTTCATTGGGGAGATCATCATTAAGCTGAGAGTCAGCAAGAAGTGGGTGTGCTACTAAGAAATCCACTAACACTTGTCCTTTCATCGCACGTAGGGGTACAAAGGTAGTGTCAAACTATGAGAGGATCATTGACCATCGTGTCAACCGCCCAGATAGTGTCGACCATGTCATGAGATTTTGTAGTAGATTGATCCTAGAGATTAAGTTCACCTGATGAGGAAGCATGTAGTGCTATAGCTTTTGGGATGCAAAGATTAAAGGTAAGCAATACTTCTCAATGGGTGGATAATTAGCCTCAGTAGGGATTAGATGATGGCTAAGGTTATAGAGTGTGTTTTCCATTTTTCTTCATTAGCTTGGGCCAACAAAGCACCAAGGGAGTCATCTAATGCAACAGTGTAAAGTATGAGCGACTTGCACGGGATAGGGGCTGCTAAAACTGGTGACATCATCAGGTAATGTTTGACATCTTCAAAGGCATGCTCACACATATCATCTCACTTGAACTTAGTTTCATTTTTGATAAGTGCTGAGAATGGCTGACATCTTTTTGATAGGTTGGATATAAAGCTTCTTAGATACTCCAACTACCCTTGGAATGATCTGAGTTGAGTTAAACTTTTAGGGGGTGGCATTTCTAATATCGCCTTGATCTTCGCTAAATCTATTTTGATTCCCTAGTGTCGGACAACAAACCCAAGGAATTTCCTTGAAGCTACTCTGAATGAATACTTCAGGGGGTTCATTTTGAGGTTAAATTGCCTAAACTGTACAAAAACTACTTTAAGTCAGAGTGATGGTCTTCCTTTTCTCTAATTTTGACCACGAGATCATCGACATAGCACTGGATTTGATGATAAATGAGTTTATTGAAGATTCCAGTCATAGCCTGCTGGTATATAGCACCAGTATTTTAAGGCTGAAAGGCATGACCTTATAATATTATATTTTGTTTGAGAGTTCTAAAAGTAGTGTTTGTTTCATCTTCAGGGTCATCATTATTTGGTTATATCTAGATGAGCCATCCATGAAAGAGAAGACTACATGAGATGAGTCAATTTCCACCATCAGCTTTGGGATTGGTTGTGGAAATTCATCTTTTGGACATGCCTTATTTAAATCCTTAAAATTGAAGCATATGTGAATTTGGTCATTCTTTTTCTTAACTAGGATGACGCTGGCTAACCATCTAAGGTATTTTTCTTCCCGGATGAAGACAGCATTGATAAGTTTCTTGGCTTCGTAAATGACCTATTATTCTATGTCTAATCGCATGCGTCTAGGAGCTTGCTTGATAGGGTTAGCAGTAGGCTCTATTGTTTGTTTATGGACTGCTATGCTAGGAGCCAATCTAGGCATCTCTTTATAACTCCATGCAAAGCAGTCCTTAAACTTAGTTAATAGCCTAACTAAGTCATTAGTTTGAATTTCATTCAACGAAGAACTGATGTATGTCGGGCATGGATCTTCTTCAGTTCCTAAGTTTATTTTCTTGAGCTCATCGATGGTTGACTTGATCTCTTCTTCAAACTCTGGCGGTGCATCTTTGACTTCAAAATTATCTGGATCATCTAAAATTTCTAAGCACAGCTCCTCATATGAGTTAATGTGATTTGAAAAGAACCTATCATATTCCAAATGATTGGTGATGACTAAGCAATAATCGTCAACATCGATTAGACCCACTGTATCAAATCTTAGTCTTGGTCTTGATGGAGAGCTTTTGCATTTGTTCTTCCATATTCTTTCGAAGTAGTCTGACCTTTGCTTTGACTAAGTATGTGGGATTAACCCTTTCTTTGCTTAATTTTGAACACAAGGCAAGTACCAATCAAAAGGTAATTCTATTAAATCTTTATATGAATCATCCTCAAGTTCTACATCAACTTCTTAACTTGAGGATGAAGCTCCCAGAAAGAACTTCTGAGTCTTCACACTTGTGGATGACTTAGGGGCTTCCTTAACTACCAAACCCTCAGCTTTTTTAGAAGAAAGTTGGGTTAGAGCTAAGGTTCCCAATTGATGCCTAATTGTTTGACATATAGAGTTGGGTACACTTATGCTTTGCTTTGGAGCCCTGTCTTCAACGCTATTTGGCTCAAGTGTCACCTCCAAGGGAATCTACTACTGAGAAGAGCTCCCTGGTGTGCTAATCATATAAGACTCATCCTATGAACTAGATTATAAGTTTATATGGATAGCAGGTATACTCCTGGTAGCTGGGACATATCTTCTATAAGGTTGCCAATAAGGAGGTTTTCCACCCCTATGACTGCCTCTGAACTAGCCTCTTCCTCTGCCTGGTGGAGGTCAGGTCATCCTACCCATATGTTCAATGCGAATAAACAGGTGAAATTTAATGTCAGGCTCCACTTCCTCCTTCAAGTCTATTTCTGCTCTTTTTTATTTTCTGTTTCATTTTCTCTTATCTTTTCTTTTTACTTTTCTCTTTCCTTTTCTCTTTCTTTTTCTTTTTCTTTTATTTTTAAACTTTTGCCAAGTTTGTGAGAAAATACTTGTTGATTTTGAGGGAGGTAGCAAGCCGCACTCTCATATTTGTCGATCTCGTGAACTGTAAAAAGCTTGAGATCTCCTTTGACACAGTAGACGATCCCACCTTTCATGAACTTCATCGATGTAGAGAAATGGAATTATGTTATTCTGTATCCATGGTCTCCCAAGCAAACCATTGAAAGTTGTATCTGAGTCTATAATGTGAAACTTGGCTTCGATCTTCCAATCATCTATATCCAAGGGCAACACTATGGAGCCTAAGGCCTGTTGTCCTTACTTTTGGAGTATGGATTCAATCTTCCCATCTTAGACTTAGGAGTCTTCTAGACACTAAGATTTCCCTAATCATAAGACACTTCTAACAATTAAGTAAACAATTAACCTAAGCCTAAAGACTTAGAAGGGTTAACCAAAGGATTAAGTTATTCCTTAGGCATTAGGATAATCCACCTACCCTAAAACCCAAATCCAATCCATGTTCACTTTCTCAAACCAAACCTCAAGTTCAATTCAAACATCAAATTTAAATCCAAATCCCAATCCAAGCCTAAATTCCAAAACCAAATGATTGAAGCTCATGATCAAATCCAAACTTGAAACCCCTTCGAAATATGACCTATCCCATGGACTTAGCCAAATCTTAATACAAAATCAATTGATTTTCTCATAATCAATTGATATCTTCAATCATCTTCCTAAATATAAATCAAATCTACATTCAAATGATCAAAACTAAATCAAACTAAATCAAATTAAATTAAAACCCTTCCTAAGAAATATGACCTATCCCATGGACTTAGCCAAATCTTAATCCAAATCAATTCAAACTCAATTGATTTTCTCATAAAACAATCATATTTTTAATCATCTTAAAAAATTTAAATAAAATATACATTTAAATCATCAAAAGTAATTCAAATCAAATCAAAATCTGAACCTAAGCCACATGATCCAACTATATGTTCTTAGCCAAATTCCTTCATTCCAAAACTCAAATTCAACTGATTTTCACATGAATCAATCTTACCTTCAATCATATTCAAAAATTTAAATGAAATCTACAATCATCAAGCCAAATCAAAATCAACGCAAGTCAAACCCAACGTAACTCTTTTGACCTGAAATGTTTAAATGAACTAAAACCCATTTGAACCCAAGCCAATTGCAATTGAATTTATATATCAATCCCAAATCAATATATAAACTCAACTAAATCAAACACAACCCAAAATCAAGCCAACTAAACCCAATTGGTCCACTTGACCCAAAGTGGTTAATTTGACCTATTTGAGCCAAGTTCTAATCCTACCCAAATTGGATTGAACCAAGCCCACCAAAACCTCCCATCATGATTGTTGATCACCCTAGATTGATTAATTATCACAAATTGGGTCAAACCAAGTCAACTTGATCATTTGACCAAGATAACCCCTTAACCCATATGAACCCAAACTAGCTAAATTGTAACCTAAGCCAAATCCCTTGAAACCAATGATTCATACCAAATCAAAATCATTATTTGAATATGATTTGACCTTCAATTGAGTCAAACCAAACCCAATTGGCCCTCTTGACCCAAGTTGACCTAAATTGACCTAAAAGATCAAATTGGGTCAAATCGAAATATAAACCAAATTGATTGCAACAAATGGCACAAGTTCATTTCATATTGATTGTTAAACTGGACCAAAGCCATGATTGGACCCAATTGAACATAATTGACCTACTTAGCCTAAATTGACCAAAAGGTTCAAGTTGTCCTAAATCAAAACAAAATCCAAATTTATTGAAACCAAAGCCTACAATCATCTTCAATTGGTAAACTAAACCTGAACCAAAACCCAAGCCAATTTGGCCAACTTGGTCAAATTGGTCAACTTAACCCATTTGACCCAAATGAATTCAAATGAGCCAAAAATCAAATCTAAGTCAAACTAAACCAAACCAATTGAACCAAAACATCCCAAATGATCATATGAACTTGACTCATCCCTTAGTTTGACCTAATTTAAATAATTGGTAAACTTGACCCAACATAACCCAATTTAGCCTAAATGAGTCAATTTGAGCCAACCTTAACAAAATCAACTCCATTTGATTTGAAATTTGGGCTAACCCACTTTTCGGTCATTTAAAATATACCCAAATCAAATCCAATTCCAAATGTTCATTCTATGCTTGGGTCAAAGGGCATCACATGAGATAAATCACCCACATAAGTACCTTGGCCACTTGGTGCTCTCCCAATGGTCGACCTAGGAACCTAGGACATTGCCCAACCAGACCCAAGGGGTGGTTGGGTCGGCCATGACCCATGGGATGTGAAATCAAGTAAAGTAAAGTAATTTTTTTTGGGTGGAGGTACATAATAGAAATCAAGTAAAGTGGAGTATGGGATTTAGTGCCTTTATCTACAGATACAATGCTCCTGTCGGTAGAAGAGAAGCTAGCAGAAGAGGTGGTAGCTGCAACGATGGAGGGAGTACTGGACTCGGATGGTGGATACACTACTGGACTATCCTAGGCAAGTATGGTGAGCTGCTGCTGCTACTGTTGGGCTATCACCTTCCTTGAGTTATCCTTTACAACTAGTAAAATTTTATTTGGTGTTGGAGGTTTGAGCTACTTCAGCCACTTGCAAGGAAAGCTTCTTGATCTTAGAAATGATCTTCTTAGAGGTTTGGGATAGGGAGATATACTAACCTTCTTTGGTCTTAAGAGGATCTCAAGTATCCCAAAGGATTACTCTAACAGAACTGGATGGTTATTCTAATAGGTATTGCTCAGGGATAAATATGGCTCTCAACTTATAGCTATGCTCAAGCTGGTCCTTAAAAGTAATACAATCCTCTAAGACATGGTCTAACATGCGGTGGTAGGGGCAATAGCTCGGATCATCGCTCCTGCCCACTTCCTCCGGCCTCTTAGGCTCTGGTAACTGAGAGTTGGGTTTTTTTTAGGAGATTCTTAAAGAATTTCCTAACTACCTCCCTCTTGAATTAATATGGCTTATTCAATTTATCGCCAAGAGTAGGTGAAAGTAGCTATCTGGCGATAGATATGTATACTGCTGCTGGGTAGGCTATTGAGGTGGTGGAAATGGTCATTGTGGCAGCTGTGGTGGCCGGTATGATGGCCGAGGTGGTGGAAGAGGAGGTGGCAAAGGAGGCTGCTGAGCTCATAGTCTCCCATACTAAACTATAGCTGGCTGCTTCCCTTTGTCCACTGACATAATTGCCCTTGGCTTCTTCTCAAACACCTTCTTTGGCTTGGGCCTAGATGCTTGGTTGAGAAAGGGAAGCTGTTTGGCTTCCGCTTATAGGTTAGCCACCTTGTTGATTAATTTCTCAAATGTTTTGATGGTAAAGCCCTTAAGCATGAAGGTGACCGGACCATGGATATTCTTGAGAAGAATCTCAATGGCATGCTGTTTGGACAGTTGTGGTTCGCATTTCATGCTAAGGATAAGCCACTTGAGAATGTAATCAACAAAGGACTAGTTGTCTTTCTATTTCTCTACAATGAGGTCACCAACAGTCATGCTCTACGGAGCTCCAGCAAATCTCTTAATGAAGAGGTGCTCCAACTCAGCAAAAGTCTTCACCGAACATTTGGCTTCATATCAAATGCAACACCTAACAGACTACTACAGAAAAGGCGGAAGAGGAGTGCGTTGCTATCACCAGTGTTACAACAGTTAGCTCTAAAGTGTGCAATGTGTTGTCGTGGGCTCCCACTGCCATCAAAGATCTTGAAGGATGGTGGCACAAAATCTTAAATAAAAACCTGGACCTAAAAACTAAATCTAAAAATAAATAAAAAATAAAACTAAACCTAAACCTAAAATAAACTAAACCTAAACCATAAACTAAATAAAATAAAATAAACTTGAAAAAAACATAAAAATAAACCTAAGAAAAAAGCTAAAACATAAACCTAAAAAAATAAAATAAAAACCTAAACATATTCCTAAAAATAAAAAATAAGACCTAAACCTAAAAAATAAAATAAAAATAAAACTAAAGTAAAAAACTAAAAATAAACCTAAACCTAAACCTAAACCTAAAAAATAAATTGAAATAAAAAAACTAAACTAAAATAAATAAGCCTAAAATAAATAAACTAAACTAAATAAAAATTAAAAATAAACCTAAATAAAAATAAAAAATAAAATAAGCTAAAATTAATAATAAATAAATAAAATAAACCTAAACCTACTAGTTTACTTAATTTAAAAAAAAAAACCCTAAACCCTAAACCCTAAACCCAATATTCTAAATCGTAAACCCTAAACCTCAAACCATAAAAGTAACCCTAAACCCTAAACCCTTAACTTAAAACCCTAAACCTAAATTAAAACCTAACCTAAACTCTAAACTAAACTTAAACCTAACCCTAAACCTAAACCTAAACTTAAACCCTAAACCTAAACTAAACCAAACTAACCCTAAACTCAAACCCTAAACCATAAACCCTAAACCAACTTAAAACCTAAAACCCTAAACCTAAAGCCTAAAACCCTAAACCTAAACCTAAACCCTAAACTACTAAACTGCTAACCCTAAACCACAAACCCTAAAACTAAACCCTAAAGCCTAAACACTAAACGCTAAACCTAAACCTTAAAGCATAACCCTAAACCCTAAACCATAAAACCCTAAACCCTAAAACCCTAGACCCTAAACCCTATAACATAAACCCTAAAAACTTAAAAACCCAAACATAAACTAAATATAACCTACAAATAAAATAAATAACAAAAACTAAACCTAAAGAAAATAAAAAATAAAATAAAATGAAAACCTAAACTAAAACTTAAACCTAAACTTAAAAATAAAATAAAATAAACTAATAAAAATAAACTAAAATAAAATAAAAAAACCTAAACTAGACTAAAAAATAAAATAAACTTATGAATAAAAAACCTAAATAAAATAAAAACTAAATATAAAATAAAAATAAAATAAACCTAAAATAAAATAAACTAAAAACTAAATAAAAACCAAAACATAAACAATAAACCTAAATATAAATAAAAATAAAACCTAAACCCTAAACTAAAAAAAAAAGAACCTAAACATAAAATAAGAAAAATAAAATAAACCTAAACTTAAGTTAAAATAAAATAAACTAAAATAAATAAAACCTAAACCTAAACCTAAAATAAACTAAACCTAAACCCTAAACTAAATAAAATAAAATAAACTAGAAATAAACATAAACCTAAACTAAAAAATAAAACCTAAAAATAAACCTCATAAAAACCAAAAATCAAAACCTAAGAAAATAAAATAAAAATCTAAACCTAAACCTAAAATCAAAAAATAATACTTAAACCTAAAAAATAAAATAAAAATAAAATCAAACTAAAAAATAAAATAAACCTAAACCTAAACCTAAAAAATAAATTAAAATAAAAATAAGAAATAAAGTAAATAAACCTAAACCTACTAGTTTACATAATTTTTTTAATAAAAAATTCCTAAACCATAAACCCTAAACCTTAAACCCTAAATGCTAAACTATAAACCCTAAACCCTAGACTTAAAAATTAACCCTAAACCCTAAACTTACAACCCTAAACTTACAACCCTAAAAAACCCTAAACCCTAAACTCAAAACCCTAGACACTAAACCTTAAACCCTAAACCCTAAACCCTAAACCCTAACCCTAACCATAAAACACTAAATCGTAAACTTTAAACCATAAACCCTAAACCCTAAGCTAACCCTAAATCTTAAATCATAAGAACCCTAAACCCTAAAGCCTAAACACTAAATTCTAAACACTAAACCCTAACACTAAACCTTAAACCCTAAAACCCCAAACCCTAAAGCCTAAACCCCAAACCCTAAAAACCAAAATACCTACACCTAAACTAAATAAACCTAAAAAATAAAATAAATAAATAAAAACTAAACCTAAATAGAAAAATAAAATAAAATAAAGACATAAACTAAAACCTAAAACCTAAACCGAAAAATAAAATAAAATAAAAAATAAAAATAAACTAAATTAAAATAAAGAAAAAACTAAACTAAACTAAAAAAAATAATAGAAACCTAACAATTAATAACCTTAATAAGATAAAACTAAACATAAAATAAAATAAAATAATATAAAAACTGAACCTAAAAAATAAACTTAGAAATAAAACTTAAACCCTAGACTAAGAAAAAAACCTAGACCTAAACTAAAAATAAAATAAACAAAATAAAATAAACCTAAACCTAAACTAAAATAAACTAAACTAAGATAAATTAAACCAAAACCTAATCCTAAACCTAAACTAAATAAAATAAAGTAAATTAAAAATAAACTTAAACCTAGACTAAAAAATAAAACCTAAAAATAAACCTAAAAACTAAACCTAAAAAAATAAAATAAAATAAAAACCTAAACCTAAAATAAATAAATAAAAAAACTCAACTTAAAAATGAACCTAAACCAAAACCTAAACCAAAAAATAAACTAAAATAAAAAATTGAAACTAAAATAAAAAACCTAAAATTATTAAACTAAATTAAATAAAAATAAAAAATAAACCTAAATAGAAAGAAAAATTAAAATAATCTAAAATAATTAAACAAAATAAACTAAATAAACTAAATAAACCTAAACCTACCGGTTTACTTAATTTTAAAAAAAAAATGTAAACCATAAACCCTAAAATCTAAAACTAACACTAAATTCTAAACCCTAAACCTACAACACTAAACCCTAAACCCTAAACCCTAAAAAACCCTAAACCCTATTCCCTAAATCCTAAACCCTAATTCCTAAAATCTAATCCTAATCCCTAAAACCAAAAAGCATAATTCCTAAAATCCTGAACCTTAAACCCTAAACCCTAAATCCTAAACTGTAAACCCTAACCCTAAACCCCAAACCCTAAACCTAAACATAAAGTAACTAAATAAATTAAAAAGTAAACCTAAACCCTAAAACCTTATAAACCTAAACTTAAACCTAAACTCTAAGAATGGGCAGAACCTTGACGTTAGAAACATCACCGTCAACTAGGCTCAGTCTAGATCTGGTGATCGAGGCGAAGGCGAAGGCGGCAATTATCATAGTGGTGGTGAGGGATCTAGAGGTACTGGTGGAAATGGAGGTGGTGGTCGGAGCAGTGATGGTTATAGAGGCGGGAGGACTGACAGAGGTTATAGCCATGGTGGTGATGGAGGGAAAGATTAGGGACATGATGGTCAATCACACTACTTAAGAGGCCGAGGTGGTTCTGATGGGAACAAGAGAAATTGAAGAACGATTGATCTGATGTGCTGCTTACGAAACTATTTTTTTTACATTAGAGATGGTTCTAGTTATCTATGGTTTTTAATTTGCTCTATGCATGCTCACTTTTTATCTATGTCATCGCTTGTCTCTTAGAAAATTTGGTGTGTTACTTGGTTGATGAAATCAAAAAGAAGAAATGTTGAATCTGAGTTTTTTCTCTATAAAAGAAAAAACCAAAAACCCTAAACTAAACCAAAACACTATACCTAAAACCTAAATCCTAAACCCTAAACCATAAACCATAAAATACTATAAACCCTAAACCCTAAACCTTAAACCCTAAATCCTAATCCTAAACCCTAAACCCTAAACCCTAAAGGCATAAACACTAAAACCCTAAACCCTAAACCCTAAACCCTACATGCTAAACTTGAAACCCTAAACTCTAACCTTAAACTCCAAACCCTAAATGCCAAACCCTAAACCTAAACCTAAAGTAATTAAATAAATTAAAAAATAAGCTGAAAACCTAAAACCTAATAAACCTAAACATAAACCTAAACACTAAGAATGAGCAGAACCTTCATGGCAAGAACATAATTTTCAACTAGGCTCAGTCTAGATCTGGCAGTGGTGGCAAAGACGACAGTTATCGTAGTGGTGGTGGGGGATCTAAGGTGATGGTGGATATGGAGGTGGTGGTTAGAGTGGTAGTGGTTGTGAAGGCGGGAAGAGCGATGGAGGTTATAACCATGGTAGTGGCATAGGGAGAGATCAAGGATATGATGGTGGATCCTGCTACTCAAGAGGCTAGGGTTATTTTGATGGGAACTGTAGAAACTAAGAATGGTCGATCCGATCTGCTACTTATGGAACCGTGTCTTTACAGTAGAGATGGTTCTAGTTATCTAGGGTTTTTGATTTGCTCTATGTGTGCTCAATTTTTATCTATGTCATCCCTTATGTCTTAGAAAAATTGGTGTGCTACTTAGTTGATGAAATCAAAAAGAAGAAGTGTTGAATATGAATTTGTTCTTTGTTAAAAAAAATTCAAAAACCTTAAACCCTAAACCAAAACTTGAATCCTAGACCTAAAACCTAAACCCTAAACACTAAACCCTAAAAATCCTAAACTTTAAATCCTAAACCCTAATCCCTAAACCCTAAAACCCTAAATCATAAACCCTAAACCCTAACCCCAAACGCTAAACCCTCAACTAACCCTAAACCATAAACCCTAAACCCTAAACCCTAAAAAGCTAACAACCTAAACCTAAACTAAATAAAACCTAAAAATAAAATAAATAAATAAAACCTAAACCAAAATAAAATAAAAAAATAAAATAAAATAAAAACCTAAACTAAAACCTATACCTAAACCTAAACCTAAAAGGAAAATAAAATAAAAAATAAAAACTAAATTGAAATAAAATAAATAAAAAGCTAAACTAAAGTAAAAAAAATAAAAAATCTAAATAAAATAAAAATTAAGCCTAAAATAAAAATAAAATAAACCTAAAATAAAAATTAAAGATAAATCTAAACCTAAAAAATAAAACCTTAAAATAATTAAAAAATTTAACTTAAACCCTAAATTAAAAAGCAGAAACCTAAACCTAAAAGAAAAATAAAATAAAAATAAACATAAACTAAAATAAACTAAAATAAACTAAACTAAAATAAACAAAACCTAAACCTAAACCTAAACCTAAACCTAAAGCCTATATAAAATAAAATAAACTAAAAATAAACCTAAACCTAAACTAAAAAATAAAACCTAAAAATAAACCTAAAATAAAAACCTAAAACCTAAACCTAAAAAAAATAAAATGATAACCTAAACTTAAACCTAAAAAGAAAAAATAAAATCTAAGCATAAAAAAGAAAATAAAAATAAAACTAAACTTAAAAATAAAACTAAACCTAAACCTAAACTTCAAAAATAAACTAAAATAAAAAACCTAAACTAAAATAAATAAAATTAAAATAATTAAACTAAACTAAATAAAAATAAAAATAAAAAATAAATTAAACTAAAATAAATAAATAAAAACTGAATAAACCTAAACCTGCTAGTTTAATTAGTTAAAAATAATAATAACACTAATCCCTAAATCCTGAACCCTAAGCCTACAACACTTAACCTAAACCCTAAACCTTAAAACCCTAAACCTAAACCCTAAAACCCTAATCCCTAAAGCTAAACCCTAAACCCTAAACCCTAAATCCTAAACCCTAAACACTAAATCTTAAAACCATCTAACCTAAACCTAAACAAAATAAAACTTAAAAATAAAATAAATATATAACCCAAACCAAAATAAAATAAAAAGCAAAGTAAAATAAAAACCTAAACTAAAACCTAAACATAAAATTAAAAAAAACAATTAAACTAAAATAAAATAAATAAAAACCTAAACTAAGCTAAAAAATAAAATAAACCTAAAAATAAAAAAATCTAATATAAAAACCTAAAACCCAAACCTAAAAAATAAATAAAAACTTAAACCTAAACCTAAAACTAAAAAATAAAACCTAAACCTAAAAAATAAAATAAAAATACAACTAAACTAAAAAATATGCATAAACTTAAACCTAAACCTAAAAAAATAAACTAAAATAAAAAACCTAAACTAAAATAAATAAACCTAAAATAAATAAACTAAACTAAAAATAAATAAAAATTAAACCTAAATAAAAATAAATAAATAAAATAAACTAAAATAAATAAATAAAATATAAATAAACTAAATCCTAATAATTTTTTAAAACCCTAAACCCTAATCCTTAAATGCTAAACACTACATCCTAAGCCCTAAACCCTAAACCCTAAATAATAAAACTAACCCTAAATCCTAAATCTACAACCCTAAACCCTAATCCCTAAAGGATAAATGCTAAATCCTAAACCCTAAACCCTTATCCCTAAATGCTAAACACTAAATTGTAAACCCTGAACCATAAACCCTAAATAATAAAACTAACCCTAAACCCTAAATCTACAACCCTGAACCCTAAAACCCTAAACCCTAAACCCTAAAACCCTAAACCCTAAACCTTAACCATAAACCCTATACCTTAAATGCATAAACCCTAAAACCCTAAACCATAAACCCTAAACCCTAAACACTAAACACAAAACCATAACCAAAATCCCAAACCTAAACCTAAAGTAGCTAAATAAATTAAAAAATAAACCTAAACCCTAAAACCTAATAAACCTAAACCCAAAGAATGGGCAGAACCTTGACGGTAGGAATATCACCGTTAACTAGGCTCAATCAAGATTTGGTGGTGGGGGTGAAGGTGGAGGCAGCAGTTATTGCAGAGGTGGTGGGAGATCTAGAAGTGCTGGTGGTTGTGGTGGTTGTGGAGGTTGTGGTCAGAGTAGTGGTGGTTATGGTGGTGGGAGGATCAATGTTGGTTATAGCCATGGTGGTGGTGGAGGGAGAGATCAGGGATATGATGGCGGATCTCGCTACTTGAGAAGTAGGGGTGGTTCTGATGGGAATTGGAAAAAATGAAGAACGATGATCCGATCTGCTGCTTATGGAACTGTGACTTTACAGTAGAGATGGTTTTACTTATTTAGTGCTTTTGATTTTCTCTATGGGTGCTCATTTTTTATCAATGTCATCACTTGTGTCTTAGAAAACATGGGGTGCTACTTGGTTGACAAAATTGAAAAGAAGAAATGTTGAATCTGGATTTGTTCTCTCTTAAAAAATATACTTTAAACCCTAAAGACTAAACTAAATCTTAAACCCTAAACCATAAACCCTAAACCCTAAACCCTAAAAACCCTAAACCTTAAACACTAAACCCTAAATCTTAAACCATAAACCCTAAGCCCTAAACCTTAAACCTTAAACCCTAAACCCTAAATCATAATCCCTAAATCATAATCCCTAAACCTTAAGCCCTAAACCCTAAAACCTTAAACCTTAAATCTTAAACCCTAAACCCTATAACCATAAACCCTAAAACCTAAAACTAATAACCCTAAACCCTAAACCCTAATCCCCAAACCCTAAACCCTAAATCTTAAACCATAAATTAACCCTAAACCTTGAATAAAGATGTCATTAAGAGTAGATCTAAAAAATGACCTAATCCTAACATAGTTATGGTAGCTAAAGAAAATGTCTTCAAGAGACTTTCCCTTGACTATTAGAGATTTGAATACCGGAAAACATAACCCAAAATCATACTATAATATCATATATTATGGTATAATGTAGCATCATATATTTGAGCATGTTGTGATGTGTTTTTGGATGTTATAAGATGTTTTGAAATGCTTTTGCATATTATGGTATTATGCCCTATAGTCTATATTAATATAAATCATAAAAATATTGATTTAATAAATTAGATGATGAAAATTATTAAATTTGAAGTGGGAATTAGGTTATAGTATGAAAGGTGTGCAACGCCACTTGTAGTCTAAAAAGTAAGATTTTATGTTCAAAATAAATATTATATGTTGTAGTCTAGTATAACATCATACAACATAATATATTATTCTGCACATTTTAAATACTTTAGTATTTTACAATTATGCAGTCGAGCCTACATTAGCATTATTTATTAAAATGTTGATTTATACTTTAAAATGGTGGAATTTGGCCAAATTCATAATAGGTAGAGCATGTCATCTTAATATATTATTTCAATTTAAACTATGTAAGTGATATGAATAAAATATATAGTTTTTTATTATTTAGACTAATATTATAATTTTTTATCTTAAGCAATCCCTTGTGATGTGATATGCAATTTAATATAATGTAATATGTTATAATGCGTTATAATATAGGATGACATAACATAGTGTAGCATCATGCATTATAGCATACTATTGTATATTACTACTTATTCTGTAGCATATTTTAGTTTGTTATAGTATGATGCAGTAGAGTTTGTACTGGAATAATTTATAAAAATACTGATTTATAGGCTGAGATGGTGGGATTTGGCCAAATTTAAGTTAAGCTTTAGGGGACATCATTGGGGGTGTGCTATGGTGTGTTATTTAATCAAAAGAATGGAATTTTATATCCAAAATAAATGTTCAATTTTCAACAAAATATTTTAAATTTTTTACTTAAAGTGATTCATTTTAAGGTGTAATGTAAGATAATATATTATATGAAAACTTATTAAAATATAATGTACATAACAATATAACTTCAGGTATATATATGAATGTGATGGTGTGTTGCTAAATGTTACTGTACATTTAGTATGTTTCACTTTTGTTATAATACATTGGGTAAAAACTCACAAAAATGTTAATTTTAAGGTTGTGATTGAAGAATTTGGCTAAATTCATGGCTCACACCAAGAAGCAACACCAAAATTATGCTATTTTGTACCATTTCTAATAGAAAAATAACAATTTTACATCCAATATGAACATTATTCATATTTTGAAACAATTTTGTTATTTTTTCCTTTTAAGTGATTTTAATGAGGTGTAATGTTAGAAAGTATATTATATTATAACAAATTAAAATATAACATCATATATTATAAGCTAATATAGTGTGTTAATTCACACTATAATATGTTTACCATGATATTATATAGTTAGTTTGAGCTTGTAGCATCACAAATCATAAAATGTTAATTACAATGTTAAGATGATGTAATTTGAACAAACACATTGTTAGGCTTTTGGTTGAAGTATTAAAGGTGTGCATAAGTGAAGAAATAAGATTTGATGAGAATTCCATGTCAATTACAAGGAGGGAGATCCTCTAGGGGATCACACATACATTGGACAGAACATGTGAGGGGTCTATGTCGAGGGCATAGAAGAAGAAAATCTACTGGGGATAAGGTTGAATTTAATTTGATTATATGATTTATTGAAAGAAGATCCACTGGGGATAAGAATCTATAATCCACTAGGGATTAAGATCAAATCGAATTTAAGTTATTTTGTTTTAATTGATGTGGAGGCATATCTGCTAGAGATATAAGGTTGAGTCCGCTAGGGATCGGGTATATGAACCTTCCACTAGGGAAGCAGGTTTGGGCTATCTGCTAGGAATTGGGATTAGAATTTGATTTCATAGATTTGTTTGGGGATGTATCCACTGGGTATAAGAGTTTGTTTGGATTTCTTTGATTTAGACTCTACTGGGGAGTTGGTTTAATTTGGCTCCACTAGGGAGGTTGGTTTTGAATTTGAATTATTTTCTTGACTTGTTTATATATGATTTAGGGCTCCACTTGAGAGAAGGGTATGATTTAACTCCATTGGGAAAATTAGAATGGGTTTAATTTAATCTGAGTTAATGTATGGACCCTATCTGTGTATGATGGACCCACTGAGATGGAGCTATATCAGCCTTGACCTACCTCAGGTTTACAAATCAAAAGGGATAGTCTACCGGCTGTGGGTAAAGCTAGCCAACCTAAAGGGTTGCCTTTAGGTGTGCAACGGTTGTTCTAGGAAGAAGGCGTAGCATACTTACATCTTCCAAAGCAAGGAACAACTGCTGGGTGACCTATTGAATGCATAATAAATCAAACCTGACCTACAGAGACTACTTAGTGAATGTCGTTGGGAACTTTTGTCAACTCAAAAGTAGTCAAGATTAATTTTAGCTTAATTTGAAGTGATTTTATATGGTTTATTTGGTTTAGTTTGCTTTCAAATTGAGGGCATATCTGCTGGGGATGTGAGCTCAGTCAAATTTGATAGATTTAATTTATGGACCATGTTGGTGTGCGATGGACCCACTGAGAAGGGGTTATATCAGACTTGTCATATCTTAGATTTACAAATCCAATGGGATAAACTACTGGCCATGGGGTAGGGCTAGCCAACCTAAGGGGTTGCCTTTCGGTGTGTAACAGCGGTGCTAGGAAGAAGCATAGTAGACTTACATCTTCTAAAGCAGGGAACAACTGCTGGGGTGACTTGTTGGCAGCATAACAAATCAAACCCTACTTAAGGGAGACTACTGAGTGAATGTCGTTGGGGACTTATATCAACTCAAGAGTAGTAAGGTGATTCCTATAGGGAGTTTTGTTGACACTTTCCTAAAGATAGGATATCTGCTTGGGAAAAGGTACCACTAGGGGTGTCCTCCTAATCTACAAGTGAATGTATATTTTATTTATATGTTTATGTAGATCCTGTTGGTGTGTGAGGGACCACAATAAGAAGGGGCTATGTCAGCATTGACCTATCTCAAATTTGCAAGACCAAGCGAGAATCTGCACATCCACAGGATGGATTCTCCAACCATAGGGGTGGTTACTAGGAAAGGGAAACTGTCCAATTCAATAGTAACCCAGGTAGTGTCTAAATGGAGTAGTAGAGGAAGCGATCCAAATATATTGACCATAGGGGAAGTGCTACTAGGGTTGTTATCTTGAGCCCTGGAAAAGAAAGCCTATAGGTGTACGATGGCTAATTCAAGGATAAAGCATAGCAGACTTATATCTGCCATGAGTGGCCAATCCTAAGGTGCGAGAACCAACCAACCTAAGGTGTATCCATCAATATAGTGATAACAAACCAACCTAAAGTGCTTGACGGTGTGCAATAATCAATCTAGAAAGAAAGCATGTAGGCTTACAACTCTCAAGAGAAACTGATCATCGGGATAGTCTGTCGTCAGCAAGACAGATGTTATCTGACCTAGAGCGACAATTAAGCGGGGTGCCTCGAGGAAGGACTCGACCGAGACTTGAAGCAATCAAGAGAGACGGAGCTACTAGTGGACTTAACCTAAACCTCAAATATACTCTACCCAATCAGTGTAAGAAGGCTAATCCAAGAAGAAAGCATAATAGACTCACATCCTCTTAAACAAAGCCAACATGAGGTAGCTTACTGGCCATGCAGTAAGGCCTACCAAACAAACAAGGCCTTCGTCAGTGTGTAGTGGCAAAGTAATGAAGGAAAGCATAGAAGACTTACATCCTCTTGATTGCATAAAAAAGCAAGAATGCCACTGGGGTGACACACTAGTAGGGTGGCACGTCAGCCCGACCTAGAGCATCTACTGAGTGAGTGCCGCTGGGGGTGTTATCTCAACTCAGAGCAGCCCGAGATAAAAGATATGTATTTTTTTTTATATTTATGTTTAGTTTATGTTTGTGTTGTGTCGATGAAGGATATGACACTGCTCGGGTTCCTTACACCTAACCTAAAAACATCATGGCAGATTCGCAAATAAGAATACTTTCAACATGGAAGCGATTGAATTCAAAATAGAATTTTCAGTAATGATAACTATTTTCTAACATGATTTATAATATTTCTTTAGGTAGAACCCATTGATTGGAAGATCCTGGCACTCCTCCCAGGGCCTCCCAAAACTAAAATAAGCTCTCCTACTTGAATAGCTCAGGGATGGACCAACTTGTTGTGAGCTTCAATCATTTTATCTTTGTACAAGTTGAGGTTTTGGCATGCTCGCAGGTGTCTCTTCTCCAAATCTTCAAGCTCTTCTAAAGGCAGCTTGGCATTCTACTCTGTTGTGATCTTGCTACCCATAGCTATCTTTAGTGATGGGAGTTGGACTTCTAATAGTAGAACGGCTTTGGACCCATACACTAAAGAGAAAGGAGTAGACTGAGTTGGAGTCCTATATGTGATGCGGTAGGCCCACAAGGCATCAACTAATTGCTCATTCCACTATCGCTCTTTATTGTTGAATGTCTTCTTTAGTATTTGGATGAGATTTTATTGAAGGCTTCTGCTAAGTCGTTTGTCCTCAAGTAATTGATGGTATAATATCTCCAATCTATGTTGTGTCATCGGGCAAAGTTGTTGATCTCGATGCTCTTGAATGTAGTACCATTATCTGATATAATTAGTCAAGGCACTCTAAACCTATATACAATATGGTTCCTAAAAAACTAGAGTACATGCTGAGCTGTCACCTCTCTGAACAAAATCAATTTCACCCATTTAGAAAAGTAGTCAGTAGCAGCTAAGTCGAATCAATGAACTTTGGAAGAAGGAGGATCAATCGGACCCACTATGTCGATACCCCAACACTCGAATGGCCATGAGGCCAATGTAGGATGTAGAATGTTGGGTGGTTGGTGTAGGACCACACCGTGTATTTGACATTGGTGGCTCGCCTAGCCGTATCCATGTAATCTTTGATCATTGATGACCAGTTGTATCATATTCTTTTGATCTTGGCTTTCATCTTCGAACCAGATTGGTTAGCTCTACATAATCCTAAGTGTACCTCAGTCAAGATCTTATGGGCTTCATGCTTATCTAAACAACATAACCACATATGATCGAAAGAAAATCAGTACAAGACACTATCCACAAAAGTGTAAGAATGTGTTCTCTACTTCATCTGATGAGCTTGGGACTTCTTTTGAGCTATTTTTCCTTTATTTAGGTAATCAATGAATGCTTTCCTCTAATCTAACTCCTCATCCATCTTGGCAATGGCAACCTCCCCTTCAAGAGTGTACTTTTTGATGAGTTCAATATCAATAAAAGATAATACTTGTCTATTTTGGACCTTTATTGATATGGACTCATCCTCTAGATATGTTAATTCCTTGGCAAGCTTGGATAAATCATACGCTATGACATTCTCTCTATAAGGAATCCCCTATGGTGTACTTGTGGTAGTGATGGAGCTTGGGCTCTATAGCTTTATAGGACCTAGTGATTTGGTTGATAATTAGTTGAGAATCCCCGAAGATGTTGATGTTCTGGATTTTTAAAGTAACGACTAACTCCATACTGGCAATCAGAGCCTTATATTTGACTTCGTTGTTGGTGCAAGGATTGGAAAGATGATATGAGAATCTCATCACATCGTGGTTGGGAGTTAAGAGAACTATTCCTACATTAAGCAAAGAGTCAGCAAGAACTAGGTGTGATGCTAAGAAATCTGCTAGCACTTGTCCCTTCTCTGCACAAAGGTGTACGAAAGTAATGTCAAACTGTGAGAGGATCAAGGACCGTTGTGCCAACCATCTAGATAGTGTCGGCTATGTCATAAGATACTGTAGTGGATTGATCTCAGAGATTAAGTTCACCTTATGAGGAAGCAAGAAGTGTTGTAGCTTTTAGGATGCAAAGATTAAGCTAGGCAATGCTTCTCAATGAGTGGATAATTAGCCTCAGTAGGGATTAAATGACGGCTGAGGTAGTAGAGTGTGTTTTTATTCCCTTCATCATTGGCTTGGGCCAATAAAGCACCAAGGGAGTTGTGTAATGCAGAAGTGTAAAGTATGAGTAGCAGCCGGCAGCGTCATCAGGTAATGCTTGATGTCTTCGAAGGAATGCTCATACTTGTCATCCCACATAAACTTGGCATCCTTTTTGTCAAGTACTGAGAATGGCTGACATCTTCTCGATAGGTTGGATATAAAGCATCTTAGATATGCCAACCACCCCTGGAATGATCTGAGTTGAGTTAAACTTTCACGGGGTGGCATTTCTATTATCGCCTTGATCTTCTCTAGATCGATTTCGATTCCCTAGTGTCAGACAACAAACCCGAGGAATCTCCCTGAAGCTACTGTGAAAGCACACTTTAGGGGCTTCATTTTGGGGTTAAATTGTCTTAACTATTCAAAAACTTCTCTCAAGTCAAAGAGAAGGTCTTCCTTTTCTCTACTTTTGACCACGAGATCAACAATATAGCACTCAACTTGATAAAAGAGTTCGTCGAAGATTCGAGTCCAAAATAAAATTCTAAACTAAAACCTAAATCTAAAACTAAAAATAAATTAAACTAATTAAAACAAACTAAAATAAAATAAATAAGAACTTAAAATAAACTAAATAATAAAATAAACCTAATAATAAAAACTAAAATAAAATAAAAACTAAACATAAAATAAAAATAAAATAAACCTAAAATAAACTTAAAATAAAATAAAATAAAAACTAAATAAAAACCAAAACCTAAAAAATAAACTTAAAATTAAATAAAAAAATAAAACATAAACCCTCAACTAAAAAAAAAAACTAAACCTAAAATAAAAATAAAATAAACAAAATAAAATAAACCTAGACTTAAACTAATATAAACAAAACTAAAAAAATAAAACCTAAACTTAAAACTAAATAAAATAAAATAAACTAAACTAAAAATAAAACTAAACCTAACCTAAAAAATAAAACCTAAAAATAAACCTAAAATTAAAGCCTAAAACCTAAACCTAAAAAAATAAAATAAAAACCTAAACCTAAACCTAAAAATAAAAAATAAAAACTAAACCTAAGAAATAAAAAAAAAAATTCAACTAAAAATTAAACCTAAACCTAAAAAATAAACTAAAATAAATAACTTAAACTAAAATAAATAAACATAAAATAAATAAATGAAACTAAATAAAAATAAAAATAAAAACTAAATAAAAGTAAAAAAATAAAATAAACTAAACTAAACAAACTAAATAAACTTAAACCTACCAGTTTACTTAATTAAAATAAAAACCACATAAACCCTAAATCCTAAACCCTAAACCCTAAACCCTAAACCCTAAACCCTAAAAAACCATAAACCCTAAATAAACTAAATAAACCTAAACCTAAACCTATCGATTTAATTAATTTTAAAAAAAGCCCTAAACCCTAAATGCTAAAACTAACTCTAAACTCTAAACCTACAACCCTAAACCTACAACCTTAAACCCAAAATCCTAAATCCTAGCCCCTAAAAAACCTTAAACACTAAACCCTAAACCTTATACCCTAAACCCTAATCCTTAATCCCTAAACTTTAAAATCATAAACCCTAAAACCCTAAACCCTACACCGTGAACCATAAATGCTAAACCCTAAACCCTAACCCTAAACCCTAAATCTTAAAACCCAAATCCTAAACCTAAACCTAAAGTAACTAAATAAATTAAAAAATAAACCTAAACCCTAAAACTTAATAAACCTAAACCAAAACCTAAACCTTAAGAATGGGCATAACCTTGACGGAAGGAACATCACTGTCAACCAGGCTTAGTCTAGATCTGGTGATGGAGGTGAAGGCAGAGGCAGCAGTTATCACAGTGGTGGAGGGGAATCTGGAGGTGCTGGTGGATATGGTGGTGGTGGTCGAAGTAGTGGTGGTTATTAAACCGACGGAGGTTACAGTGGTGGTGGTGGTGGAGGGAGAGATTGGGGATATGATGGTGGATCTAACTACTCGAGAGGCCAGAGTGGTTCTGATGGGAACTGGAGAAACTAGAGAAATTGGAGAATGGCTGATCTGATCTGCTGCTTATGAAATTATCTTTATAGTAGAGATGGTTATAGTTATCTAGGGTTTTTTTATTTGCTTTATGCATGCTCATGTTTTATCTATGTCATCGTTTGTTTCTTAGAAAACTTGGTGTGTTACTTGGTTGATGAAATTGAAAAGAATAAATGTTCAATCTGAATTTGTTCTCTGTTAAAAAAAATTCTAAACCCTAAACCTTAAACTAAAACGTGAACCCAAGACTTAAAACCTAAACCCTAAACCCTAAACCATAAACCCTAAAAACCCTAAATCCTAAACCCTAAACCCTAAACCCTAAATCCTAAAACCCTAAACCCTAAACCAAAAACTCTAAAACCCTAAGCATTAAACCCAACACCCTAAAACTTAAATCCAAAACCCTAAACCTTGAACCCTAAATCTTAAACTCTAAACCCCAAACCATATACCCAAAACCTAAACCCTCAACTAACCCTAAACCCAAAACCTTAAACACTAAACCATAAAAGCTAAAAACCTAAACCTAAATAAAATAAAACTGAAAAAAAAATAAATAAGAAAACCAAAACCAAAAAAAATAAAAAAATAAAATAAAATAAAATGAAAACTAAAACAAAAACCTAAACCTAAACCTAAACCTAAACCTAAAAAAAATAATATAAAAAATAAAAACTAAACTAAAATAAAATAAATGGAAACCTAAACTAAACAAAAAATAAAAAATGTAAATAAAATAAAAACTAAACCTAAAATAAAACCCTAAACCATAAAATTAACCCTAAAGCCTAAAAAACCCTAAACCTTAAATTAAATAAACTAAATAAACCTAAAGCTATCAATTTACTTAATTCTAAAAAAATCCTAAACCCTAAATCCTAAACCCTAAAACTAACCCTAAACCCTGAACCCTAATCCTACAACCTTAAACCTACAACCCTAAACCCTAAACCCTAAACCCTAAATCCTAAACCCTAAAAAACCCTAAACCCTAAAAGCTAATCCTTAATCCTAAACCCTAAAAGCATAGACCCTAAAACACTAAACCTTAAACCCTACACCATAAACCCTAAATCGTAAACCTGAAATCCCAACCTAAACTCTAAACCCCAAACTCTATACCTAAACCTAAAGTAATTAAAAAAATTAAAAAATAAACCTAAATAATAAAACATAATAAACGTAAACCTAAACCTAAACCCTATGAATGGGCAAAACCTTGATGGAAGGATCATCACCGTCAACTAGGCTCAATCTAGATCTGACGGTGTAGGTAAAGGCGAAAGCGGTGATTATCGCAGTGGTGGAGGGAAATTTGGAGGTGCTGGTGGATATGGAGGTGGTGGTCAGAGCAGTGATGGTTATGGAAGCATTAGAGGTTACAGCTATGGTGGTGGTAGTGGGAGAGATCGGGGAGATGATGGTGGACTTAACTACTCGAGAGGCCAGAGTAGTTCTGATGGGAATTGGAGAAACTGAAGAATGGTCGATTCGATCTACTACTTATGAAATTGTGCCTTTATAGTAGAGATGGTTCTAGTTATCTAGGGTTCCTAATTTTCTCTATGCGTGCTCATTTTTTATCTATGTCGTGACTTGTGTATTAGAAAACTTGGTGTGTTACTTGGTTGATCAAATTAAAAGAATAAATGTTGAATATAAATTTGTTCTGTGTTAAAAAAACTCCCAAAAATGTGAACCATGACCTAACAAAACCTAAACCCAAACCTAAACCCTAAATACCCTAAACCCTAAACCCTAAACCCTAAACCCTAAACCCTACCACAAACCCTAAACCCTAAACCCTAAAAACCACCATATCACTTAAAACCTAAACCAACCCCAAACCCTAAATCCTAAACTCAAATCCCTAAACCCAAACCCTCTAACTAACCCTAAATCTTAAACCCAACCCTAAACTAAATAAAATAAACAAAATAAAACCTAAAATAAATAAATAAAACCTAAACCAAAATAAAATATAATAACTAAAACCTAAACTAAACCCTAAACATAAACCTAAACCTAAAGGAAAATAAAAGAAATAAAACTAGGTTAAGATAAAATAAATAGCCTAAAAACTCAAAAATAAATCTCAATAAAATAAAATTAAACCTAAAATAAACCCAAACCCCTGAGCCATTCTACCCTAAACCACTAAACCATAAATTAACCTAAACCAAACCATCCAACTATTAACTAAAATAAACTCTGTGGGTTTGCTTGATTCTAGAATGCTAAATCTAAAATCTTAAACCCTAAACCCTATAAAACCATGATGCCAAAACTAACCCCTAAACCTGAACCCACCACCTGCACCCTAAACCTAACTAAACCATAAACCTGCCTAAAACAAAATATACCCTAACCACAAACCTAAACCCAACCCACCTAACCTACCCTAACTAACCCTAAAAAGCTAAAAACCAACTAAATAAAACCTACAAATAAAATAAATAAAAACCAAATATAAAATAAATAAAACTTAAACTAAAACCAAAACTTAAATAAAATAAACCTAAACCTAAATAAATTTACACTAAACCTAAACACTAAAATAAAATATAATAAACTAAATAAATCTAAACTAAACTAGAATAATACCAAAATAAACCTAAAATAATGCCCAATCCCTAAACTGAAAATATAATGAAACCTAAACCTAAAATAAAAAAATTAAACTAAACCTAAAATATAAAATAAAATAAAATAAACTAAACTATAAACCTAAACTAAAAAAAATAAACTAATAAATACCAAATAAATAACTATACTAAATAAAATAAAAGTAAACCTAAATAAAATAAAAATAAAATAAAATAAATAAACTAAATAAACTAAACCAGTTTACCTAATTTAAAAAAAACCTACCCTACCCACCCTAAAACCCTAAACCTAAACCTGGCCCTAACAAATGCTAAATCCTAAAATCTTAAACCCTACTATCCTAAATCCAAACCTTAAAACCCTAAAACCTACAACCCTAAACCATAAACCCTAAAACCCTAAAAACCTAAAACCTAAATAAACTAAATAATCCTAAAATAAAATAAAATAAAAAAACCTAAACTTAAATAAAATAAAAATAAAAAAACCAAAACTAAACTTAAACCAAATCTAAACCTAAACCTCAACCTAAAATAAAATACCAAATAAAACTAAACAAAATAAAATAAATAAAACCTTAAATAAAATAAAATAAACCTAAAATCATAACTAAATAAATTAAAATTAGACATAAAATAAAATAAACTTACAATAAAATAAAATAAAAACTAAATAAAAACCTAAGCCTAAAAAATAAATAAAAATTAAAAAAAAAACTTAACCAAAAATAAAATAAATAAAAAAAATCTAAACCTGAACTAAAATGAACTAAACTAAAATAAATAAAGCATAAACCTAAATCCTAAACTAAATAAAATAAAATAAACTAAAAATGAACCTAAACATAAACTAAAAAATAAAACATAAAAATAAACCCAAAATAAAACCTAAAACCTAAACTATATGAAATAGAAACCTAAACCTAAAAAAATAAAATAAAACTAAAATAAAATAAATAAAATAAACTAGTAAAACTAAACCTAAACCTAAAATAATAAAACCAAACTAAATAAAATAAAATAAAAATAAAATAAACTAAAATAAATTAAAAATAAAATAAATAAACTAAATAAACTAAAATGGTTTGCTTAATTTTTTATTTAAAACCCTAAACCTAAACCCACCAAAACTAACCTCCTCAACCCCTGACCTAAATCTGACCTAAACCTCCCTCCCTAAAAAAACCCAGGCCCTAACCTAAATCTACCCTACCCTGACCCTCTGACCCTCCCTCTGTCCCAAACTTAAACCTACTACCCTACCCTAAAAGCCTGGGCCCTGACCCTCATCTTACCACCCTAAATGACTAACCTGAGCTAAACCCCAACCAACTGATCCTCACTAGACCTACTGGGCCACCACCCAAACCTGGGCCCTAAACCCTACCCTCCTAACCCTAAATACCTAAATCTAAATACACAAAATAAAATAAATATAAATAAGCTAAATAAAATAAAATTTAAAATAAAAGAAAAACCTAAACTTAAAGCTAAACTTAAACCTAAAAATGAAATAAAATAATAAAATAAAAATAAACTAAAATAAAATAAATAAAAAACTTAACTAATCTAAAAAAATAAAATAAACCTAAGAATAAAAAACCTAAATAAAATAGAAATTACCAATAAAATAAAACTAAAAAAATAAAATAAAAACTAAATAAAAACCTAAACCTAAAATAAGAATAAAATAAACTTAAGCCTAAACTAAAATAAATACAACCTAAACCTAAACATAAAATAAACTAAACCTAAACATAAACCTAAACTAAATAAAATAAAATAAAAAAATAAACCTAAAAACTAAAAATAAACCTAAAAAATAAATCTAAAACCTAAACCTAAAATAAATAAAAGCTAAACCTAAACCTAAAATTAAAAAATAAAACCTAAACCTAAAAAATAAAATAAAAATAAAACTCAACTAAAAATTAAAACTAAACCTAAAAAATAAACTAAAATAAAAAACATAAATTGAAATAAATAATCATGAAATAAATAAACTAAACTAAATAAAATTAAAAAATAGACCTAAATAAAAATAAAAAATAAAAGAAACTAAAATGAACTCAAGTAAAGAAAAAATAAACTAAATAAACTTAAACCTACTGGTTTATTTAATTTAAAAAACCCTAAACCCTAAATCTAAACCCTAACTAAAAACTAAACCTAAACCCCTACCTAAACCCTACAATCCATAACCTAAAACTGACATTAACCCTAAAACCCTATACCCTAAACCCTAAATCGTAAACCCTAAACCCTAAACACTAAATCGTAAAATCCTAAACCCTAAATGCTAAATGCTAAACCCTAAACTATAAAACCTACAACCTTAAACCTTAAAATCCATACCCTAAACCCTAAACACTAAACCCTTAACAATCCATAAACCCTAAGAATGGGCAGAACTTTGATGACAGGAACATCACCGTCAACTCGGCTCAGTCTAGATCTAGAGGTGGAGGTGAAGGCAGAGGTAACGGTTATCACAGTAGTGGTGGGGGATCTGGAGGTGTTGGTGGATATGGAGGTTGTGGTCAGAGTAGTGGTGGTTTTGGAGCCAGGAGGAGCGATGGAGGTTACAGCTATGGTGGTGGCAAAGGCAGAGGTCATGGATATGATGGCGGATCCCGTTACTAGAGAGGCGGTGGTGGTTCTGATGGAAATTGAAGAAATTGAGAATAGCATATCCGATCTACTACTTATGGAATTGTGTCTTTACTATAAAGATGATTCTACTTATCTAGGGTTTTTGATTTGCTCTATGGGTGCTCATTTTTTATCTATGTCATTGCTTATCTCTTAGAAAACTTGGGGTGCTACTTGGTTGATGAAATCGAAAAGAAGAAATGTTGAATCTGAATTTATTTTGTGTTAAAAAAATTCTTAAACCCTAAACCCTAAATCCTATACTAAAACTTAAACCATAAACCTAAAACCAAAACCCTAAACCCTAAACACTTACCTGAAACCCTAAACCCTAAACCCTAAACCCTAAAGCATAAACCCTAAACCCTAAACCCCAAACCCTAAACCCTAAAACCTACAACCTTAAACCTTAAACCCTAAACCCCAAACCTTAAACCATAAACACTAAACCCTAAACTAACCCTAAACCCTAGACCATAAACTAACCCTAAACCCTAAACCTTGAATAAAGATGTCATTAAGAGTAGATCTATAGAATGACCTAATCCAAACATAGTTATGGTAGCTAAAGAAAATGTCTTCAAGAGACTTTCCCTTGACTATTAGAGATTGGAATACCCTAAACCCTAAACCTAAATCATATTATAATATTGTATATTATAGTATAATGTAGCATCATATATTTAAGCATGTAGTGATGTGTTTCTAAATGTTATAAGATGTTTTGAAATGTTTTAGTATATTATGGTATTGTGCCCTATAGTCTATATTATTATAAATCATAAAAATATTGATTAAATAAATGAGATGATGAAATTTGTTAAATTTGAAGTGGGTTGTAGTACCAAAGGTGCTATGCCACTTTTAGTCTAAAGTAAGATTTTATGTTCAAATTAAATATTATATGTTGTAGCATAGTATAGCATCATATATCACAATATATTGTTCTATGCATTTTAAATTCTTTTAGTATTTTACAATCATGCAGTTGGGCCTACAATAGCATTATTTATAAAAATGTTGATTTAGACTTTAAAATGGTGAAATTTTGCCAAATTCATAATAGGTTGAGCATGACATCATAATATATGGTTTCAATTTAAAATATGTAAGTGATACAACTAAAATATATAGTTTTTTATTGTTTAGACTAATATTATGATTTTTTATCTTAAGAAATCCCTTGTGATGTGATATGCAATATAATATAATATAATATGGTATAGTGTGTTATAATATAGGATGCCATAACATAGTGTGGCATCATGCATTATAGCATATTATTGTGTATTACTACTTATTGTTTAGAATATTTTAGCTTGTTATAGTATGATGTAGTAGAGTTTGTACTAGTACAATTCATAAAAATATTGATTTATAGGTTGCGATGATGGGATTTGGCAAAATTTAAGGTAAGCTTTAAGGAACATCATTGGGGGTGTGCTATGTTGTGTCATTTAATCAAAAGAATGGAATTTTGCATCCAAAATAAATGTTCATTTTTCAACCAAATTTGATAAATTTTTTGCTTAAAGTGATTCATTTTAAGGTGTAATGTAAGATAATATATTATATGAAAGAATATTAAAATATAATGAACATATCAAAATAACTTCACAAATATATGAATGTGGTGGTGTGTTACTAAATGTTATTGTACATTTTAGTATGTTTTACTTTGTTATAATACATTGGGTCAAAACTCACAAAAATGTTAATTTGAAGGTTGAGATGGAAGAATTTGGCCAAATTCATGGCACACACCAAGAAGCAATGCCAAAATTAAGCTATTTTGTAGCATTTCTAATAGAAAAATAATAATTGTACATCCAAAATGAACATTATTCATATTTTGATAAAGTTTTGTTATTTGTTCTTTTTGAGTTATTCTAATGAGGTGTAATGTTAGATAATATATTATATTATAGCAAATTATAATATAACATCATATATTATAATATAATATAGTGTGTTAATTCACAGTATAATATGTTTAGCATGATATTGTATAGTTAGTTTGAGCTTGCGCCATCACAAAACATAAAATGCTGATTACAATGTTAGGATGATGTAATTTGAATGAATAAATTGTTAGGCTTTTGGTTGAAGAATTAAAAGTGTGCATAAAAGAATAAATAAGATTTGATGAGAATTCCATGTCAAGGACATGGAGGGAGATCTAGGGATCACATGCACCTTTGGACATGACATCGAGGGGCCTATGTTGAGGGAATAGAAAATCTATAGGTATAAGGTTTGAAGTTGATTTGATTATATGATTTGTGGAAAGAAGATCCGTTGGGGATAAGAACCTATAATCCACTGGGGATTAAGATCGAATTGACTTTAATTTATTTTGTTTTAATTTATGTGGAGGCATATCTGCTTGAGATATGGGCTTGAGTTCACTGGGGAATGGGTAAATGAACCTTCCACTAGGGAAGCAGGTTCAGGCTATCTATTGGGGATTGGGAATTGAGTTTAATTTTATAGATTTTTTTGGGGATGTATCCACTAATATAGTGTGTTAATTCACACTATAATATGTTTAGCATGATATTGTATAGTTTGTTTGAGCTTGCACCATCACAAATTATAAAATGTTGATTACAATGTTAAGATGATGTAATTTGAATGAATACATTGTTAGGCTTTTGGTTGAAGTATTAAAAGTGTGCATAAGAGAAGACATAAGATTTGATGAGAATTCCATGTCAAGGACATGGAGGGAGATCTACTATGGGATCACACATGCACTGTACATGACATGTGAGGGTTCTATGTTGAGGGAATAGAAGAAGAAAATCTGCTAGGGATAAGGTTTGAAGTTGACTTAATTATATGATTTGTGAAAAAAATATCCACTGGGATAGGAATCTGTAATCCATCAATGATTAAGATTGAATTGACTTTAATTTATTTTGTTTTAATTTATGTGGAGGCATATCTACTAGAGATATGGGCTTGAGTCCATAAGGTATCAGGTATATTAACATTCCACTAAGGAAGTAGGTTCAGGCTATCCGCTAGGGATTGGGATTTGAGTTTGATTTTATAGATTTATTTGGGGATGTATCCGCTAGGAATAAGAATTTGGTTGGATTTCTTTGATTTAGACTCTACTAGGGGAGTTGGTTTAATTTGGCTCTACTAGGGAGGTTGGTTTTGAATTTGATTTGTATGCTTAACTTGTTTGTATATGATTTGGGGCTCCACTAAGGAGAAGGGTATGAGTTAACACCATTGGGAAAATCAGATTGGGTTTAATTTAATCTGAGTTAATGTATGGACCCTGTTAGTGTGTGATGGACCCACTGAGAAGGGGCTATATCAACCTTGACCTACCTCAGGTTTACAAATCCAAAGGGGTAGTCTACCGGTTGTGGGGAAGATCTAGCCAACCTAAGGGTTTGCCTTTTGGTGTGCTTGGAAGAAGGCATAGTAGACTTACATCTTCCAAAGCGAGGAAGAATCGCTGGGGTGACCTGTTGGATGCACAACAAATCGAACCTAACCTGGGGCGATTTCTGAGTGAATGCCATTGGGGACTTATGTCAACTCAAAAGTAGTCAGGATTAATTTTATCTTAATTTCATGTGATTTGATATGGTTTTCTTGGTTTAGTTTGATTTCAAATTGAAGGAAAATCTACTAGGGATGTGACCTCAGTAAAATTTGATATATTTAATTTATAGATAATGTCAGTGTGTGATGGACCCACTGATAAGTCGCCTTGACCTATCTTAGATTTACTAGACCAAGGGAGAATCTACACATCCACATGATAGATTCTCCAACCACAGGGGTAGTTACTAGGAAAGGGGAACTGTCCAATCCAATAGTAACCCTGGTAGTGTCTAAATGGGGTCACAAAGGATGTGATCTAAATATAGCACCCATAGGAGAGGTGCTACTAGGGGTGTTATCTTGAGCCTTAGAAAAGAAGCACTATAGGTGTACAGTGGCCAACTCAAGGAGAAAGTGTAGCAGACTTACACCTGCCATGAGTGGTGTATCCTAAGGTGCGAGAACCAACTAGCCTAAGGTGTATCCGTTAGCATGAGTGGTGTATCCATCAGTATAGTGAGAACCAACCACCTAAGGTGCTCGTTGGTGTGCAATGATCAATCTGAAAAGAAAGCATGTAGGCATAACACTTTGAATAGAATTGATCATCAGAATAGTCTATCATCAGTGGGATAGATACTATCTAACCTAGAGCGACTACTAAGCAGGGAGACTCGAGGAAGGTTTGGACCCAGACTTGAAGCAATCAGGATGGATGGGGCCACTAGGGGACTTATCCTAAACTTCAAATATACTCGACCAAGTCAGTGCATGAAGGTTAAACCAAGAAGAAAGCATAGTAGACTCACATCCTCTTTAAATAACATGAGGTAGCTTACCGAGTAGCCTACAAACCTAACAAGGCACTCATCAGTGAGCAGTGGCCAAGTAAGGAAGGAAAGCGTAGCATACTTACATCATCTAAAGCAAGAAGACCACTGGGCTGACACACTAGCATGGTAGCACGTCAGCCTTATCTAGAGCAACTACTGAGTGAGTGCCACTGGGGCGGTATCTCAACTTAGAGTAGCTCGAGATAATAGATATCTATTTATTTTATATGTTTGTGTAGTTTGTATTTGTGTTGTGTCGATGAAGGATAGGATGCCACTCGGGTTCTTTACACCTACCCTAAACACATCATGGTGGATTCACAAACAAGAACACTTTCAACATGGAAGAGATTGAATTCAAAATAAAATTTTTATTGATGATAATTATTTTCAAACATGATTTATAATATTTCTTTAAGTAGAGCTCATTGATTGAAAGCATTGGGCACTCTCCCTTATGATTAATAAGCTAAAAAAATTCTCCTTGGTAGGCCTTCCCTATGGCAAAAGGACCTTCCTATGTGGGTTCAAACTTGCCTCCCATCTTGTGATGGGCAACAATTAGTCTCTTTAGAACTAGAATATCTCAATCCATGTATGTCTAGGGCTTGATCTTTGCTCTTAAATGTAGAACCATTATCATATAATTCGAGGCACTCAACCTCTATATATGGTTCCAAACTAGAGCACATGCTAAGTTCGACCTCTCTAGAATCACCTTGCCCATTTGGAAAAGTAGTTAGTGGGGTAAGATGACCCATGACTTAGAAGGAGGATCAATTGGACCCACTATGTGTGCCCCAACACTTGAATGCCATGAGGGTAAAGGATGTAGAATGTTGGGTGGTTGGTGTAAGACCACACATGTATTTGACATTAGTGGCATTGCCCAATATTCCATGTAATCTTTGATCTTTTGACACATGGTATCGTCTCACGATCTTACTAGCTTTGTGCTTGTCTAAATAATGTAACCACATATGATCAAAAGACCACTGCAGACATCCACAAGGTGTGAAAGTGCTTTCGCTTCATTTGATAAGCTTGGGACTTCTCTTGGTAGTTTGCCTGTAATCCATGAATGGTTTCCTCCAATCTAACTCTCTCCCATCTTGGCAATGATAACCTCCCCTTCAAGAGAGTACTTTTTGATGAGTTCAATATCATTAAGTGATAAGACTTGTCTATTTTGGACCTTTGTTGATATGGACTCATTCTCGGACATCTAACTCTTGGCAAGCTTATTTTATACATTGATTCTCTCTTAAAGAATCTTATAAATGATAATCTCTAGATTTGGGCCAATAACTCTATACTTATGGCGGATAAAATATAAGAGACATATGGTTGCCTTGTTTGAGAATCTCCAAAGATGTTGATGTTCTAGATGCAAGTAGATAACTCTAGATAATAATTAGCCTCATATTTAGCTTCGTTCTTGTGATTGGATTGATATGATGAATCTCATTACATCATGGTCTAGAGTTAAGAGACCTATTCTACCCTTGCCAATCCTAATTATGATTATGGTTCTTGTCCTCTTTGAGAGGAAGCCACCATCAAAGTACATCCCAGTGAATGCTCCCTTCAGTTTTATTCATGGGGAGGTTATCGATGCGAAAGAGAGTAGGAAGTGGGTGTCTTGAAATGCAATTATCCTTTCGCCGGTAATTCGAATGTAATGTCAACGCAAGAGGATCATGGACCATCGTGCCAGCTAGCATAAAATGGCCGTATCATGAGAGATGAGTGGATTGATCCTAGATTAAATTCACCTTATGAGGAAGCATGTAGTGATGTATCTTTTGGGATGCAAAGATTAAAAGGCAATGTCTAATGGGTGGATAATTAGCCTTTAGGGATTAGGCATGGATGAGGTTGTAGAGCATTTTCCTTCTCTTTATCATTGGGCAAACAAAGCACCAAAGAAGTCATATGCATTACTTAAAGTATGAGCGACTTGCTTGAGAGATATGCTGTAAACGGTGGTGTCATCGTAATGCTTGATGTCTTTGAAGGCATGTTTGTCATCCTACTCTTGAACTAGGCATCCTTTTTGATAAGTGCTGAGAATGGATGACATCTTCCTGATAGGTTGGATATAAAGATTCTTAGATACGGCCTTGAATGATCCCGGAGTTAGACTTTTTTGGTGGCATTTCTAATATGATCATCACCGAGATTATTTGATTCCCTTGTGAGACAACAAACACAAGAAATTTCCCTGAAGCTACTCCTAATGCACACTTTAGGGGTTCATTTTGAGGTTAAATTGTCTTAACTCTTTGAAAACTACTCTCATGTCAAAGTGATGGTCTTCCTTTTCTCTACTTTTGACCATAAGATTATCGACATAGCACTCGACTTGATGATGAATGAGTTCATCAAAAATTCAAGTCATAGACTGTTAGTATGTAGCACTGACATTTTTAAGGCTAAAAGGCATGACCTTATAGTAATAGATTTTGATTAGGGTTCTAAAAATAGTGTTTCTTTCATTTCAAGGGCCATCTTTATTTTGTTATATCTAGATGAGCCATCCATGAAAGAGAAGCGCATGAGATGACCACCATAATTGGGATTGGGGAAATTCATCTTTTGGACATGCCTTATTTAAATCCCTAAAATTGACGCATATATGAATTTGACCATTTTTTTCTTAATTGGGATGATGTTGGCTAACCAGGTAGGGTATTTTTCTTTCTGGATGAAGCCAACATCGATTTTTTGACTTTGAAATGACTTATGTTCATGTCTAATCGCATGCTTGATAGTTAGTTAGTAGTATTACTAGTTTATGGACTACTACATCAAGAACCAACCAGGCATCTCTTCATAACTCCATGCAAAGTAGTCCTTAAACTAAGTCAATAGCCTAAATAAGTCATTTATTTTAATTTCATTCAATAAAGAATTGATGTATGTAGGGCATGGATCTTCTTGAGTTCCTAAGTTGATTTTCTTGAGCTCATCGATGGCTGACTTGATCTCTTCTTCAAACTCTGGTGGTTCATCTTTGACTTCAAAATCATCTAGATTATCTAAAGTTTCTAAAAGCCTCATATGAGTTAATGTGATTTAAAAGAACTATCAGATTCCAAATGATTGGTGATGACTAGAATCATCATCATCGGACCCACTATACGAATCCTAGTCTCGATCTTGATTGAGAGCTTTTGCATTTGTTCTTCCATATTCTTTAGACCTATGCTTTGACCAAGTGTGTGGGATTAACCATTTCTTTACTAAATTATGAACACAAGGCAAGAACCAAACAAAATGTATTTTTATTAAATCTTTATATGAATTATCCTAGTGTTCTATATTAACTTCTTGACTTGAGGATGATGCTCTCAGAAAGAACCTCTGAGTCTTCTGGATGCCTTAGGGGCTTCCTTGACTACAAAACCCTCAGCTTTATGAGGGACAAGTGGGGTTAGAGCTAAGATTCCCAACTGATGCCTAACAGTTTCACATATAGACTTGAATACACTTATGCTTTGCTTTGAATACGTAATCTGGCTCAAGTTCACATCCTTGGAATTCTACTACTGAGATGAGCTGGCTGGTGTGCTAACCATATAAGAGTTATTTTATAAACTAGATTCTAAGTTTATATGGATAGCAGGTGTACTCCTGGTAGCTGGGATATATCTTATATTGGGTGGAAAATAAGGAGGTTTTCCACCCCTAGGACTGCCTCTAAACTAACCTCTTCCTCTGACCGATGGAGGTCAGTTCGTTCTACCCATATGTTTGAATGGAGTAATGAACTATGAGTGGAATCTAATGTCATGCTCCACTTCCTCCTCCAAGTTTATTTCCACTCCCTTTTATTTTCTTTTTTATTTTCTCTTTTCTTTTCTTTTTCTTTTTCACTTTCTTTTTCTTTTTCTTTTTCTTTTTTATTTTTTAGTTTTAAACTTTGGCCAAGTTCGCGAAACTTGACTTGTTGATTTTGAGGGGGTAGTAAGCCGCATCCTCATATATCGACTTTGAGCGCAATTGGCAGATCTCCTTTGACATAGATGATCCACCTCTCATAAACTTTATACATGTAGAGGATGGAACTATGTTGTTCTCATGTATCCATGGTCTCCCAAGCAAAGCGTTGAAAGATGTATCCAAGTCTATATTATGAAATTTGGCTTTGGTCTTCCAATCATCTATCTCTAAGGGAAACACTTTTGGAGTGCGGATTCAATCTTCCCATCTTAGACTAAGGGGTCTTCTAGACACTAAGACTTCCCTAGTCATAAGACAATTCTAACAATTAGGTAAACACTTAACCTAAGCCTAAAGACTTATAAAGGGTAACCATAGGATTAGGTTATGCCTTAGGGATTAGGATAATCCACCTACCCTATAACCCAAATCCAATCCAGGTTCACCTTCTCAAACCAAACCTCAAGTTCAATTCAAACATCAAATTCAAATCCAAATCCAAACCCAAATTTAAAAATCAAATGATTGAAGCCCATGATCAAATCGAAACTTGAAACCCATCCTAAGCCATATGACCTATCTCATGGGCTTTGCCAAATCTTAATCCAAACAAATCCAAAATCAATTGATTTTCTCATAATCAATTTATACCTTCAATCATCTTTTTAAATATAAATCAAATCTACATTCAAATGATCAAAAATAAATCAAACTAAATCAAATTAAATCAAAACCATTCCTAAGCCATATGACCTATCCCATGGACTTAGCCAAATATTAATCCAAATCAAGTCAAACTCAATTGATTTTCTCACAAATCAATCATATTTTCAATCATCTTCACAAATTTAAATGAAATATACATTTAAATCATCAAAACTAAATCAAACTAAATCAAAATCCAAACCTATGCCACATGACCCAACTCCATGGACTTAACCAAATTCCTTCATTCCAAAACCCAAATTCAATTGATGTTGTCATGAATCAATCATACCTTCAATCATATTCACAAATATAAATGAAATTTACAATCATCAAGCCAAACCAAAATCAACCCAAGACAAACCCAACTTAACCCTGTTGACTTAAAATGTTCAAATGAACCAAAACACATTTGAACCCAAGCCAATTGTAATTGAATTTATATATCAATCCCAAATCCATATATGAACTCAACCCAAAATCAAGCCAACTAAACCCAAATGGTCCACTTGACCCAAAGTGGCCAATTTAACCTATTTGAGCCAAGTTCTAATCCTACATAAATTGGATTGAACCAAGCTCATCAAAACCTCCCATCATGATTATTGATCACCCTAGGTTGATCAATTGTCACAAATTATGTCAAACCAAGTTAACTTGGTCATTTGACCAAGTTAACCCCTTAACCTATATGAACCCAAACTAGCCAAATTGCAACTAAGCCAAATCCCTTGAAACCAATGATTCATACCAAATCAAAATCAATTTTTTGAATAACTTGAATTGAGTCAAACCAAACCCACTTGGCCCACTTGGCCCAAGTTGACCAAATTGATTGCAACCAATGGCTCAAGTTCATTCCAAATTAATTGTTGAACTTTACCAAAGCCATGATTGGACCCAATTGAACCTAATTAAACCCAACTGACCTACTTAGCCCAAACTGACCTAAAGCTTCAAGTTGGCCTAAATAAAACCAAATCCAAATAAATTGAAACCAAAGCCTACAATTATCTTAAATTGGTCAACTAAACCCTAAACCTGACACTAAACTCTAAAAATATCTAACCCACAATCACCAAAATTGTAAGCCACAAATCACTAGAACCTTAAGCACAAACCCTAAAACTAACCTTACCACAAACCTAAAATAATGATAATAAACCCTAAAACCTTAAACCCTAAACCCTAAACCTTCAACCCTAAACCCTATATGCTAAACCCTAAAACCCTAAACCCTAAACCTTAAACCCTAAAACCTTAAACCCTAAACCCTAAAATCTACAAACCTAAACTCTAAACCCTAAACCCTAAATTCAAAACCCTAAACCCTAAACCTTAAAAAACCTTAAACCCTAAACCCTAACCCTAAACCCTAAACCCTAAACCCTAAACCCTAACCTAGTCCTAAACCCTAAACCCAAAACCCTAAACTTAAACTTAAAGTTACTAAATAAATTAAAAAATAAACCTAAACCCTACAACCTAATAAACCTAAATCTAAACCCTAAGAATGGGCAGAACTTTGACGACGGGAACATCACTGTCAACCAGGCTCAGTCTAGATTTGGATGTGGAGGTGAAGGCAGAGGCGATGGTTATTGCAGTGGTGGTGGGGGATCTGGAGGTGCTGGTGGATATGGAGGTGGTGGTCAAAGTAGTGGTGGTTATGGAGGTGGGAGGAGCGATGGATGTTACAGTCGTGGTGGTGGCGGAGGGAGAGATCAGGGATATTATGGTGGATCCCGCAACTCGAGAGGCCGGGGAGGTTCTGATGGGAACTAGAGAAACTAAAGAATGCTCGATTCATTCTACTGCTTATGGAATTGTGTCTCTACAGTAGAGAGGACTCTAATTGTTTAAGGTTTATTATTTTCTTTATGCATGCTCATTTTTTATCTATGTCATCTCTTGTGTCTTAGAATACTTGGTTTGTTACTTGGTTGATGAAATAGAAAAGAAGAAATGTTGAATATGAATTTATTCTCTGTTAAAAAAAATAAAACCCTAAACCCTAAACCCTAAACTAAAACCTGAACCCTAAACCTAAAACCTAAACCCCAAACCCTAAACCCTAAACCCTAAACACTAATACCCTAAACCCTAAATAGTAAACCCTAAAACCTAAACCCCACACCCTAAACCTAAAAAAAAGAAAACCCTAAACTAACCCTAAACCCAAAAAAGCTAAAAACCTAAACCTAAACTAAATAAAACCTAAAAATAAAATAAATAAAAATACCTAAACTAAACTAAAATAAATTAAATAAAAACCTAAACTAAACTAAAAACTAAATAAAAATCTAAACCTAAATAATAAACCTAAAAATAAATTAAAAATAAAATTTAAACCCTAAGCTAAAAAAAACCTAAACCTAAAATTAAAATAAAATAGGACTAAACCTAAACTAAAATATATAAAACCTAAAACTAAAATTAAAATAAACTAAATCTAATCCTAAACATAAACTAAATAAAATATAATAAACTAAAAATAAACCTAAACCTAAATTAAGAAATAAAACCTAAAAATAAACCTAAAATAAAAACCAAAAACCTAAACCTAAAAAACTAAAATAAAAAGCTAAACCTAAACCTAAAAATAAAAAATAGAACCTAAACCTATAAGACAAAAAAAATTAAACTAAAAATTAAACCTAAACCTAAACCTCAATGTAAAAAATAATAACCTAAACTAAAATAAATAAACTTAAAATAAATAAACTAAACTGAATAAAAATAAAAATAAAACTAAATCAAAATAAAAATAAATAAAACCAAAATAAATAAAAAATAAACTAAATAAACCTAGACCTACGAGTTGACTTCATTTAAAAAAATTAAAAAATAGAAAAACCCTAACCCTGAACCTTAAACCCTAAAACTAACCCTAAACCCTAAACCTACAACCCTAAATCCTAAACCATAAACCCTAAAACTTTAAACCCTAAATCCTAAACCTAAACCCTAAACTAAAACCCTAAACTATAAATCTAAACCCAAAATCAAAACTAAAACCTAAACACTAAACCTAAACCTTAAAACCTAAACCCTAATCCAACCTAAACCCTAAACCTACCCAATTTAAACCTAAACTTAAACCTAAACCAAAACCCTAAACCCTAAACCCTAAAACCCTAAATCCTAAAACCCTAAACCCTAAACCTTAAATCCTAAACCTTAAACCCTAAACTCTAACCCTAAACCCTAAACCCTAAAGGCAGTAGCCCTAAAACCCTAAACACTAAACCCTAAACCTTAAACCATAAAACCTAAACCCTAAACCCTAAACCCTAACCCTAACCCTAAACCCTAAAACCTAAACCCCAAAACCTAAACCTAAATCTAAAGTAACTAAATAAATTAAAAACAAATTGAAACCTAAACCTAAACCCTAAGAATGGGTAGAAGCATGACGACAGAACATCAACCAAGCTCGGCCAAGATTTACCGGAGGGGAGGAGGCAAGCTATCGCAGGTGGTGGGGATCTAAGGTGCTCATGGATATTGAGGTGGTGGTCTGAAAGGGGTTATGGAGGTGGGAGGAGCGATGAGGTTACGCCGAGGGAGAGATTGGGGATATGATGGTGGATCTTGCTACTCGAGAGGCTGGGGTGGTTCTGATGGGAACTAGGGAAACTGAAGGAGGACCAATCTGATCTATTGCTTACAGAACCATGTCTTTACTGTAAAGATGGTTCTAGTTATCTAGGGTTTTTGATTTGCTCTATGGGAGCTCATTTTTTATTTATGTCTTCGCTTATGTCATAGAAAAGTCAGTGTGTTACTTGGTTGATGAAATGGAAAAGAAGAAATGTTGAATCTAAATTTATTCTCTGCTAAAAAAAACCCTAAACTAAAACTTGAACCATAAACCTAAAATCTAAACTCTAAATCATAAACCCTAAACCTTAAACCCTAAAAATAAAAAATAATACAAAAAATTTAAAAAAAACCCTAACCCTAAACACTAAACACTAAACCCAAAACCCAAAACACAAAGCCCTAAACCCTAAAACCCTAAACCCTAAACCCTTAACCCTAAACCCTAAAAACCTAAAAACCTAAACCTAAGCAAAATAAAACATAAAAATAAAAAAAATAAAAAAACATAAACCAAAATAAAGTGAAAAAAAACATAAACTAAAACCTAAATCTAAACCTAAACCTAAACCTAAACCTAAACCTGAAAAGAAATAAAATAAAAAATGTAAACTAAACTAAAATAAAATAAATAAAAACCTAAACTAAACTAAAAAATAAAAAACTAAAATAAAATAAAAATTAAACCTAAAATAAAAATTAAATAGACCTAAATAAAATATAATAAAAACTAAATAAAAACCTAATCTAAAAAATAAACTTAAAGATAGATAAAAGTTAAAACCTAATCCCTAAACTAAAAAAAAACTAAACCTAAAATAAAAACAAAATAAACCAAAACTTTAACTAAAATAAACTAAACTAAAATATATAAAAGCTAAAGCTAAACCTAAAATAAACTAAACCTAAACCTAAACTCTAAATAAAATAAAATGAAACAAAAATAAACCAAAAACTAAACTAAAAAATAATACCTAAAAATAAACTTACAATAAAATCCTAAATCCTAAACCTAAGAAAAATAAAATAAAAACCTTAAACTAAACTTAAAATAAGAAATAAAACCTAAACCTAAAATATAAAATAAAAATAAAACTAAACCTAAACCTAAAGCTAAAAAATAAATTAAAATAAATGAACTTAAAATAAATTAACTAAACTAAATAAAAATAAAAGTAAACCTAAATGAAAATAAAAAATAAATAAACTAAATAAACCCAAACCCAGTAGTTTACCAAATTTAAAAAAATAAAAATAGAAAAAATAATAACAAATAAAAAAACTAACAACCCTAAACCATAAACCTTAAAACTACATCCCTAAACCTCTAAACCTTGCAAAACTCTACCCTAAACTAAACACTAAACCTAAACCCTAAATAAACCTTAAACCCTAAAATTACAACCCTAAGTAAACCTAAACTAAAAACCTTAAACCATAAACCATGAACCCTAAACCCTAAACCCTAAACCCCAAAAACCTAAAAACGTAAACCTAAACTAAATAAAACCTAAAAAAAATAAAAATAAAACTTAAACTCAAATAAAATAAAATAAAATAATAACCTAAACTAAAACCTAAACCTAAACCTCAACCTAAACTTAAATGTAAAAATAAAGTAAAATAAAAAATTAAAACTAAACAAAAATAAAATAATAATGAAAAACCTAAACTAAACTAAAAAAATAAAATAAACCTAAAAATAAAAAACCTAAATAAAATAAAAACTAAACATAAAATTAAAAAAAATAAACCTAAAATAAATTAAAATAAAAACTAAATAAAAACCTAAACATAAAAAATAAACCTAAAAATAAATAAAAAATAAAACCTAAACTGTAAACTAAGAAAAAACCCTAAACCAAAAATAAAGAAAATAAAATAAACCTAAACCTAAACTAAAAAAAAATAAAACCTAAACCTAAACCTAAAATAAACTAAACATAAAACCTAAACTAAATAAAGTAAAATAAACTAAAAATAAACCTAAACTTAAACAAAAAATAAAACCTAAAAATAAACCTAAAATAATGACCTAAAACCTAAACCGAAAAATATAAAATAAAAACCTTAACCTTAACCTAAAAATTAAAAATAAAACCTAAACCTAAAAAAGTAAATAAAAAATAAACTAAAACATAAAACCTAAACCTAAAAAATAAACTAAAATAAAAACCTAAACTAAAATAAATAAACCTAAAATAAATAAACTAAGCTAAATAAAAATAAAAACTAAACCTACATAAAAATAAAAAATAAAACAAACTAAAATAAAGAAAAAAATAAACTAAATAAACCTAAACCTATCACTTTACTTAATTTTATTTTTTAAAACCCTAAACCCTAAACCCTAAATACTAAACCCTAAATCCAAAAACTAATCCTAAACCCTAAACCAACAACCATAAACCCTAAACTAACCCTAAACCCTAAACATTAAAACCCTAATCCTTAAACCTAAACCCTAACCTTAACCCTAAACCCTAAACCATAAACCATAAAAGCCTAAACCCTAAACTATAAACTAGCCCTAAACCCTAAACCCTAAATACTAAACCCTAAAAACCCTAAACCTTAAACCTTAAAGCTTAAACCCTAAACCTGAAAATAACCCTAAACCCTAAGCTAACTCTATACCCTAATCCCTAAAAACCCAAAACTAGAAAGCTTAAATAATAAACCCTAAACCATAAACCCTAAACATAAACCCTAAACCCAAAAATCCTAAACCCTAAACCCTAAACTCTAAACCCTAAATACCTAAATCTAAACTAAATAAAAGCTAAAAATTAAAATTATTAAGAAAGCTTAAGTGTAAATAAAAAAATTAAAAAAAAATAAAATCCTAAACTAAAAGCATCACCTAAACCTACAAATGAAATAAAATAATAAATAAAAATAAACTAAAATAAAATAATAAAATAAAACAAACTAAAATAATTAAAGAATCTAAGAATAAAATAAAAATAAAATCTAAAAAAATAAAAACTAAATAAAACCTAAACCTAAAAACCCAAAAAACCAAAAAATAATTAAAAAAGAAAACCTAAACCCTAAATTAAAAAAAAACCTAAACCTAAAATAGAAATAAAGTAAACTAAAATAAATAAAACATAAACCTATACCTAAAATAAACTAAACCTAAACCTAAATTAAATATAAAATAATAAGAAAAAATAAACTAAACCTAAACTAAAAAATAAACCTAAACTAAACCTAAAATAAAACCAAAACATAAACCTAAAAATAAAAATAAACATAAACCTAAAAAATAAAATAAAATAAACTCAACTAAAAATAAACTTAAACCTAAAAAATAAACTAAAAACCACTCAAATAAAACAATGAAGATTAAACTTTAAAAATAAAAGAATTAAAAAAACTAGTTTGAACCTTAAATAAACAAAAAAATAAACTAAATAAACCAGAATTTTTTTTAAAAATCCAAACCTCAACCTAAACCTAAAACCCCAAACACTAATCCCAACCCTCAAACCAACAAACCCTAAACCCTAAACCCTAAACCAAATCCTAAAACTCCCTAAAACCTAAAACCCTAAATCCAAAAGCTCCAAAACCCTAAACCTCCTAAAACTCTAAACTCTAAACTTTTAACCTACAACCTAAATCTTAAACCCCTAACCTTAAACCCTAAACTCTAAATCCTAAACTAACCCTAAACCCTAAACCGTAAACCATAAAATAACTATAAATCATAAGAATGGGTAGAACTTTGATAGTAGGAACATCACCATCAACTAAGCTCAGTCTAGATCTAGTGGTCTTGGAGAAGGTAGAGGCGACGATTATCACAATGCTAGTGGATATGGAGGTGGTGGTCCTGAGGTTGGGAGGTGGGAGATGGCAAACCATGGTGGTAGAGGGAGGGATAATGGATATGATGGTGGATCCCTCTACTCAAGAGGGGGTGGTGGTTCTGATGGAAATTGGAGAAATCAAGAACCACCATCCGATTCCACCGCTTTAAACCGGTCTTCCACTGAGACAATTCTACTTATCTAGTGGTTTTGATTGCCTTGTGGAACTCATTTTTATGAAAGTCTTAAAACAAGTGGGTGCTTTGGTTGATGAAATCAAAAGAAGAAATGTTGAATATGAATTTGTTCTCTGTTAAAAAACCTTAAACCCTAAAACCCTAAACTAAAACTTAAAGCCTAAACCCTATACCCTAAACCCCAAAAAACCCTAAAACCTAAAATAAACTTAAACTAAACTCCCTAAACTAAACCCTAAACTAAACCCTAAACTTAAACTAAACTCCTAAACTAAAACCCTAAACCTATAAACCTTAAAACCCTAAACCCTAAACTCCTAAACCCCAAAACTCAACTTAAACCTGCATCATAAACCAACCCTAAACCCTAACTTAAACTCCTAAATCTAAACCTTGAATAAAGATGTTAAGAGTATATCTAAAGAATGACCCAATTCAACATAAGAGTTAGAAGCAAAGTAAACGTCTTCAAGAGACTTTCTAAATGAGATTAGATTAGATACCCTAAAACCCTAAACCCTAAACTCTAAATATATTAAGTATCATATATATATATAATGTAAGCATCATATATTTGAACATGTAGTGATGTGTTTTGAGGTTATAAGATCTTGAAATGTTTTAGTATATTATGGTATTGTGCCCTATAGTCTATATTAATATAAATCATAAAAATATTGATTTAATAAATCGATGATGACTTTTAAATTTGAAGTGAGAATTAGGTTGTGGTACCAAATGTGCTGTGCCACTTGTAGTCTAAAGATTTTATGTTCAAAATGAAAATTATATGTTGTATCATAGTATAGCATCATATATCATAAAATATTATTCTACACATTTTAAATTCTTTTAGAATTTTACAATCATGCAGTCGAGCCTACAATAGTATTATTTATAAAAATATTGATTTAGACTTTAAAATAGCGGAATTTGGCCTAATTAATAACATGAAGAGCATGGAATCATAATATATGGTTTTTATTTAAAATATGTAAGTGATACGACTAAAATATATAGTTTTTTATTGTTTAGACTAATTTTATTATTTTAATCTTAAGCAATCCCTTGTGATGTAATATGTAATATAATATAATATAATATGTTATAGTGTATTATAATATAGGAAGCCATAACATAGTGTAGCATCATGTATTATAGCATACTATTGTGTATTATTACTTGTTGTTTAACACATCTTAGTTTGTTATAGTATGATATAGTAGAGTTTATACTGGTATAATTCATAAAATACTAATTTATAGGTTGAGATGATCGAATTTGGCCAAATTTAAGGTACGCTGAACATCATTGGGGGTGTGCTATGGTGTGTCATTTAGTCAAAAGGATAGAATTTTGCATCCAAAATAAATGTTCATTTTTCAACCAAATTTGAAATTTTTTTTCTTAAAGTAATTCATTTTAAGGTGTAATGTAAGATAATATATTATACAAAAGCATATTAAAATACAATGAACATAACAATATAACTTCACAAATATATGAATGTGGTGGTCTGTTACTAAATGTTATTGTACATTTTAGTATGTTTTACTTTGTTATAATACATTGGGTCAAAACTCACAAAAATGTTAGTTTAAAGGTTGAGATGGAAGAATTTGGCCAAATTCACAGCACACACTAAGATGCAACACCAAAATTAAGCTATTTTGTAGCATTTCTAAATGAAAAATAATAATTTTACATCGAAAATGAACATTATTCATATTTTGAGAATGTTTTGCTATTTGTTCTTTTTAAGTGGTTCTAATGAGGTGTAATGTTAGATAATATATTATATTATAGAAAATTATAATATAACATCATATATTATAATATAATATAATGTGTTAATTCACACCTATAATATGTTTATCAGATAAGAAGTTTAAGCTTGCTCCATCACAAATCTTAAAATGTGACATTACAATGTTAGATGATGTAACTTGAATGAATAAATTGTTAGCTTTTGGTAAGTATTAAAAGTGTACATAAGAGAAGGTATAAGATTTGATGAGAATTTCATGTCACATGGAGGGAGTTCCTTAGGGATCACGTATACGACATGACATGTGAGGGGTCTATGTCGAGGGAATAGAAGAAGAAAATTATCATGGGGATATGGTTTGAAGTTGATTTGATTATATGATTTGTGGAAAGAAGATCTGCTAGGGATAAATTCTATAATCCATTGGGGATTAAGATCGAATCGACTTTAATTTATTTTCTTAATTTATGTAGAGGCATATCTACTAGAGATATGAGCTTGAGTTCGCTGGGGATCAGATATATGAACCTTCCATTGGAAGCTGTGTCAAAGCATCTACTGAGAATGGGATTTGAGTTTGATTTCATAGATTTGTTTGGGGATGTATCCACTGGGGATAAGAGTTTGGTTGGATTTTTTTAATTTAGACTCTTTTGGGGGTTTAATTTGGCTCCACCTGGGAGGTTTTTGAATTTGATTTGTTTTCTTGACTTGTTTATATATGATTTAGGCCCCACCAGTGAAGGATGTGATTTAACCCACCAGAAAATCGATTGAGTTTAATTTAACTGAAAGAAGGGATGGATCTTATCGGTGTGAGATGGAACCACCGGCGGGGCTATATCGCCTTTACCTACCTCGTTTACAAAAAGGGTAGTCTGTCAGTCGTAGAGCTACAACCTAAAGGGTTTCCTTGAGTGCAATACAGTGAAGAAGGGGTAGTAGAATTACATCATCCGAAGCAAGGAACAACCTTTGGGGTTACCTGTTGGATGCATAACAAATCAAACCTGACCTAGAGAGACTACTGAGGGAATGCTACTGGGGGCTTATGCCAACTCAAAAGTAGTTAGGATTAATTTTATCTTAATTTCATGTGATTTCATATAGTTTGGTATAGTTTGATTTTGATTGAGGGAAAATTCACCGGGATGTGAGCTCATCAAATTTGATAGATTTAATTTTGACCATGTTGGTGTGTTGGACCCATAAGGCGCATTATATCCTATCTTGATTTAAAAATCCAAAGGGATAGTTTATCGCCATGGGGTAGCTAGCCAACCTAAGAGGTTTTCAAGCAGTGCAAATGTTAGAAGAAGGCATAACATACTTACATCTTCTAAATCAGGGAAAAACTGCTGGGGTGACCTATTGGTAGCACAATAAATTGAACCTGATTTAAGGTTGACTACTAAGTGAATGTCGCTGGGGACTTATATCAACTCAAGAGTAGTTCGATGATTCCTATAGGGAGTTTTGCTGACACTACCCTAAAGATAAAATACCTGTTTGGGAAAAGGTACTGCTAAGGGTGTCCTCCTAATCAACAAGTGAATATATATTTGGTTTAGATGTTTGTGTGGACCCTGTTGGTGTGCGAGGGACCACACTAAGAAGGGGCTATGTCATCCTTGACCTATCTCAGGTTTACTGGACTTTGGGAGAATTTGCACATCCACAGGATGGATTCTCTAACCACAAGGGTAGTTACTAGGAAAAGGGAACTGCCTAATTTGATAGTAACCCGGGTAGTGTCTAAATGGGGTCACAAAGGACATGATCCAAATATAGTGCCCATAGGGGAGGTGTTGTTAGGGGTGTTATTCTGAGCCCTAAAAGAAAGACTATAGGTAAAAGGAGGGCCAACTCAAGGAGAAATCATATACTTACATCTGCCATGAGTTGTGTATTCTAAGGTACGAGAACCAAACAAACCTAAGGTGTATCTGTCAGAATAGTGAGAACTAACCAACCAAAGGTGCTCGTCCATGTTCAACAATCAATCTGGAAAGAAAGCATGTAGGCTTACAACTTTTCAACCAGAACTGATCATTATAATAGTTTATCATCGGCAGGACAGATGCTATCTGACCTAGAGTGACTACTAAGTGGGGAGCCTCGAGGAAGGACTGGACCCAGCAAATGAGGGAAGGAGCCACTAGGGGACTTATCCTAAACCTCAAAAATACTTGACCCAGTCAATGCACGAAGGCTAATCCAAGAAGAAAGTGTAGCAAACTCACATCCTCATAAATGAAGCCAACATGAGGTAGCTTATCGGTAACGTAGTAAGGCATACAAACCTAATGAGGCACTCCGGTAGTGGCAAGGAAGGAAAGCGAAAAACTTAAATCCTCCAAAGCAAGATGACCAATGTGGTGACACACACTAGTAGATGTCACCGACCTAGAGTATAAGTGAGTGCTATTGGGAGCAATATCTCAACCCGAAAGTAACCTAAGATAAATGATATGTGTTTTGTTTGTGTTTATGTTGTGTCGATGAAGGATAGATGCCACTGGGTTCTTAACACTACCCCAAACATCATGGAGGATTCAAAAAAAAAAATACTTTCAAAATGGAAGAGATTGAATTCAAAAATAGAATTTTCATTAATGACAATTATTTTCAAACATGATTTATAATATATTTTTTAAGTGGAGCCTATTGATTAGAAAGGCACTCTCCTATGATTAATAAGTTGATAAGATTTTCCTTGTAGCATTCTCTGTGGTGTTTCCCAACTGAAGTTCATGTCCCATCTTGGACGGAAATAATCGGCCTCGTAACAAAAATAAGCTCTCCTACTTGAAAAGCTCTAGGAAGGACCAACTTGTTTTGAGCTTGAATCATTTTAGATTTGTACAACTCAAGGTTTTGGCATGCCCGTAAGTGTCTCTCCTCCAAACCTTCAAGCTCTTCTAACTCATTCTCATCTATTGTCATCTTGTCATCCCATATCCTTAGTGATGGGAGTTAGACTTTAACAGTAATCCACTTCAAACCCATACACTAAGAAGAAAGGAGTGATTAAGAGTTCGCAGCAGCGGTAGCCCACAAGGCTTCAACTAACTTCTCATGCTACTGTCACTTTTTGTGGTCAAGTGTCTTCTTTAGTATTTGGATGAGAGTTTTGTTGATGGCTTCTACTATGTTGTTTGCCCTCGGGTAGTTGATGGTGGAATATCTCCAATCTATGCTCCATCTCTGGGCAAAGTCTCATGTGAATGTAACATGATCAAATATAATTCATCAAGGCACTTTGAACCAATATACGATATTGTTCCTAAAAAATTGGAGCACATGCTAAGACCTCAGGCGTAATCACCTTCCCTATTTAGAAAAGAAGAGTAAAAGATCAATCGATGACCCTAGAAGAAGGGAAATCAATCGAACCCACTATGTCGGTACCCCAACACTCGAATGGCCATGATGTTGGGTGATTGGTGTAGGATCACACCGTGTATTTGACATTGGTGGCATCGCTTAGCCTTATCCATGCAATCTTTGATCATCGATGGCCAGTGGTATCCTAGTCTCACGATCTTAAGGGATTCATGCTTGTCTAAATAATGTAACCACATATGATCAAAAGATCGTTGGTACAAGACACCATCCACAAGAGTGTAGGAAAGTGCTCTCTACTTCATATGATAGGCTTGGGAATTCTTTTGAGGTAGTTTGCCTTTATTTAGGTAATCCATTAATGGTTGACTCCAATCTAACTCCTTGTCCTTCTTGGAAAAGGAAACCTCCCCTTCAAGAGAGTACTTTTTGATGAGTTCAATATCATTAAGGGATAAGACTTGTCGATTTTAGACCTTTATTGAAATGGACTCATCCTCCAGACATGCCAACTCCTTGGCAATCTTGGCAAAAGCATACACTACAACATTCTTCGCTTGAGGAATCTTATAAATGGTAACCTCTGCGGATTTGGTAATAACAATTCTATGGTGTACTTTATGAAAGGATAGAGTTTTGGCTTTATAACCTTATAGACCCAATGATGGTTGATAACTAGCGAGAATCTCTCAAGATGTTGATATTTTGATGGAGTAATGGATAACCTGCATTCGCTATTAGAGCCTCATATTCGGCTTCATTGTTAGTGCAGGGATTAGACATATGATATGAGAACCTCATCACGCCACTGCCAGAAGTTAAGAGACCTAGTCCCGCCTTTCCTTCAAATTGTAGATTATGGTTCTTGTCCTCTTCGAGAGAAAGCCGCACCATCAAAGTACATCTCCCAGTGGTGAATGCTAGTATCCCCTAAGTTCATGATTTGTTCATTAAGGAGATCATTACTAAACGAAGAGTCTGCAGGAAGTGGGTGTGCTACTAAGAAATCCACTAGTGCATGTCCTTTCACCATATGGAGGAGGGCAAAGGTAATGTTAAACTGTAAGAGGATCATGGACTGTCAAGCTAATCGTCTAAATAGCATTGGCCGCTTCATGAGGTACTCTAGTGGTTTGATCCTAGAGATTAAGTTCAACTTATGAGGAAGCATGTAGTGTTGTATTTTTTAAGATGCAAAGATTAAAGCTAGGCAATGCTTCAATGGGTAAATTTCAGCAACAGGATTAGCGATGAGGTAGTAGAGTGCATTTTCCTTCCTTCATCACCGCTTGGGCCAAATAACAAAAGATCTAACATTAACATAAGAGTGTAAAGTACGAGTGGCTTGCTGGATGCTAAAAATCGATGGTGTCTTCAGGTAATGCTTGATGTCTTCGAAGGCATGCTCACACTTTTCATCCTACTTAAACTTGGTGTCATTTTTGACAAGTGCTGAGAATGACTGACATCTTTCCAATAGGTTGGATATTAAGCATCTTAGATACACTAACTTCCCTTGGAATGATCTACGTTGATTTAAACTTTTAGGGGGTGGCATTTCTAATATTGCTTTGATTATCTCTGGATCGATTTCGATTACGTGGTGTCAGACAACAAACCCAAGGAATTTCCATGAAGCTACCTAATGCACAGCTGTGGGGTTCATTTTGAGGTTAAATTGTCTTAACTGCTAGAAAACTACTTTAAGTCAAAGTGATGGTCTTCCTTTTCTCTACTTGACCACAAGATCATAGACAAGACTGACTGATGATGAATGAGTTTGTCAAAGATTCAAGTCATAGTCGTAGTATGTAGCATCGATATTTTATCGAAAGTGCATAACCTTATAGCAGTAGATTTTGATCGGGGTTCTAAAAGAAGTGTTTCTTTCATCTTCAAGGGCCATCTTTATTTGGTTATATACAGATGAGCCATCCATGAAAGAGAAGACTGCATAAGATGAGGCAATGTCCACCATCAGCTCCGAGATTAGTAGTAGAAATTTGTCTTTTGGACATGCCTTATATAAACTCCTAAAATTGATGCATATGTGAATTTGACCATTCTTTTTCTTAATTAGGACAATGCTACCTAATTAGGTAGGGTATTTTTATTCTTGGATGAGCCAACATCGATCAGTTTCTTGACTTTAGAAATGACCTGCTATTCTATGTCTAATCGCATGCATCTAAGAGCTTTGATTTAGCATAGCTCCATAGTTGATCACACATCGTGAGCTAATCTAGGCAACTCTTCATAACTCCATGCAAAATAGTCCTTAAACTCGCCAATAGCCTAACTAAGTCATTAGTTTACCTCATTCAATAAAGAATTGATGTATGTCGCTGGATCTTCAGCTCTAAGTCGATTTTATCCGATGGTCGATTTAATCTCTTCTTTGAACTCTAGTAGTTCATCTTTGACTTCAAAATCATGTCGCATCATTTGAAGTTTCTAAGCATAGCCTCATATGAGTTAATGTGATTTCAAAAGAACTATCGATTCCAAATGATGGTGATGAAGCAAAGAATCATCATCATCAACCCGGACCCACTGTACCAAATCCTAGTCCTAGTCTTGATTGAGAGCTTTTGCATTTGTTCTTTCATATTCTTTCGAAGTAGTCTGACCTATGCTTTGACAAAGTATGCAGGATTAACTCTTTCTCTACTAAATTATGAACACAAGGCAAGTACCAATCAAAAGATAATTCTATTAAATCTTTATAAGAATCATCCTCAAGTTATACATCAACTTCTTGACTTGAGGATGATGCTCCCAAAAAAAACCTCTAAGTCTTCACACCAAGAAGGACTTGTGGACTCTCCTAACTACTAAGCCCTAGATTTTGAGAGAGATAAGTGGATTAGAGCTAAGGTTCAAGAAATCCATGCCTAACTGCCATATATAGACTGAACTTATGATTTTCTTTGGAGCCCGACCTTCGCTATCTAGCTCAAGTCTCACCTCCAAGAAAGTCTAATGCTGAGAAGAGCTGGCTGGTGTAATAAACATATAATACTCATCTTATGAACTAGATTTCAAGTCTATATGGATAGCAGGTGTACTCCTGGTATCTAGGACATATCTTCTATTACGTGGCCAATAAGGTGATTTTTAATCGGGGATATGATGGCGCATCCTGCTACTCGAGAGGCCGAGATGGTTTAGATGGGAATTAGAGAAATTGAAGAATGGCCGATCCGATCTACTGCTTAAAGAATTGTGTCTTTATAGCAGAGACGATTCTAGTTGTCTGAGATTTTTGATTTTCTCTATGCGTGCTCATTTTTTATTTCTGTCCTCGCTTATGTCATGGAAAAGTTGGTGTGTTACTTAGTTAATGAAATCGAAAAGAAGAAATGTTGAATATGAATTTTTTCTTTGTTAAAACCAAAAAACCAAAACTCAAAACCCTAAATTAAAACTAGAACCCTAAACCTAAAACCTAAACCTTAAACCATAAATTCTACACACTAAACCCTAGAAATAAAAATAATAAAAAAAATTAAAACAAAACCTAACCCTAAACCCTAAACCATAAAACTATCCCTAAACCCAAAAGCCAAAAGCCAAAATCCTAAACCTTAAAACCCTAAACCCTAAAACCCTAAACCCTAAACCTTGAACCCTAAACCCTAAAAACCTAAAAACCTAAACCTAAACTAAATAAAACCTAAAAATAAAATTAAAAAAACCTAAACCTAAATAAAATAAAAATAATAAAAATAATAAAAACCTAAACTAAAACCTAAACCTAAACATAAACCTAAACCTATAAATAAAATAAAATAAAAAATAAATACAAAACTAAAATAAAATAAATAAAAACCTAAACTAAATTAAAAAATAAAATAAACCTAAAAATAAAAAACATAAATAAAATAAATACTGAAAGGAAAATAAAAATAAAATAAACCTAAAATTAAATAAAATAAAAACCTACACCAAAAGTATAAACCCAAAAATAAAACCTAAAAATAAATAAAAAATAAAACCTAAAGCTTAAACTAAAAAAAAAAATTAAACCTAAAATAAAATAAAGAAAACCTAAACTAAAATAACTAAAACCTAAAATAAACTAAACTTAGACCTTAAACTAAATAAAATAAATTAAATTAAAAATAAACTGAAACCTAAACTAAAAAATAAAACCTAAAAATAAAACTAAATTAAAAACCTAAAACCTAAACCTAAAAAAATAAAATAAAAACCTAAACCTTACCTAAAAATAAAAAACAAAACCTAAACTTAAAAAATAAAATAACAATAAAACTAAACTTAAAACTAAAAATAAAGTAAAATAAAAACCTAAACTAAAATAAATAAACCTAAAATAAATAAATAAATTAAATGAAAATAAAAAATAAACATAAATTAAAATTAAAAATAATATAAATTAAAATAAATAAAAAATAAACTAAATAAAACAAAACCTAAACCTACCTACAATAAAAAATCTTAAACCTTAAAACCCTAACAACTCTTAAACCTAAACCTTTAAATCTTAAACTTAAACCCTAAACTTAAACCTGTTAAACCCTAAATTTAAAAACCCTCCTAAACCTTAAACAACCTAAAGTTTAAACACTCTAAACACTAAAGTTCTAAACACTTAAACTCCTAAAAAATCTAAACCTAAACCTTAAAACCTTAAACCCTAAACCCTAAACTGAAAACACTAAACCCTAAACGCTAAACCCTAAAAACCCTAAAAACCTATAGTAAATAAACCATAAAATAAATAAAATAAAATACAATAAATAAGAATGTAAGCTAAACTAAAAAAAAAAAAACATAAGAATAAAAAACCTAGATAAAATGGAAATTAAACATAAAATAAAAATAAAATAAACCTAAAATAAAATAAAATAAAAACAAAATAAATATCTAAATCTAAAAATTAAACATAAAAATAAAACCTAAATATGAATAAAAAAACCAAACCCTAAACTAAAAATAAAAACTAAACCTAAAATAAAAATAAAATGAACAAAATAAAATAAACCAAAACCTCAACTAAAATAAACTAAACTAAAATAAATAAAACCTAAACCTAAACCTCAAATAAACTAAACATAAACCATAAACTAAATAAAATAAAATAAACTAAAAATAAACCTAAACCTAAACTAAAAAATAAAACTTAAAAATAAACCTAAAAAAAACCTAAAAGCTAAACCCAAAATCGTAAACCCTAAAAGGCTAAACACCTAATCCTAATCTAAAGAAAACCTAAAATTATAATAAATAGAAAAACTTAAACAAAAATAAAATGAAAACTAAACGTAAAATAAAAATAAAATAAAATAAAAACTAAATAAAACATAATTCCAAAATATAAACCAAAAAATAAAACCTAAAAATAAATAAAAAATTAAACCAAAACCTAAAATAAACAAAATAAAATAAACCTAAACCTAATTTAAAATAAACTAAACTAAAATAAATAAAACCTAAACTTAAACTTATAATAAAGTAAATCTATGCCCTAAATAAAATAAAATAAATAAACTAAAATAAACCCAAACTAAACTAAAAGTAAAACAAAAATAAACCTAAAATAAAACCTAAACATAAACTAAAAAAATAAAATAAAACTAAACCTAAAACTAAAATAAAAATAAAACCTAAACCATAAAAATAAAATAAAGTAAAAAAAAAATTAGTAATCTTAAGCCTAAACCTAAACATAAAATCAAACTAAAAACCAAACTAAAATAAATAAACTAAAATAAAATGGATAACTAAATAATAATAAACCATAAAGATAAAACAAATAAAATCTAAAATAAATAAAAAATAAAAAACTAAACCTACTCTTATTATAAAAAGAAAATAACCTACATTACTACCCTACCCTAAATTCTAAATCTTGGGCCACCACCTGAAAACCCTAACTAATCCTATACTGTCCCTAAAGCCTAAACCTAAAAATCCTAATGACAGCCACCAGCCCACCTAAACCTACCACCACCAGGCCACACACTGATTGTACCCTAAACCTTAAACCACATGACCACACCCTAAACCATCCAACCCTAAACTACCAACCATACTAATCTCTAAACCACTGAGCCCTACTAACCTAAAACCAACCAAATACCTAAACAAACTCTAAACCCTAAACCTAAACTAAACACTAAAATCTTACCCTCTTAAACCCTAATTAAACACTCAACCCTAAACCCTGAGCCAAAATCCTCATATCATAAACTTAAACCCAACCAAATCACAACCTAAACCTGGGTCATAAACTAAAATAAATAAATAACCTAATTAAATAAAATAAATTAAAATAAAACTTAAACCTAAACTAAATAAAATAAAATAAAATATAATAAATTAAATATAATAAATAAACCACAACTAAACTAAAAATAAAAAATAAAAACTTAAAATAAAAGGAAAATAAAATATAATAAACTTAAAAAAAATAAAATAAAAAAAACTAAAATAAAACATATACCTAAAAAAATAAACATAAAAAAACCCAAAATGAATAAAAAATAAAAAACCAAACTAAACTAAAAATAAAACTAAACCTATATAAAAAATTAAAAATACTAAACTAAATTTAAACTAAAAAACTAAACTAAAATAAATAAAACCTAAACCTCAACTTAAAATAAACTAAACTTAAACCCTAAATTAAATAAAATAAAATAAATTAAAAATAAACATAAACCTAAATTAAAAAACAAAACCTAAAGATAAACCTAAAATGATAACCTAAGAGCTAAACCCTAAACCATAAACCCTAAAAGGCTAAAAAGCTAAACCTAATCTAAATAAAACTTAAAAATATAATAAAAGAAAAACCTAAGAAAAAATAAAATGAAAATTAAACGTAAAATAAATATAAAATAAAATATAAACTAAATAAAAACCTAAACCAAAAACATAAACCTAAAAATAAAACCTAAACCTTAAATTATAAAAAAACCTAAACCTAAAAAAAAACTAAACCTAATTGAAAATAAAATAAACTAAAATAAATAAAACCTAAACCTAAACTTATAATAAACTAAATCTAAGCACTAAACTAAATAAAATAAAATAAACTAAAAATAAACTTAAACCTAAACTAAAAAATAAAACCCAAAAATACACTTAAAATAAAAACCTAAAACCTAAACCTAAAAAAATAAAATAAAAACCTAAACCTAAACCTAAAAATAAAATATAAAACCTAAACAATATAAATAAATAAAAATATAACAAAAAATAAACAAAAACTAAAGCTAATCATAAAAAAAAAATTAAATAAAAAACCTAAACTACAATAAATAAACCTAAAATAAGTAAAATAAACTAAATAAAAATAATAAACCTAAATAAAAATCAAATAAATAAAGTAAAATAAAATAAATAAAAATTAAACTAAATAAACAAAAAAACCTAAACCTTGGTTTAAACTTAAAAGGATAAGAAACCTAAACTTTAAACCACAAAACCTTAAACTAACCCTAAACCCAAGCCTAAACCCTAAAAACAGCCACTACAACCCTGGGCCCTCACTAGATCCTGGGCCACTGGGCCCTAAGGCCCTCACCCAACTACACACTGAGCCCTGGGCTAAACCCTGGGCCCTACCTGATCAACTCCCTGAACTATGGCCACTGACCTCCACTGGGCTCTACCAAAACTACCCAAACCCTAAACTGACCCATAAACCCTGAGAAACCTGGGCCACAGGCCCTGGGCTCTGGGCCAACCCTGGGCCCTGGGCTCTACCCACAAACTAATGACCACACTGACTGACTAAACCTAAACCCTGGGCCTACTCCCTCCCACAAACCCTAACCCAGACCTAAAGAAAACCTCTCCAAGTAAATAAAAAAATAAAAATAAATAATAAACAAACCTAAAGTTATATATAAAATAAAATAAAACCTAAACTAAAACTAAACCTAAACTTAAAAATAAATATAAAAATAAAATAAAGTTAAATAAAAAATAAAATAAAATCTAAAATAAATAAAATAAACCTAAAATAAAAAAACCTAAAAAAAAGAAAAAACAAAATAAAATAAAACTAAATAAAAACCTAACCTAAATTAACTAAAATAAAATAAAATAAAATAAAACCCAAACTAAATAAAATAAAAAAAATAAAATAAACAAAAAATAATAAACCTAAACTATTATAATAAATAAAACTCAAATAAACCTAAAATAAAAAAACCTAAACTAATTAAAAATAAATAAAGTAAACATAAACCTAAACCTAAACTAAAAAATCAATCCAAAAAATAAAATGAAAATATAAAGCTAAAACCTAAATCCTAAAAAGAAAAAAAACATAAACGTAAACTAAATAAAACTAAAAATAAAATAAATAAAAACCTAAACAAAAGTAAAATGAAAAAATAAAATAAAATAATAATAGAAACTAAAACCTAAACCTAAAAAGAAAATAAAATAAAAAATAAAAAACTAAAATAAAACAAAATATATACCTAAACTAAACTAAAAAAATATAAAAACAAAAATAAAATGAAAACTAAACCTAAAAAAAAATAAAATAAACCTAAAATAAAATAAAATAAAAACTTAAACCTAAAAAAATTAACCAAAAAATGAAACATAAACCCTAAACTAAAAAAAAACCTAAATCTAAGCTAAAAATAAAATAAACCTAAACCTAAACTAAGATAAACTAAACTAAAATAAGTAAAACTTAAACCTAAACTTAAAATAAACTAAACCAAAACCTAATCCTTAACTAAATAAAATAAACTAAACTAAAAATAAACCTAAACGTAAACTAAACAATAATACTTAAAAATAAGCCTAAAATAATAACCTAAAACCTAAACCTAAAAAAATAAAATAAAAACCTAAACTTAAACCTAAAAATAAAAAATAAAACCTAAAAATAAAAAATAAAATGAAAATTAAACTAAAGTAAAAAATAAACATAAACCTAAACCTAAACCTAGAAAATAAACTAAAATAAATAAACCTAAAATAAATAAACTAAACTAAATAAAATCAAAATAAACTTAAATAAAAAATAAACTAAAATAAATAAAAAATAAATCAAATAAACCTAAACCTACCAGTTTACTTAATTTAAAAAATGAAAAAAAAATAAAAAAACTCTAAACCTATACAAACCTAAACCCTCCTCCCAAGTTTCTGGTTCTCTAGTAATTTTTGAATCCCTCATGGTGGCGTGCCATCGACTAGGGATTTTTATGGCTTTGGCTTCCATTTCAACCAATTTCAAAGCCTTAAATGGCATTTGGCCATTTGCGTGATGTTTTACAATTGACCATGGTTGTGGTGAGTTCTATTCCTTGGGTTCCACATCAAAATATGGATGTTTCGGCTAGTACATTCAACATTTTAGGGATTGGCTGCCCTATTGCTGCATCTTCTACTAAATGTTTAAATGAAATGCTCTCTGGTAAGCTTTCTCCCTCTATTGATTCGGTTAATCTCATTTTGACATCTTTTAGAGGTTTGTAATAATGTTCTCTAATGTAGATGTTGAAAAATTGCCCTTTGAATTTTCTCTTATTGGTATATTTGCTTTACGTCATTCAAATTTGGATAAGATCCGCTCTTTTTTCCATAATCTCAAACTTATGGGTGCCTTCTCGATTGGTCTTATTGACCCATGGCATATCTTGATTCAACTTTCTAATGATCTGGATTATTCATGTGTTTTTTCACGTCGTTCTTATTTCATCTTTAATTGTCAAATGCATTTGCTGAAGTGGTCACCCCTTTTTGACATTAAGGAGGAATCTCCTATTATACCTGTGTGGTTATCTCTTCCTAATAAGCACATTAATTTTATTTCCCATCATGTGCTTTTTGCTATCAGGGTTTTATTTGGTCGGCCTTCGCAACTTGACCAAGCGACCGCTAAGCGATCTTACCCTTCTATGGCTCGGATCCTCGTGAAATTATACATAACTAAAAATACCCTAAGGAAGTTTGGATTGATTCTAAAAATATATGGGTATTTGCAAAAGGCTGAATTGGAGAACCTTCCAGCTTTTTGTTCCCATTGTGAAATACATGGTCATGATAATTCAGAATGTTTTATTCTCCATCCCCACTTAAAGAAAATGAATTCCTCCTAAAGAAAATGTTGTCTCAACCCATAAGCTGATTCCTACTTATGTTCAAAAATTAGCCTCGGATCCTAAGGATGGTATGAAGGCTGTTATAGGGGTTGATTCATTGGATATTGAGGTTAATCTTGTTGAACATGTTTTGACTTCTAATGTTGGTAGGGATTCGGTCGATATTCAAAATAGAAAGGATGATTTACCTCTTATTCCTTGTTTGAATTTGAATATTTCTAATGTAGAGAATAATAAATTCTCTAAGTTATTAGAAGATGATTCTATTTCCTCGATTCTATTTCCATCTATGCTCTTTGATGATAAAGCTTTCAATGATGATTTAAATGATGTCTAGCATGCAGAAAACATTTCTGATATGGATTTTACTACTTGTGCTTTAAATGGTTCTAAAACGTCACCATCTATCATTTCTAATCTTGATATTAATGTTAATCATACTTTTCAACTAAATATGGATTTGGAAGAAGGTGAACTCCCCTCCAAACACATGGAGATTTCTCCTAAATCTATGACCAATGTTACTAAATCTTACTCGAATGATGACTTTATGGAAAAAGAAAATGGTTTTCAAACTTATCATGCTAAAAAGAAAAAAATTGTTAAAATTTCCTCCCAAATTGTCCAAAACACTAGATTCTGTGACCTCTCACTCCTCTCTTAATTAACCTTTGCTTAACCCCCCATTTTTATTTACCTTATGTTTAATTTTCTTGTTTAGAATGTTAGAGGGATCAATACCCTCTCTATTCGTAATCATATTATAAATCTTTGCCACATTAATAATATTTCTCTTCTTATTATTCTAGAGCCTCTTATACATGCTAATAAAATTAACTAGGTTGCTAGAATGATGGTTTTCAATAAGTTTTTCTCTAATGTTAGTAATAAGATATGGTGTTTTTGGAATAATTTTGTTGAGGTCTTTATTCTAGATGACTTTCATCAAGTTGTTAATGCTCAAATCGTATGGTGATTATTTTGTTTGGGCTCTTTTGTATATGCATCTTGTTATAGATTTGGTAGAAATCTTCTTTGGGATAATTTAAGGAATTTTGCTACCTCTATCAACAAACCTTAGTTTGTTAGTGGTGATTTCAACACCATTTTATTCTCTTCTAAATGAAGTGGTGGTTGCTCTACTAATATTCATTCCATGGAAGATTTCTCCAATATGATCCTTGATTGTAATTTGATTGATATTGGCTTTAAAGGCTCTAATTAAACTTGGCAAAACTTTAGACTTTAGCAAAGGTTGGACAAGATTCTTTTTAATACTCATTGGATTACTCAATGGCCTATTACATCTATTGACCATTTAAGTAGAACCTTGTCAGATCATGCCCCTCTTTTGGTTTCTATTATAGATAATTCTAATAGACTAAAAAAACTGTCTCCTTTTAGATTTCAAAACATCTGGATTCAGCATAATGATTTTTTTAATGTTGTGGCTAATAATTAGAAAGCTCCTTTTACATCTTGATAATTCGATTATGGGGATGAATAGACTTTGGTTTAAACTTAAAAGACTTAAATAAGATTTGGCCTGAAGGAATAAGCATTATTTTAAAACCATTTTGCTTATATTAAATATATGGAAAAATTAGTTTTTGATCTTGACGTCAATATTATGTCTGATCCTTCTAAGATTACAGAGTTGACTAAGGCAAAAGATAAACTTGTTAACTTCCAAAATATGGAAGAGTCTTATTAACTCCAAAAAGTTGCTAGCAAACCTATTACGGATGGTGATAGGAATACTAAGTATTTCCATGCCTTAGTAAATAAAAAGAGAGATTTAAATAATATTCAAAAAAATTAAAAATGACAAAGGAGATTGGATTATGAAGAATAATGATATTAAAGAATCAATTATTAATTACTTTAGAAATATGCTTAATAAGGTCTTATGAAGCTATTTTTCAATCTTGATTCCTTCTTTTTATTACTAATGATGATAATGATTTGCTTACCATTGTGCCTAATGAAGATGAAATTTTCAAAGTTATGAATAGCATGAACATAGATTATTTGTCGGAGGTTTCACTACTCAATGTTTTCAAAATGTTGGTTTATCATTAAAATGATTGATTGAGGTTGTGATTGATTTTTTTAATGGTAACCCTTTCTTAGATATTTTTTTAGTACTTATGTTGTCCTCATACCTAAGAAAGATAATCTAGACTATTGGAGTGATTTTAAACCTATTAGTCTTTGCACCTTCTTTAATAAGTTGGTTTCGAATTCATACTAATAGACTTAGTCCTTTACTTAATAGAATTATGTCTCTCAACCAAACTGGTTTTCTTATAGGTAGATCCATTTCTGACAATATTTTACTTGCCCAAGAATTAATTCATGATCTTGATGCCAAGACTAGAGGTGGCAACATTCTTTTCAAATTAGATATTACAAAAGCCTTTTCTAAATTTATTTGGGTTTTCTGATAAATTTATTTATTTTATTAAAAATTGTATTAATAATGCTTGGCTTTTTATTTTTCCTTATGGGGAAGCCTTGGGTTTCCTTCCCTCTTCCCATGGCTTACGACAAGGGGATCCTTTATCTCATGCTTTATTTATTATTATTGTTGAGTACTTATCTAAGAGCATCAAATATTTATTCTTAAACAATCCTAGTATGTACTATAGAACTCTTGGTGGTCTTCCTATTTCCCATTTAAGTTTTGTAATGCTTCTATTCATCACAATAAGCATCTCAAGTCTTTTTTAAATAAATTTGGTTGAGAAAGTGGCCTTTCTATTAATGATAAGAAAAGTTATTTTATCACTTCCTCTAGTATCTCCAATAATAAAATCAATCAAATCCTAAATATCACTAATTTTAAACATCAACACTTACCTCTTAAGTACTTGGGTGCTCCGCTCTTTAAAGGCCTGAAACATTCCCATCTCTTTGATGAGTTAATTCAAAAAATTTCAAATAAAATTTCTATTTGGGAATTCCATTTACTTTCCTTTGGTGGTAGGCTCACTATTCTTAAAAGCACTCTCAACTCAATGCCTCTTTATTTTTATTCAAACTATTATCCCCAATAATGCTACACTTATCAGAATTGATCATTTCCTTAACAAATTTTTTTGGGGCTCCAATAATTCTACCAAAAGAATGCATTGGACATCTTGGCATAAATGTTGTGGTCCTTTGGGAGAAGGTGCTCTTAGTTGTAAGCTATTAGTGAAGTTATCATTAACTTCTCTCATAAGCTCTGGTGGAATTTTAGAAAAATGATAGCCTTTGGGCTAATTTTATGATGGAAAAATATTGCCAAGGTAAACACCCCCTTAACTATGCTTATAAAGTTGGTGACTCTCCAGTTTGGAAAAGGCTTTGTTCCATTGAATGGGTTGCTGAATCATTAATATCTTGGGGTATTCAGTCAGGTTCTTCCTTCTTTTGGCAAGACAATTGGATTGGCAACGGTTCTATTGACACCCTTTTATCTACCCACTCTACTGCTGCTATCAAAGTTAATTCTTTTTGGCTTAATAACAATTGGAATGAAAGCAAACTTGAGTATATCCCTATTTCTCTTTTCGACAACTTTAGAAATATCCTCATTTCTTTTAACAAAGCTGAGCAAATTCTTTTTAAGCTTTCTTATAATGGTGACATTATTCTTAAAGAGGTTTGGAATTTTATTGAGATAAATAAGAACCCTCTAATGTTTTATTAAACTTTGGAAAAATATCATTCCCATTTCCTATTCAATTTTAGCTTGGAGGATTTTGAATAACTTTATTCTGTGGACTCTTTGCTCTAGACTAAAGGATATTACTTGCCTTCAAAGTTCTATTGTTGCTTTGATATTGAAAATGTAAATTACGTTTTTATCAATGGCACTATTGCTTCTAAATTATAGTTTTGGTATGATGATTTATTTAATACCAACTACTTTCAGGGTTCTCTTTCTTTATATCAACTTCTTGAAGTCTATTTCAAAATTACAGTGAAAGGTCATATCAAAGTTTTAATTGATATTACCCTTATCTGTTTCATCTCGATGGATAGAAATGATGCTAAATATCATGGTATTCCTATGAACCATAAATGGATCTTGGCTAGAACTAAAGAAAATATTCATGTTCTTTTTTAATGCCAATCTTATTATTCATTTTAGAGGTTATAAATTTGTGGCTAAAAAATTAGGTATCATTCTACTTGAGTTTGACTCTTATCAAAGTGCTAGGATTATCCATTAGATCAAACCTAAAGAAAATTTGATTAAAGTGAATATTGATGGTTTTATTGCTTCCAATAAATATGGTTGTGGTGACATCCTTAGGGATTTCAAAGGTAATGTCATTTATGCTTTTGCCTATCCTCTCGAAGCCTGTCATGTTATTTTTTCTAAGCTTATGGTTGTTAATAAAGCTATTGAAATTTGTTTGAATAGAGGTTTCCTCAACATCTGGATTGAAGTTGATGCTCTCTTGCTTCTTAACATGCTTAATTCTAATAGAATGGGAATGCTAAATTATTTTATCATCTTAATCATACTAAAAATCTTCTTCCTCAAGTTTGTTTTAAAATTTCCCCCATCCTTCATGAAGGTAATGCTTACTTACTTGGCTAACTTTGGCAACTTAACTGAAGTTCACTTTATTTGACAACCAAACTTTGCCTAAACTAATAAGAGGTTTGGTTAATTTGGATACCTATTTCCTTAGATTATAAATTCTTAGCATGCTTTTTGTTGTTGGTATTTTATGATCTTTTGCTTTTGGTTGCCAATTGCTAAATCGTCTTTGGGTTGTTGTTATCTACTTATTTTCTCTCTTTGGCCTGAGCTAGGTTATATTTTTGATCTCTTACTTTTTTATTGGCCTAATTTTCATTACCTGGAGGTTATTGTAAGTGTAGCCTGGGTTGTTTTAGTTTTTTTTTAGCTTGGTGGCTTTTGTCTTTCTGGCTGGGTGTTTACCACAATTTTCCCTTTGCTATTTTTTTATATCCTCTTTTTGGGTTATGGCAATGGTTGTTGTAGGTTTTTCTTTCTGTATGGGTTTTATGGGCTTTTGCTAACTTACTTGAGTTGGATCCGCTACTATGTTAGTTGACAAGGTTTTGTTGTCGGTTGGGTTGTCATAGTTTTATTGGGTTGGTTGGATGGTTGGCTATTTTGGCTATTTTTTTCATTTTCTATTTTTGATTGATCTGGGTAGCTATTGGTGGTTTATCTTTTGATTTTAGTGGTGGAGGTTATTAGCTATTATTTTATTTTATTTTGTCGAGGGCTTTGTAGTTGGTTTTGTTGATTTTGTTTTGTTTCTTTCTGGTTATGGTTTTGACCTCCTCAGATTGGCCTTCCTCTTTGGTTGCGTGTCTTTGGGTTTGTTCTAGATTGGCTAGAAGGCTAGTGGTCAAGAAGGGTGTTGGCTTTGGGTGCCTTTATTGTCGCCTTGATGGTCTTGTAGTCTTTCTCTTGTAGCTTTCTCTTCTACCCGGATCAAATTATCTTTTGCCTTAGTTTGGTTTGGTGCTTTTACCCTTTCTCTCTCTGGGTGATTTTGGCTTGATGACTTAGTCTTACGACTTGATTCTGCCACAATGGTATTGGGAGGATATGTCGGCCGGGTTGGTTGGAGGGGTGGTTGTTTTAGCGAGTTTTTTGTGCTCTTTTGGTGACTATTCTGGTAATCTGCTAGTGTTCTTTCTGTGACCTATAATTTTGGTTTCCTCCTGCTTTATTTTTTCTCTCGTGACAGTAGTTGATCCCCTTTTTCCTAATTATGCATTTTAGTGGCTATTTTTTCTGCTTTGTTGATGGAGGATTTGAGCACTTATGTTTTTCTTTTTTTTTTTGTCTCTGGTTTGTGTTGTTACCCCTATCATGATGCTTGCTCCTTTTGATTTTGTCATTCCTTTTTGGTGGTGACTTTGGTGGTGCTCCTACTGTATTGCTCCTATCCCCGATGGTTGGTTGATTATCTTCCTTATTGGGCTTGGTTGTTCTGGTGGTTGGCTATATGTTTATTGTTTGAGGATTTTTGTCGGATGACAATTTGGATGATGGGCTACACGAGGTATGCTGGCTATGATGGCCTTGATGTTTCCCACTCTATTTTCTTTTGGCTAGTAGCGCTATATGTAATTGTAACCCTTCTCCTAAAGTTTGGATGCTTACATATACTGTTGCTTCTTGAGATGATTGTAACAGAGCCTGAGCCATTTCTTTACTATACTCCTTTTATTTGCTCTTATTTTTATGCTTGCTTACTTGTAATCACCCTTTCAAAAGTATGTTGCAGATTTCTTTTATAGGTTGGGACAGTCTTGTAGGTGGATCTTGCTGGTATCAGACGGACCAACGGAAGTTTGTTGCTGCTCTGTTGACCTCATTTATGGAGTGAGCTTTCAAGTTCTTCATCTTAGACATAGGACACCTCTTAGACATTAAGAGTTCCTTAGTATTAAGACACTTCTAGTGATTAGGTGAACACTTAACCTAGCCCTAGAGACTTAGAAGAGTTAGCCATAGGAAAAGCTTATGCCTTAGGTGTGTTAGGAAAACTTGCCTACCATATAAAACAAATCCTTACTTCAAATCAACTCTAAATTCAAATCAACTTCAAATTTAAATCAACCTCAAATTCAACTCAAAATTCAATCAATTCCAAATCAAATCTTAAATCAATTCCAACTTCATTGATTTTCTCAAATTCAAATCAATTCCAAAATCCAAATCATGAATCAATTCCATGTAATTTAAATCCATGATCAATTCTAAATCCAAAAACTTTCCTAAGCCATTTTGATTTCATCTTATGGACTTAACCAAATCAAATTAAAATAACTTAAAATTCAAAAGATTTTCTCGTAGCCCATTTATATTCTTATTTATATTCACAAATATAAATGAAATATAAATTCAAATGACCAAAACCAAATTTAAAACTCAAATACAAACTCAATCAAAATCCAACCTAAACTCTTTCTAGTCGAAATCTTGAACTTAGCCAAATCAAACTCAAATCAATTCAAACCTTTGGATTTTCTCTCCAAACAATCAATCCTTAAATCACAAACCAAATACAATCATAAACTTCAATCATCAAATCAAATCAAATCAAACCAAATCAAACCCATGCCCAATTCTTTTGAACTTGAAATTATCAAATGAATCAAAACCTATTTGACTCCAAATCACTTGCAAATGAATTTATATTTCAATCATAAGTCCATATGTGAGTTCAATCAACTTGAATCAAGCCTTCATGTCAATTGACTTACTCAGCTCACTTGACCCAAAGTGATCTAAAACACCTTTTTGAGCCAAATTTTAATCCTACCCAAATTGGATTGAACTAAGCTCATCTAAGCCTCACATTATGAGCAACAATCATCATAGGATGATCAATCACTCAAATTGGGTCAAACCAAGACAAACCTAGCCTTTGACAAGTCAACACCTAACCCAAATGAAACCTAAACTAGCCAAAATCCACCATAGGCTAAATTGATTGAAACCATTGATCTAAACCAATTCATGATCAATGATTGAACTTAACCAAGTCATCATTTGAGCCAAACCTAAATTGGCCACTTTTGACCCAAGTTGACCTAAATAGTCAAAATGTGTCAAATATTGATCTAAGCCAAATTGATTGCAACTAATGGGTCAAAATCATTCTAAATCACTTGTTGAACTTGACCAAAGCCTCACACAACAGACCCAACCTAGCCCAATTGACCATGAACCCAACTTGACCTAAAAAGGTTAAATCAACTTGAAACTTAACCAAATAAATTAATTAAAGCCAAAGCTTGAAAACATTTCAAATGATCAACCAAGCCTAAACCAATCCAAGACTTAACTTGGGTCAAATGGGTCAAATTGGTCAACTTGACCCATTTGACCAAAGTGAACTCAAATGAACCAAAACCAAATATAAATCAAATCAAACCAAACCAATGATACCAAATCATTAAAAATGGTCATTTGAACTTCACCTAACCCATGATTTGACCCAATTTGACTAATTGGTCAACTTGACCCAAGTTGACCCATTTTTGACCTAAATGGGTCAACTTGAGCCAAATCATATCAAATCAACACCATGTTCATTGAAAATTAGCACAACCCATTTTTCAATCATTCCAAATATGTTAAAATAAACAAAATCAAACCGACCATTTTACCCTTGGGTCAAAGGGTAACTTATGGCCAAATCCAGAATTTGGTCAATTCCTTTCATGGCCACTTGGCATCCTCCTAGTGGACCATTTGGACACCAAGGAGGTGGTGCACATGACCCAATGGGTTCAGTCCATGACCCAAACCAAATCCCCTTCAAAATTCTCCACATGGATCACCTCCCACACTCATTTAATGCATGTGCACCTCCACACTTCCACTCCTCTGCCAAAACTGAACCACATGGCACTCCTAACAACAAAATAACCCATTCAATCTCCTCAATTTGATCAAAATGGCAAGGTAGGCTTTGATCATCTAGTCCAAGTAGGGGAAGATATACTCCCCCTCATTTCCACTCAAACCAAGTTCCTTGCATTCGATTGAGCTCAGAGGATCAAAGGCATGCTTCTCCAAGTTTTCCCAAGTATTCCTAAGCTCATTCAAATTTCCATTTCTTGGGTTTTTTCAAAGTCAAAATAGGGAGGTGAGGGAGATTTCCTCTTTGCTCAATTCTCAATCAAACTCCAATTGCTCTTGCAAGCACCATCAAGGCACCAAGTCGAGCTTACCCAAAGTTTTTCCCAAGTCTCCAAGCCATGGGAAGGAGGAGTTCGATTGAAGCCGCAAGCCATTGAAGCAAGCTTTGGTCAATTGGAAGATCCACTGTAAATTGAACCTTGAAACCTTCAACAAGCTTCATCTCCACTAGACGAAGCTACCTTAACTATTGGAAGCATCGGTGATACCCTCTAGTGAGGTATGCCTCAAAACTGAGCTTAAGTTGAAAAATGCTTGGTCCTTTGTGAAGGGAATTGTAATCCCATCAAAATTCAACCATTAGATGTTCTTCTCCTTTCTTCAAGATGGTGAGGGTTGAATCTCAACCTTAACTGAGCTCAAGTGAGCTCAGATCAAGCCATGGAGGATGGACGGTCTCCGTCTCCCACAGGCAAAGATAGGGATGAATCATCGGCCATCCATCCAATATGTTTTGGATGGATGGTCCTGATTATTCTACATAGATCCATTGATTTAATCCTTCATAACCATGAGTTTGATCCTGACCATCCGATCCTTGATCGATGGCCCAAGGGAAGCATGTAGCGCCACCGACTGACATGGTAGTCAATTTGATAACTTCAATAACCAATCCCATCATGCCACATGGAAAGCATGCATCGCGTCAGCAGCCCATGTGGCGCCGATAAGATTAGTTATATAATTAGGTTATTTAATTACCTATTAATCAGTAAAACTTCATAAATTCATAATTAAATGTAGAAAATACAAAAAATGCAAACTTAACTTCATTTTAAAGATAATGCAGAGGGGAATTCAATAAAATTATTTCTAATTGATTTTAAATAGTGAATTTTCTTTAATTATGGATTAATTAAAAACTTAATAACCTTAATTACTCCCTAATCATTTCAATAATCAATTCCAAACTTCTCAGACATGTTTAGGGGGATGAATTCTATCTCCCCTAATTTTCTTGGAATTTATTAATGAGTTAATTAGGGAAATCAATTAATGAATCTCTAATCACGCTCTTAATGTATTTAAGAGTAATTAAGCATGTGAATAGTGGTTTAATCACTTAATTAAGATAATTAAGCATTGTTCAAGTGAAGAGGATGTTTATGCAATGGGTCTATGGTACATTCCATAAGTTATTCCCTAAACCCCCATTCTTCCTTAATCCAAACATAATTAAGGATTAATCCACTAATGATCTACTTAATTAATCTAATCAAACTTTCAAAACTAATCTAAAATTAATCAATCTCTTTCTAAGAAGATTCTTAGGTGTTCAAAAGCCTAAGGTAAGCTTAAGGAAATCAAAACCTGACTCACATGTGGGGAGGTTATGAAAGTACTTAATGAAAACCCTTTAATTTAATTAATCAATAATTATGAGCTAATTGCATTAGGCTCCTTTCTTCCTTAGGAGCATTGCTAATTTAAATTCCATGTGGTTGCATATCATATGTTGGCTCACAATTGTTTGATTAATTATGTTAAAGTGGTGTAGGTAAGGGGTAATTAATGAATTTAATCTACACCTTAACCTAAACAAAACATAAAATCAATCTAATTATTCTAAAAATTAAACTAAATCAATTCACACATGGGGGAAATGGGTTAGGACCAGAAAACTCTTTTCACATTTCCTAAATCAAATTCAAAACAAAAATAAAAATCTCTTTTAGAAATGTTGATTTACTTTAAATGATTTTATTTCATAGGATTGTCTTTAGGAATTAATTAGGGTGAATGAAGTTACATGGTTACATCACTTTATCTCTTTCCAAGCATGCTAAAATGTTGTATTCCATATGAAATCATGCATTCATATCTTTTGAAAAATCAGAATAAATGAAATGTTTCCCTTATGTCAAATTGCATGTTTTAGCTAAAGTAAGAATATAAGTGGCTATTATCACTATTAAATCAAAATTTATTTCAAAACTTATGAATCAATGATTATAAATGAAGGTATGCTACTTATAAATACTTATAAGCGTGCACATGCTTGTAGCATAAAATGTGTTATGTGATTTTCTTCTCTTTTCTTAGCATAGGTTTGTATAAGATTTGCAAAGTGTATAGTTCATTTGAAAAGAACATAACACTTGCTTAAGTCCATTCATATACACTTCTATGTTATGGCTTAAGAAGGATCCTCACATTGCACATGTAAATTAAACAACCAAAATCAAACAAGAAAACATAAACCTTTTGCATGATTCTTCATCCATTTATTTTCTTTTTGTACATGCACATGTATTTAAGAAAAGTGGTATATTAGTCTGGACATGTTGGAGTTTCGAGGCTTTAAGTAGCCCTAAGAAGTTCTTGTATCTTATACCCTTAGTGCAAAAAATAATGGCTTTGTACTCACTTATGTCTTTCATTCATGTAAATGTGCATTTGATTAATGGATAAAAGAATCCCTATCTTTTCTACTTAACAAAATCATGCATCATGAAACATCCAAATTTTTCCTAAACAACATTTCTTAGCATTCATCATCAAAGTGTGCTAGGGTTTGCATTTGCATGTATAGATATGCTTAGGATCATTCATATGCATGATACACATGTTGGAAAGAAATAAATGGCTGTGTTTTTTGTGATAGTAATTCAATTTAATTAATCCTAAGATGCTTTTCTTATTGAATAGGTTTATTTGGAGCAAATATAAACTTAGGATTAATTAAAACACATAATAAAATATTCACTAAAGAAAAATCATTAATGAATCTACCTTAGAAATTACTTAAGGTAGGAGGAAAGAGAAGTTCTCTCTTTTCCTCTCTTACAACACTTAGTAATTAAGTGTAGGTTCATTCAAACCAAATCAAATCATCAAATAAAATTAACAAATCAACTAATTCACTTAAATGAAACCACCCTCTAAGTTAAATCCTTCACACTTAGAAAATTCTAACCTTAAAGCCTAGCTAAGACATGCCACACAAGCCTTAAATGGCACAAATATTAGGCTAAGTCACCATTTCTAGCTCTATGTTAGGGCAATGCATGGTTTGATGCCTAATTTTATTTTGAGATGTAATATTTTTTTTGGATGTTAGGGTGTATGTACGTAGACTGGATGATAGGATGATCTTAGTCTAATCATTATTTTCTGCAGGGGACTGTGCTTAAAGGGCACTGTAATAAATATATAAATTCTTTTATTGTGCAGGTTGCTTATACCCCTAAGCATAATCCAAATTAGGATAGGTGGACTTGGTTACCCATGTGTGGGGTGCTAAGTCCAATTTATTTATATACATTCTTGGGATTGTGTGGTATGTTTAGCTAATCTCTATTTTGTAGGTTTAGTTAGATTTACTTTCTCTTTTTCATGTAATTTTGCAATTAAGATTTGGAATGAATGTTATGGGAGAATTAGGATGAACATTGGTCATAAGACTATGTCTTATGCACCATGTGAAGCCTGAGAGAAATCACATCCCAACCAACCAAAAGAAGGAAAGAAAGAAAGAAGAAACAAGGAAAGAAAGAAATGAAGAAAAGAAGGAATGAAGAATGAAGACCCCCCATAACATGAATTCTTTCCAAAATATAATAAATTCATTTGTAATTCAGGTTGTATAAGGGTAGATCTCAACTACCCATTTCTTTTCGGGTTTGTGTGGTGAGCTCGACCACAAAGGCCTCTTATTCTTTTGCGCTAGCTTTATAAAATTGTTTGATGTTTATTTAGCTTGTGCATTAATGGCATGTTTTTCCTAGTTTCTTCCTTGCTTTGATGAATGGGCTGGATGCGAGTAAGCTCTTAGGGGAAAATAAATTTTCTATCCAATTAATCAAGCCAAAATTAAAAATTAACAACTCACAACCTCACCTAAAGCTTAGGTTATAAATCAAGATAAAAGATTTAGCAATCCCTTAGGTAGATGTTGTATGTCTCACATCATGCATAAAAAATATCTTGCTTCACTCTTGCTTATGGAGAGCTTCCACCTTTGCTAGAGAACTTGGCTAGACCTTTGAGTGCCATGGTGGAAACACACCACCTTCTTGCTGATTTTGGCCCATAACCAATTTCTCATGCTTTAGGCATATGAATTCGATAGCCTATGTTAAAAATTTTTCCAAAAATGAAAATAAAACTTAGCAAAAATTTGCATTATATTTTAGTCATTAATCATGCCCTACATGATCTAGTCTCTTAGACAGTGTGTTTAAGGACTTAGTCTCATTCTAAATAAATAATAGCCTAGCTATCTTACAAAAGCATATGACTTGCCTACATATATTTAAAATTGTAGGAGGCGTTAGTTGGCGGCCACCCCTAGGCAGTTGTAAGTCTAAAAGTTGGGTAGTTTATTCTCTATTGTGGAGTAAACCATATGCCCATTTTTTCCTTAGATTTAGGTCATGCTTTGGCCCTCGCCAAAGCTCCCTAGATTTAAGATCCGAGGTTGTTGTTTCCCTTTGCAGGCTACAAGCATAAATCCTCACCTCTTAGGCATTTCCATGATCTTGTGTTATGAAATTGTAAGCCCTAGATTTCTAATAAAAATTTAACTCAAACACATAATTCCTCTCAAATTTCAAAAAATATAAAGCCCAACCATAGGATAGTTTGGGATTTCTAGCATCGTGAGCATCCCTTACTTATCTCCCTTTGGTTTTGATAATAACTCTCTCCTCTTGATCAATCCCACTTGATCTCTTAAAAATAACCAATTTTGTTGATTGTCCTATCTTAGAAATCTTTGGAGACAATGATCATTTTCATTAATCGAGAGTATTCATAAGGAATCTCATTCCTTAAGATGTAATTAACTATGAGGGCTTACCTTCATAGGGGACTTAACAAACCCAGTTTGAAGTAAACCCTACTTTACTTTTCTATGTAAAGTAGGGGTAGAATCTTTGGTAGATCCGAAGACCCATAGTCCTTAGGAGTCCTCTTTAGGTAATTAGGTCCATTATAGGATGGTGACTCCTATCTCTCGAGATAGTACATCATTGCTCAATGTCATACCCGATCACCCTAATATGAACATATGCAGATCTACGCAGTGTCCACCAAGTGTATATTTTTGTCTTCATTTATTTTTTCCAAAAGATAGATGAAGATGAAAATATTTCACCATAAATTTTTTTAACGACTCTGCTGGGGATAGTTCCTCTCTCCATCTTTGGTAAATGATCTTTGTCTCCAAGTATCGAAATTGGATTTGTATTTCATATGAATCCAAGACTGTCCTTCTTTTCCTTTAGCACTTAGTATATTTCATCCTTAAGCTAAGCTAGCCAACATCCTTTAGGTTTTAGGACCTCACTCTGTGTAGGTCTTGAAATCCCTGTTGGGTTCCCCCAATAGGTGAAAATTAAAATTTAATAAAAAGAAATAACTAAAGACTTCCTCCTTAAGGAAAGGTTCATTCCAAAAATAAAAATAAATATTAATAAATCTTTAATAAAAACAATAATTTCCAAAAAGCACTTTTTTAAAATACACAATAAAATATTTCAACCTCATCTAACAATCTTCATGATTGTTACATGTAGTCAAAAAAAAAATTCAAAAATCATCTTTTCAAAAGCACAAATGAACATCCATCATTCAATATGCCTAAATTTATTGAACGAAGACTTCATTTCAAATAAAAAATCAACGATCATCTTTTCAAAGATAAAATCAACAATCATCTTTTCAAAAAAAAAATCATCAATCATCTTTTAAAAAAATAGAATCAACAATCATATTTTCAAAAATAAAATCAACAACCATCTTTTCAAAAACAAAATCAACAATCTTCTTTTAAAAAAAAAAATCAATAATCATCTTTACAAAAACAAAATAAAAAATCGCCTTTTCAAAAATCATAGATTTAAGAATGAATAATTCTCTTTCAATATTCCCAAATTTATTAAAAGAATATTTCATTTCCAAATAAAATCATATCATAACATTGAAATTCCATTTCAACATATCTCACATATGTTGAAGTTAGAATTTCCTTCTTTCAAAATTACAAATTTGAAAATAAGCCTCCATTCAATATGTTGGATGGAGGCTTTATTTTCAAATAAAATTACATAATTTGAAATTCCACTCAACACATCCCACATGTGTTAAGTTAGAATTTCTTTCTTTTTTGAAAAAAAGTAATAATCACACAAAACAAAATTCCATCTTTGAAAAATAAAACATAATCGACTCCCATTTGACATACCCAAATTTGTCAAATGAAAGTTTCATTTTTCAAAATAAATTTGGATGTTATTTAGCATACCCAAATTTGCTAAGTAAAGATCCCCCTCTTCAAAATATTAAAAAAAATGAAAAATCATAAAAATAAAACACATTTGGATTCTTTATTTAGCATACCCAAATTGGCTAAGTGAAGATCCACTTTTCAAAAATTAAAAAAAAATCAAAACACATCTGGATTCTTCATTTAGCATATCCAAATTTGCTAAATAAAGATCCCTCTTTTCAAAATCAAAACATCAAAATCAAAACACATTTGAACTCATACACAAATTTGCTAAGTAAAGTTCTCATTTTCAAAAATCAAAATAAAAATCACAAATCAAAACACATTTGATTCTTCATTTAGCATACCCAAAATTTCTAAGTGAAGATCCTCTTTTCAAAAATCAAAACATCAAAACATGAAACACATTTGGATTCTTCATTTAGCATACCCAAATTTGCTAAGCGAAGATCCTCTTTTCAAAAATCAAAAAATCAAAACACATTTGGATCTTTTATTTAGCATACCCAAATTTGTTAAGTAAAGGTCCATCTTTCAAAAATAAAAAATCAAACACATTTGGATTCTTCATTTAGCATACCTAAATTTGCTAAGTATAGATTCTCCTTTCAAAAAATCAAAATAAAAGAAAACATTTGGACTTTATTTAGCATACACAAATTTGCTAAGCAAAGGTTCCATTTTCAAATTCACACATGATTCACCAAACAAGCAAAAGAAGAAGAAAATTATTTTCAAACAACTCATTTAGCATACCCAAATTTGCTAAATGAGTAAATCCCAAATAAAATCAATTGACCCTTTATTTTAACATACTCAAATTTATTAAATAAAAGGTCCCCAAACACAAAAATCAAAATCAAATATGAACCAATGGAAGCATCAATCTCTTCAAAATATTTGAACCCATTTCCAACATTCACAAATTTGTTGAAAATGGATTCTAAATTCAAAAATATCTTCCCCAATTCTAAATTCAAAAATCTCTCCTAAATAAAAGAGCCCCACTTAACATATTCAAATTGTTGAGTGTGGGTTCAAATTCTAAAAACAAATTAAAGAATAAATCTAATTTGAGTTTATTTTCCAAAAATTATAGAATTTCAACTTAGTTTCAGTAAATTTTTAGTTTATTTCAATTCAATTTTGATGAAAGCTTAGAAGTACGTGTTTACTTTTCCTTTTGGGATGGATTTGGCCTTGGATTGAGCTAGCCTCCCACAAACTGACTTTGCCCACCTCATTCATTTTGTCCAAGGTTTCAAGGGAGCTAGGATCACTTGTGAGGGGACCACCCTCACAACCATCAGTAGGAGTGTGGTGACCGGGTAGAAGCCGATCATCCAAGTTGAGATGTCATCAAATTCAGAGTTTCCCTCACTAAAGAAGAAGGTTGTGGCAGTTCTCGCAGAACTTGTAGTTTTAGCACCAGTGCATTCAATGGTTCCTGTTTCTGCCCTAGTACACGCTAGCACCCACTCATTGGCTTCTTCCAAGGGGAAGGCTCCCCTAGTTCCAGGGATAGTATCCCCTAACTATGAGGTAGGGTCTAGTTGCCATACTGCTCCTCCTAGCAGGACCTAGTGCCATAACAGATGCCGCAAGATCAAGCGGCATCATGTGCACATAGCCAAAGAGATGGAGGTAGCTGCTTAGTCTATAGTAGAGGAGTTACCCAGGATAGTATCAACTCTGATCATAGAGAACAAGTTTCATCCTTTCTCTAGATCTGATGAAGAGGAAGAAATTAGGAGGATCTCAATTTCACCTCCACCTATAGTTCACTTTGAGGCTCCTACTAAAAATAGGAGAAGGTCATTTTAGATCGCCTCAGATCGTGGGGCTTATGGATGTCTGTGAGCCCAATTTGACTTATAGTCGGTCATCCCTCACAGCGTTGGTGAGCTCATCAGATAGGAGAGGGCTAGAGAACCCCATGTATCAGTATATGTTACCAACAGAGAGAGACGTAGGTATGCTAGATAGTCAGCTGCCTCTGCCCTCATGGAGCCGGTCATACTGATAGCATTGTATTGACCAATACTACTCACCATAGGAGAGGAGCTCTTGCATAGAGAGAGTCAGTGGTACCTCCGCCAAACCGTTCTACTCCACGCCCACCATCTTCAGTAAAAGTTCCATCATCCATAGTTCTAGCAAAAGCCATGAAGGTTGTATCCAAGGAAAAGAGAGCCCCACTGGTAATTATTCTATGGCCAAGAGATCCCATTCTATCTACACCAACGGTTGAGGCAAGGCCGAGCCTCCGCCGACCCACTCTAGTTGTGAAGAGGGGTGGCACCATGGAGCATCGTTGTTATGCCATCACCACCACCACCACAACAGAGCATGGAGATTGCATTAGCAGAGGGGGAAAGAGATAGTAAAACTGTCTCCATGATGATAGATCCTCCTAGGATTAGCACTCCTCCCATGATAGATGATAGCCATGAGCATATTTCTTCTAGTGAGCATAGCCCTCACATGGTTAACTCTCTAGCATCAGAGGGGGTTAGATGTATTTCTGTTCATGAGCATGATCGATCAGCCACAATTATTTGTTTCTGCATAGTTGGACCACTCCCTAGATGCTATTGTAGCATAGTATCTTGTGGAAATGAAGAAAATTCTAGGATATGACTGGTCTGACCTAGAGGATGAAAAGGTCAATTTTGATCTAAATGAAGTTGATCTATTGGAGGATTCAACAAGAGTACATATGGTTGATGCCAGGGGTTCCCTCCTTTGGGATCAACAGAGTTTGGAAGGTGTTGCGGCCGAGCATGATGATACAGCCTACTCAACCCAACACCTCCTTCGAAAACTAAATTAGAAGGATGAACAAATTGATAGGATGGGAAAGAGGCTTAAAGTCTTGCTAGCAATAATTTTGGCACCTCAGAACCAAGCCCCAACATTGCATCCTACTATTATAGAGGCCAGTCATCCTGAGTTATTGCATATTTTGGATCAAGCCAAGACTTCACCTCCAGTAGAGCAGGGCAACACTAGCTTGTATAGGAAGGTAGTGGACAATACCTCTGTATAAAAAAAGGACATTAAACTCATGGTTGAGCAGCAAGTAAGAGAAGCATTAGCGCAAGCCTGAGGAGGATCATCAATTTCAAAGGGTAGAACCTACCCAGAGGAATTCGATGCCATCCAATATCCTAAGGGTTTTGTGCCACCTTCTTTCAAGAGCTTTGATGCAGAAGAACCAAGCATATATAGCACACTTCGTGAGCCAACTATTGCAATGTCGTAATGCATGCATTATTCTCTTTCTATCAACAAATTAGCAGGTATAGCCTTTGATTGGTATGCCGAACTCCCTAACAATTCAGTGAAGACTTTTATTGAGTTAGAGCAACTCTTAATTAAGAGATTTGCTGGAGCTCAGTAAAGGGTGACTGTAGGCAATCTCGTTGTGGCTCAACAACACCCCGGTGAGTCCCTTGTTGATTATATTCTCAGTTGGTACAATTTGAGTATGAAATAAGAACCACATCTATCTGAACAACATACCATTGAAATTCTACTAAAGAATATTCACGGCCGGTCACCTTCATGCTCAAAGGTTTTACCATCAAGATATTTGAGAAGCTAATTTACAAGGTGACTAGTCTACAATGAGAGGCCAAATAGCTACCTTTTCAAGATCAGCCAATAAAGCCAAAGCTGTAGAAGGCTTATGAGAAGAAGCCAGGGGCAGCAGTAGTATTGGACAAGAGAAAGCAACTGACCAGAGATTAGCATAAGAGACCTCAAGCTCCACAATGATCACTTCCACCTCCTTTACCACCACCTAGGTTATCCTATCGGCCACCACAGTAGCCTCCACGACCCTCACTGCCTCCTCCTCAGCTATACACATAGCAGTGGTACACATACCCACCGCCAGGTAGCTACCATCCACCTACTCTTTTGGATAAACTAAATAAACCTTATTCATTTAAGAGGGAGGTAAATAAAAAAAAAACTTTAAGAATCTCTTAAAGAAACATGATTTTCAGCTACCCGAGCCTAGGAAGCCAGAGAAAGTGGGTAGGAGCAATGATTCTAATTTTTTCCCTTACCACCACATGCTAGCTCATGCTTTTGGAAGATTGTTTACATTCAAGGACTGGCTTGAGCATAACCAAGACAGCAAAGATAATTATCCCAAAAGAATATCTAGTGAAATAACCATCCAGTTCTATTAGGGTAATCCTTGGGGATACCTGCGATTCTCTCAAAACCAAAGAATATTAGGATATGTCATTATCCAAAACCTCTAAAAAGATTGTTTCAAAAATCAAGAAACTTTTCTTGCAGGTGCTTGAGGCAGCTCGAACCTCGAACATCAAGAAAAGTTTGCAAGTTGCCAAAAACAACTTGGGGAAGGTAGGAGCTTGGTAGTGGCAGCAGCCTATACTTACATGGGATAGCCAAGTAACCACCACAAGCCGAAGTCTCCATCCCACCATCGTGCTATACTCTTTGGTGTAGTGGCCAAGTAAGGAAGGAAAGCATAGCGTACTTACATCCTCCAAAGCAAGAAGACCAGGGTGACACACTATGGTAGCACGTCAACCCGACCTACAACAGCTTCTGAGTGAGTGTCGTTGGGGACGTTATCTCAACTCAAAGTAGCCTGAGATAAAAGACATGTGTTTATTTAATATGTTTGTGTATAGTTTGTATTTGTGTTGTGTCAATGAAGGATAGGACACCTCTCGAGTTCCTTACACCTACCCTAAACACATCATGGCAGATTCATAAATAAGAATACATTCAACATGGAAGAGATTGAATTTGAAATGGAATTTTCATTGGTGATAATTCTTTTCAAACATGATTTATAATATTTCTTTAAGTAGGGTCCATTGATTGGAAGAATTGGGCACTCTCCCTTATGATTAATAAGTTGATAGTGATCCCTCATCTATATGTCATCTTCCAGTTTAGAACTAAGAAAGACTAAAATCTCTAAGAGCCCCAATTATTTTTTTTCTTATAACTCGAGGTTTTGGCATGCCAATAGGTGTTTCTCCTCCAAACCTTTAAGCTCTTTTAACAACAACTTAGTGTTCTGCTCTGTTGTTATCTTGCTACCACAGCTATCCTTAGTGATGGGAGATGGACTTCTAATGGTAGAACGACTTCTGACTCATACACTAAGGAGAAAAGAGTAGACTAAGTTGGAGTTCTATATGTGGTGTGGTAGGCCCGCAAGGCTTAGACTAACTGCTCATGCCGCTATCTGTTGTTATTATCGAGTGTCTTCTTTAGTTTTTGGATGAGAGTTTTATTGATGGCTTCTGCTAAGCCATTTTCCCTTGGGTAATTGATGGTAAAATATCTCCAATCTATGTTGCATCTCTGAGAAAAGTTGTTGATCTCGGTGCTCTTGAATGCAGTACCATTTTCAGATATAATTCATCGAGGCACTCCAAACCTATATACGATATGGTTCCTAAAAAAGTGGAGCACATGCTGAGCTATGACCTCTTTGAGCTGAATCACTTGTGCCCATTTAGAAAAGTAGTTAGTAGCAGCTAAGATGAACCGATGACCCTTGGAAGAAGGAGGATTAATTGGACCCATTATGTCAGTACCCCAACACTCAAATGGCAATGAGGCCAATGTAGGATGTAGAATGTTAGGTTGTTGGTGTAGGACCACACTGTGTATTTGAGATTGGTGGCATTTCCTAGCTTTATCCATGCAATCTTTGATCATCGGTGGCTAGTAGTATCCAAGTCTCTTGATCTTGGCATTCATCTTCAGACTGGATTGGTTGCCTCCACATATTCTTGAGTGTACCTTGTTAATGATCTTACGGGCTTCATGCTTGTCTAAATAATATAACCACATATGATTGAAAGACGGTCGATACAAGAAATTATCCATAAAATCATAGGAAGGTGCTCTCTGCTTTATCTGATGGGCTTGGGACTTGTCATGAGGTAGTTTGCCTTTATTTAGGAAATCAATGAATGGTTGCCTCCCATCTAACTCCTTGCCCTTCTTGGAAATGGCAACCTCCCCTTCAACAGAGTACTTTTTGATGAGTTCAATATCAATAAGGGATATTACTTATCTATTTTGGACCTTTATTGATATGGACTCATCCTCCAAACATGCAACTCCTTAGCAAGCTTGGCTAAAGCATACGCTATGACATTCTCTCCTTGAGGAATCTTATAAATGGTAACCTCTGGGATTTAGGCCAACAACTCTATTATGTACTTATGGAAGTGATGGAGCTTGGGCTTTATAACCTTATAGGACCCAGCGATTTGGATGATAACTAGCTGAGAATCTTTGAAGATGTTGATATTTTGGATGCTTAGAGTAATGGCTAACTCTAGACCGGCAATCAGATCCTCACATTTGGCTTCATTATTGGTGCAAGGATTAGACATATAATATGAGAATCTCATCACATTATGGTCCAGAGTTAAGAGAACTACTCCTACCCCTGCCTTTCCTGGAATAATAGATTGTGGTTCTTCTCCCCTTTGAGAAGAAGCCACACCATCAAAGTATATCTCTCAGTGGTGAATGCTAGTATCCCCTAAGTTCATGATTTATTATCGAAGACATCATCACTAAGCGGAGAGTTAGCATAAAGTGGGTGTATTGCTAAGAAATCTGCTTGCTCTTATACTTTCATTGCACAAAGGGGTATGAAGGTAATGTCAAATTATGAGAGGGTCATGGACCATCGTGCCAACCGTATGGATAACATCAGCCGTGTCATGAGATACTATGGTGGATTGATCCTATAGATTAAGTTCACCTTATAAGGAAGCATATAGTGGTGTGGCTTTTAGGATGCAAATACTAAAGCTAGGCAATGTTTCTCAATGGGTGGATAATTAGCCATAGTAGTGATTAGACGATGATTGTGGTAGTAGAGTGCATTTTCCTTCCCATCATCATTGGCTTGGGCCAACAACGCACCAAGGGAGTCATCTAATGCAGTAGTGTAAAGTATGAATGGCTTTCCCGGGATAGGGATTGCTAGAATCAGTGGCATCATTAGGTAATGCATAATGTTATCGAAGGCATGCTCGTACTCGTCATCCCACTTAAACTTTCCATCTTTTTTGATAAGTGCTAAAAATAGCTGACATCTTCCTGATAGGTTGGATATAAAGTGTCTTAAATACGCCAACTTCCCTTAGAATGATCTTAGTTGAGTTAAACTTATAGGGGGTTACATTTCTAATATCACCTTGATCTTCTCTAGATCTATTTTGATTCCCTGGTGTCAAACAAAAAACCCAAAGAATTTTCTTGAAGCTACTATAAATGCACACTTCATGGGATTCATTTTGAGGTTAAATTGTCTTAACTATTCGAAAACTACTCTCAAGTCAAAGAGATGGTCTTCCTTTTCTCTACTTTTGACCATGAAATCATCGACATCAAACTCGACTTGATGATGAATGAGTTCATCAAGATTCGAGTCATAGCCCGCTAGTATCTAGCATCAGCATTTTTAAGGCTGAAAGGCATGACATTATAGCAATAGATTCTGATCGGGGTTCTAAAAGCAATGTTTCTTTCATCTTCAGGGGCCATCTTTATTTTGATATATCTAGATGAGCCATCCATAATATAGAAGAATGGATGAGATGAGACAATGTCCACCATCAGCTCTAGGATTGGTAGTGGAAATTCATCTTTTGGACATGCCTTATTTAAATTCCTAAAATTGATGCATATGTGAATTTGACCATTCTTTTTCTTAACTTGGATGATGTTGGCTAACCATGTAGGGTATTTTTCTTCCTAGATTAAGCCAACATCGATCAATTTCTTGACTTAAGAAATGGCCTGATATTCTATGTCTAATCGCATGCATCTAGGAGCTTGCTTGATAGGATTAGTAGTAGGCTCTATTGCTAGTTTATGGACCACTATGTTAGGAGCCATTCCAGGCATCTCTTCATAACTCCATGCAAAGCAGTCCTTAAACTAAGTCAATAGCCTAACTAAGTCATTCATTTCAATTTCATTCAACAAATAAATGATGTTCCTAAGTTGATTTCCTTGAGCTCATCAATGGTTGACTTAATCTTGTCTTTGAACTGTAGTGGTGCATCTTTGACTTCAAAATCATCTGGATCATTTGAAGTTTCTAAGCACAGCTCCTCATATGAGTTAATGTGATTTGAAAAGAACCTATTAGATTCCAAATGATTAGTGATTACTAAGTGAATCATCATCATCAGACTAGACCCACTATATCAAATCTTAGTCTTGATTGAGAGCTTTGCTTTTGCTTTTCTTCTTCCATATTATTTCGAAAAAGTCTGACTTGTGTTTTGACCAAGTATGTGGGACCCTTTCTTTGCTAAATTATGAACACAAGGCAAGTACCAATCAAAAGGTAATTCTATTTAATCTTTATATGAATCATCCTCAAGATCTACATCAACTTTTTGACTTGAGGATGCTGCTCATAGAAAGAACTTTTGAGTCTTCACACCTGTGGATGACTTAGGGGCTTCCTTAACTACCAAACCATCAGCTTTTTGAGAGAAAAGTGGGGTTGGAGCTAAGGTTCCCAACTGATGCCTAACTATTTCATATATAGATTTGGATACACTTATGCTTTGCCCCATCTTCATCACTATCCGCTCAAGTGTCATCTCTAAAAGAATCAGAAAAGAAGAAGCTTGTGCAAACCATATAAGACTCATTCTATGAACTAGATTCTAAGTCTATATGGATAGAAGGTGTACTCATGCTAGCTAGGACATATCTTCTATTGGGTGGCCAATAAGAAAGTTTTACACATCTGGGACCACCTCTAAACTGGCCTCTTCCTTTGTCTGGTAGAGGTTAGATGGTTCTACCCGTATGTTCAAATGGAGTAATGAACTATGGGTAAAGTCTAATGTCAGGCTCCAATTCCTCCTCCAATTCTATTTGTACTTCCTTTTATTTTCTTTTTCATTTTCTCTTTTCTTTTTTTTTTCTTTTCCTTTTTCTATTTTTTTTATTATAAACTTTGGCCAAGTTTGCAAGAATAGACTTGTTGATTTTGAGGGAGGTAGTAAGCCGCATTGTCATATATGCCGACCTAGTGAACTATAAATGGCTTGAGATCTCCTTTGACATAGTAGATGATCCTCCACCTCTACACTGATGTAGAGAGGATGGAACTATGTTGCTTTCATGTATCCATGGTCTCCCAAGCAAAGCATTGAAAGATGTATCCGTGGTTATAATGTAAAACTTGGCTTCGGTCTTCCAAGCATCTATCTCTAAGGGCAACAATATGGAGTCTAAGTCCCGTTGACCTCACTTTTGGAGTGTGGATTCAATCTTCCCATCTTATACATAGGAGTTTTCTAGAAACTAAGACTACCCTAGTCATAAGACACTTCTAACAATTAAGTATACACTTAACCTAAGCCTAAAGCTTTAGAAGGGTTAACCATAGGATTAGGTTTTGCTTTATTGAATATATTGGTAAGAGTAGGTGGAAAGTAGCAACCTAGTGATGAATATGAATACCATTGCTATGTAGGCTGCTGAGATGGTGAAAAAGGTCATTATGGCAGCTGTGGTGGCCGGTATGATGGCCAAGGTAGTGGAAGAAGAGGTGGAAATGGATGCTGCTGAGCTTGTAGTCTCTCATACTGAACTCTAGCTAGCTGCTTCTCTTTGTCCACTAACACAACTATCCCTGGCTTCTTCTCAAACACCTTCTATGACTTGGGCCTAGGTGATTGGTCTAGAAAGGGCAACTGTTTGGCTTCCTTTTGTAGGCTAGCCGCCTTGTTGATTAATTTCTCAAATATTTTGATGGTAAAGCCCTTAAGCATGAAGGCGACTAGGCCAGAGATATTTTTGAGCAGAATCTCAATTGCATGATGTTCGGACAATTGTGGTTCCCATTTGAAGCTCAAGTTGCGCCACTTGAGAATCTAATCAACAAGGGACTCGTTGAGTTTCTATTTCTCTATAATGAAATCACCTACACTCATCCTCTGCTGAGCTCCAGCAAACCTCTTGATGAAGAGGTGCTCTAACTCACTAAAAGTCTTCACCAAACTGTTGGGCAGTTCGTGTACCAATCAAATGCAACACCTGACATACTGCTAACGAAAATGTAGAAGAGGAGTGTGTTACTGCCATCGGTGTTGCAACAGCTAGCTCTAAAATGTGTAATGTGTTATCGTGGGTCCCACTGCCATCAAAGATCTTGAAGGATGGTGGCACAAAACCCAAAATAAAATAAAAACTAAAACAAAACCTAAACCTAAAATAAACAAAATAAAATAAACATAAACATAAACTAAAATAAATAAAACCTAAACCTAAATTTAAAATAAACTAAATTTAAACCCTAAACTAAATAAAATAAAATAAACTAAACTAAAAATAAACTTAAAACTAAACTAAAAAAAACCAAAAAATAAACCTAAAATAAAAAGCTAAAACCTAAACCTAAAAAAATAAAATAAAAACCTAAACCTAAACCTGAAAAAAAAACTAAACCTAAAAAATAAAATAAAAATAATACTAAACAAAAAAATAAACATTAACCTATCCTAAACTAAAAAAAAATTAACTAAAATAAAAAACCTAAACTAAAATAAATAAACTAAACTAAATAAAAAAATAAACCTAAATAAAAAAAATAAATTAAAATAAATAAAAAATAAACTAAATAAACTAAATAATCCTAAACCTACCAATTTACTTAATTAAAAAAAAGAACCCCTAAGCCCAAAACCCTAAATGATAAAAAACCCTAAAACCTAAAACCTAATAAATCTAAACCTAAACATAAACCCTAAGAATTGGTAGAACCTTGAAGGAAAGAACATCAATGTCAACCAGGCTCAGTCTAGATTTGGCGGTGGAGGCAAAGGAAGAGGCAGTTATCACAAGGTTGGGGATCTATAGGTGGATATGGAGGTGGTGGTCGAACAATGGTGGTTATAGAGGTGGGAGAGAGGTTAAGACGGTGGTGGTGAGAGATTGGGATATCATGGTGGATCCCGCTACTGAGAGGTGAGGTAGTTCGATGGGAACTGAGAAATCAAGAACCACCGATCTGATCCGCTTATGGAACGTGTCTTTAAGAGACGGTTCTAGTTATCTAGGGTTTTGATTTTCTATGCGTGCTCATTTTTTATCTATGTCATCGCATGTGTCTTAGAAAACTTGATGTGTTACTTGGTTGATGAAATCGAAAAGAAGAAATGTTGAATCTGAATTTGTTCTCCATTAAAAAAAAAAAACCAAAAACCTTAAATCTTAAATTATAACCTGAACCATAAACCTAAAACCTAAACCCTAAACCCTAAACCATAAATCCTAAATCCTAAAAATAAAAAAATAAAAAATAAAAAACCCTAACCATAAACCCTAAACCCTAAAATTAACCCTAAATCCTAAATCCAAAACCTACAACCCTAAACCCTAAATCCGAAACCCTAAACCTAACCCAAAACTTAAAACCCTAAACCCTAAATCCTAATCTGTAAACCAAAATAAAATAAAATAATAAAATAAAATAAAAACCTAAACTTAAACATAAACCTAAACATAAACAGAAAAATATAAAACTAAACTAAAATAAAATAAATAACAACCTAAAGTAAACTAAACAAAAAATAAAAAAACCTTAATAAAATAAAAACTAAACCTAAATTAAAAATAAAATAAACCTAAAATAAAATAAAATAAAAACTAAATTAAAACCTAAACCTAATAAATAAACCTAAAGATAGAACCTAAAAATAAATAAAAAATAAAACGTAAACCCTAAAACTAAAATAAAAATAAAATAAACCTAAGCAAAGTTAAACTAAACTAAAATAAATAAAACTTAAACCTAAACCTAAAATAAAGAAACCTAAACCTAAACCTAAACAAAATAAAATAAACTAAACTAAAAATAATTCTAAACTTAAAGTAAAAAATAGTACGTAAAAATAAACCTAAAATAAAAACCTAAAACCTAAACATAAAAAAATAAAATAAAAACCTAAACCTAAACCTAAAATTGAAAAGTAAAACCTAAACCTAAAAAAATAAAACAAACCTAAAATAAAACTAAAATAAAACTATACCTAAACCTAAACCTAAAAAACACTAAAATAAATGAACCTAAAATAAATAAATAAAACTAAATAAAATAAACCTAAATAAAATAAAATAAACTAAAATAAATAAAAAAGTAAACTAAATAAACTTTAATTTAAAAAAATATAAAAAATAAAAATATCCCTAAACCCTAAACCTACAACCCTAAATCCTAAACGCTAAACCCTAAACCCCTAAACCCTAAACTCTAAACCCTAAACCCTAAACCCCAAACCCTAAACTCTAAACCCTAAACCCTAAACCTTAAACCCTAAACCCAAAACCTAAAAGTAAATAAAACCTAAACTAAAATAAAATAAAATTAAATTAAATTAAAGAAAAACATAAACTAAAATGTAAACCTAAACCTAAACCTAAACATAAAAAGAAAATAAAATAAAAAAAGAAAAACTAAAATAAAGTAAGATAAATAAAAACCTAAACTAAACCAAAAAATAAAAAATCTAAATAAAATAAAAGCTAAACCTAAAATAAAAATAAATTAAACCTAAAATAAAATAAAATAAAAACTAAATAAAAACCTAAACCTAAACAATAAACCTAAAAACAAATAAAAAATAAAACCTAAACCCTAAATTAAAAAAACACTAAACCTAAATTAAAAATAAAATAAACCTAAACCTAAACTAAAATAAATTAAACTAAAATAAATAAAACCAAAACCTAAACCTAAAATAAACTAAACCTAAACCTAAACTAAATAAAATAAAATAAACTAAAAATAAATCTAAACCAAAACTAAAAAAATAAAACATAAAATTAAACCTAAAATAAAAACTTAAAAGCTAAACTTTAAAAAAATAAAATAAAAACCAAAACCTAAATGTAAAAAATAAGATCAAAACATAAAAAATGAAATAAAAATAAAACTAAACTAAATAATAAACCTAACCTAAAAAAAACTAAAATAAGAAACCTAAACTAAAATAAATAATCCTAAAATAAATAAATTAAACTAAATATAAATTAAAATAAACCTAAATAAAAATAAATAATAAAAAACAAAAATAAATAAAAAATAAACTAAATAAACCTAAACCTACCACTTTACTTAATTTTTAAAAATAAAAAATTAAAAAAAAACCCTAACCCTAAATCTTAGACACTAAAATTAACCCTAAACCCTAAACCCTAAACCCTAAACCTATAACCCTAAACCTTAGACCCTAAACCCTAAAACCCTAAACCTTAAACCCTAAACCCCAAACAGTAAACCCTAAAACCTGAACCCAAAACTCAAAATCATAAACCTTAAACTTTAAAACCTAAACCCTAAAACCTACAACCTTGAATCCTAAACCCTAAACCCCAAAGACTCAATCCTAAACCCTAAACCCTAAACCCTAAACCCTAAACCCAAAATGCTAAATCGTAAACCCTAAAACTCTAAAAACCTAAACCTAAACTAAATAAAACCTAAAAAATAAAATAAATAATAGAACCTTAACCAAAATAAAAAAATAAAATAAAATAAAATAAAAACCTAAATTAAATTTGAAACTAAAACATAAACCTAAACTTAAAAAGAAAATACTAAACTAAAATAAAATAAATAGAAACTTAAACAAAACTAAAAAATAAAATAAACCTAAAAATAAAAATAAATTAAACCTAAAATAAAATAAAATAAAATCTTAAACATAAAAAATAAACCTAAAAATAAAACCTAAACCATAAACTAAAAAAAATCTAAACCTAAAATAAACAAAACCTAAACCCTAAACTATACAATATAAAATAAACTAAAAATAAACATAAACATAAACTAAAAAATAATACATAAAAATAGTCCTAAAATAAAAACCTAAAATATAAACCTAAGAAAATAAAATAAAAACCTAAGCCTAAAAATAAAAAATAAAACCTAAACTTGAAAAATAAAATAAAAATAAAAATAAATTAAAAAAATAAACTTAAACTTAAGCCTAAACTTAAGAAAAAAACTAAAATATAAGCCTAAAATAAATAAACTAAACTAAATAAAAATAAAAATAAACCTAAATAAAAATAAAAAATAAAATAAAATATAATGAATAAAAAATAAACTAAATAAACCTAAACTTACCAATTTACTTAATTTAAAAAAATATAAAATAAAAAAAAACTAAAATTCTAAACCTACGAACCTAAACCATAAACCCTGAACCCCAAACCCTAAACCCTAAACCCTAAAAACCTAAAAACCTAAACCTAAACTAAAGAAAACCTAAAAAAATAAAATAAAAATAAAACCTAAACCTAAAAAAATAAAATAAAAATAAAACTCAACTAAAAAATTAGCATAAACTTTAAAAATAAACTAAAATATAAAATCAAAAGTAAAATAAAGAAATTTAAAAGAAATAAACCAAACTAAATTAAAATAAAATAAAAAATAAAAAAACTCAAATAAATAAAAAATAAACTAAATAAACTAAATAAACCTAAACCTTCCAGTTTACTTAATTGAAAAAAACCTAAACCCTAATTTCTAAACCCTAAACCCTAAAACTAACCCTGAACCCTAAACCTTAAACCTACAACCCTAAACCCTAAAACCCTAAACCCTAAACCCTATATCGAAAACCCTAAACCCTAAAACCTACAACATTAAATCATAAACCCCAAACCCTAAACCCTAAACCCTAAACCCTAAACCCTAAACTTTCCCTAAACCCTAAACCTTAAACCCTAGACTAACCCTAAACCTTAAGAAAGGGCAGAACCATGATGGCTGGAATATCACCATCAACTAGGATCAGCCTAGATCTGGCGGTGGAGCCGAAGGTGAAGGCAATGATTATCATAGTGGTGGTAGGGGATCTGGACGTGCTGGTGGATATGGAGGCAGTGGTCGGAGCAGTGGTGGTTATGGAGGCGAGAAGAGCAATGAAGGTTACAGTCGTGGTGGTGGTGGAGGGAGAGATCGGGGATATGATAGTGAAGCTTGCTATTTTAGAGGCAGGGGATTTTTAGGTGGGAGCTGGAGAAACTCAAGAATGGCCAATCCGATTAGTTGCTTAGAAAACTGTGTCTTTACATTAGACACGGTTCTATTTATCTAGGGTTTTTAATTTGCTCTATGGGTGCTCATTTTTTATCTATGTTGTCACTTGTGTCTTAGAAAACTTGGGGTGCTACTTGGTTGATAAAATAAAAAAAAGAAATATTGAATCTGAATTTCTTTATATTAAAAGAAATCTTAAACACCAAACGCTAAACCCTAAACCCTATACCCTATACTAAAACTTAAACCCTAAACTTAAAACCTAAACCCTAAATCCTAAACTAACCCTAAACCTTAAACCCAAAACCCAAAACCTTAAAAAGCTAAAAACCTAAACCTAAACTAAATAAAACCTAAAAATAAAAAATATATATAAAAACCTAAACCAAAATAAAATGAAAACAAAAACTAAAACCTAAACCTAAACCTAAACTTAAAAAAAAAAGATAAAATGTAAGAACTAAACCTAGAATAAAAATAAAGTAAACCTAAAACAAACTTTTAATAAAAACTAAATAAAAACCTAAACATAAAAAATAAACCTAAAATAAAACTTAAAAATAAATAATAAATAAAAACTAAACCCTCAACTAAACAAAAAACTAAAGCTAAAATAAAAATATAATTAACAAAATAAAATAAACCTAAACCTAAACTAAAATAAAACCTAAACCTAAACCTAAAATAAACTAAACCTAATCCTAAACATAAACTAAATAATATAAAATAAACTAAAAATTAACCTAAACCTAAACTTAAAAATAAAACCTAAAAATAAAGCTAAAATAAAAAAAATAAAACCTAAACCTAAAAAAATAAAATAAAAACCTAAACCTAAACCTAAAAATAAGAAATAATAACTAAACCTAAAAAATAAAATAAAAATATAACTCAGCTAAATATAAACTTAAACCTAAATAGTAAACTAAAATAAAAAACCTAAACTAAAATAAATAAACCTAAAATAAATAAACTAAACTAAATAAAAATAAAAAATAAACCTAAATAAAAATAATAAATAAAATAAACTCAAATAAATAAAAGATAAACTAGATAAACCTAAACCTACTAGTTTAGTTAATATAAAAAAACCCTTAACCCTAAATCTTAAACCCTAAACCCTAAACCCTAAACCCTAAACCCAAAAACCCTAAACCCTAAATCTTAAACTAACCCTACACCCTAAACTAACCCTAAATCCTAAGAATGGGTAGAGCCTTGATGGCAGGAACACCACTGTCAACTATGCTCAATCTAGATCTGGCGGTGGAGGCGAAGGTAGAGGCGGTGGTTATCAGGTGTTGGGGGATCTAGAAGTGTTGGTGGATATGGAGTTGGTGGTCAGAGTAGTGGTGGTTATGGAGGCGGGAGGAGCAACGAATGTTAGAGCTGTCGTAGTGGCGAAGGGAGAGATTAGGGTTATGATGGGGGATCCTGCTACTCAAGAGGTGGGGGTGGTTCTGATGGGAACTAGAGAAACTGAAGAACGGCTGATTCGATCTATGCTTATAGAACTATGCCTTTATAGTTGAGTTAGTTCTACTTATCTAGGGTATTTGATTTGCTCTATGGGTGCTCATTTTTGATCTATGTCATCGCTTATGTCATAGAAAACTTGGGGTGCTACATAGTTGATGAAATCAAAAAGAAGGAATGTTGAATCTGAATTAGTTCTCTATTAGAAAAAAGAACTTAAACCCAAAAAACTTAACCTACCCGTTTACTTTATTTTTTTTAAAAAAGCCCTAAACCCTAAACCCTAAACCTAAACCTAAATCCTTAAACCTAAACCTAAACTCCTAAACCTTAAACCTAAACCTAAACTCTAAACCCTAAAACCTAACTCCTAACCTTAATCCTAAACCTAAACTTAACCTAAACTTAAACCTAAACTAAAACCTAAACTCCCTTAAACTTTAAACTTAAACCATAACCCTAACCCTAAACCGTAAACCCTAAAACCTTAAACCCTAAAACCCTAAAACTTAAATCCTAAACCTTAAACCCTAAACCCTAAATCCTAAACCAAAGCCCTAAAAACATGAAAACCTAAACCTAACCTTAATAAAACCTAATAATAAAAAAAATATAAAAACCTAAACCTAAATAAATAAAATAAAAACCTTAACTAAACCTAAACTTAAACATAAAAAAAATAAATTAAAAAATAAAAATAAATTAAAAGAAAATAAATAAGAACATAAAAAAAACTAAAAAAAATAAACCTAAGAAAAAAAACCTAAATAAAATAAAAACTAAACATAAAATAAAAATAAAATAAACTTAAAAAAATAAAATAAAACTAAATAAAAACCTTAACCTAAAAAATAAACATTTAAATAAGTAAAAAGGAAAACCTAAACCCTAAACTAAAAAAAAACCCTAAACCTAAAATAAAGAAAATAAATTAAACCTAAAACAAAACTAAATTAAACTAAACTAAAATAAATAAAACCTAAACCTAAACCTAAACCTAAACTAAAAAATAAATCCTAAAAATAAACCTAAAATTATACCCTAAAAGCTTAACCTAAAAAAATAAAACATAAACAAAAAAGAAAACCTAAAATAAAATAAAAATAAAACACAACTAAAAAAAAATCTAAACTAAAAAAAAACAAAAAAAAAACAAAAAAACTTAAACTAAAATAAATAAACATAACTAAATAAAAATAAAATAAAATAAAGTAAACATAAATAAATAAAAAATAAACTAGATAAACCTAAACATACTAGTTTACTTAATATAAGCCTAAAGCCTAAAGCCTAAACCCTAATCCGTAAAATTAACCCTAAACCTGAAATGCTAAACCTACAACACTAAACCCTAAACACTAAACCATAAAACCCTAAACCCTGAAAACTAAAATCTCAAAACCCAAAAGCCTAAGCAGTAAACCCTAACCCCTAAACCTGAACCCCTAAAACCTAAACCCAAACCCTAAACCTTAAACCCTAAAACACTAAAACCTAAAAACCTAGAAACCTAAACTTAAACAAAATAAAACCAATAATAAAATAAATAAGAAAACCTAAACCTAAATAAAATAAAATAAACTAAAACCTACACTTAAACTTAAAAATAAAATAAAATAAAAACTAAAAATAAACTAAAATAAAAAAAATAAAAACCTCAACTAAACTAAAAATAAAATAAACCTAAGAATAAAAAATCTAAATAAAACAAAACTAAGCATAAAATAAAAATAAAATAAACACTAAATAAAAAGCTAAACCTAAAAAATAAACCTAAAAATAAATAAAAAGTAAAACCTAAGCCCTAAACTAAAAAAAACCTAAACCTAAAATAAAATAAAATTAACAAAATAAAATTAACCTAAAATTAAACAAAAATAAATAAAATCTAAACCTAAACCTAAAATAATCTAAACCTAAACCTAAACCTAAACCAAATAAAACAAAATAATCTAAAATAAAGCCAAAACCTAAACTAAAAAATAAAACCTAAAATAAAAGCCTAAAAAACTAAAAAAAAACCTAAACCTGAACCTAAAAATAAAAAATAAAACCTAAACCTAAAAAAATAAAATAAAAATAAAACTCATCTAAAAAATAAACCTAAACTTTAAAAATAAACTAAAATAAAAAACCAAAACTAAAATAAATAAATCTAAAAAAAATAAACTAAACTGAATAGAAATAAAAAATAAACCTAAATAAAAATAAAATAATAAAATAAACTCAAATAAAGAAAAAATAGAGTAAATAAACTAAATAAACTTGAACATACTGGTTGACTTAATTTAAAAAAACCCTAAACCCTAAAACTAACCCTAAACCTACAACCCTAAACCTACAACCTTAAATCTTAAAACCCTAAACCCTAAACCTACAACCCTAAACCCTAAACCCTAAACCATAAACTAACCCTAAGCCCTAAACCCTAAACTAACTCTAAAATCTAAAATAACCCTAAACCCTAAGAATGGGCAGAACCTTGATAGCAGGAATATCTCTAACAACAAGGCTCAGTTTAGATCTGGTAGTGGGGACGAAGGTGGAAGCGACAGTTATCGCAGTCGTGGTGGGGGATCTAAAGGTGCTGGTGGATATGGAGGTGGTGGTCGGAGCAATGGTGGTTATGGAGGCGGGAGGAGCGATGGAGGTTACAACCATGGTGGTGGTGGAGGGAGAGATCGGGGATATGATGGTGGATCTCACTACTTGAGAGGTAGGGTGGTTCTACTGGGAACCAGAAAAACTCAAGAACGGCCAATTTGATCTACTACTTATGAAATTGTGTCTTTATAATATACATGGTTATACTTATCCAGGGTTTTTAATTTGCTCTATGGGTACTTGTTTTTGATCTCTGTCATCGCTTGTGTCTTAGAAAACTTGGGGTTCTACTTGGTTGATAAAATTGAAAAGAAGAAATGTTTAATCTGAATTTGTTCTCTATTAAAAAAAACCATAAACCCTAAACCCTAAACCCTAAACTAAAACTTAAACCCTAAACCTAAAACCTAAACCCTAAACCCTAAACCCTAAACTAACCCTAAACCCTAAACTAAACCTAAACCCTAAACCCAAGGCCCTAAACCTTGAAAAGCTAAAAACATAAACTTAAACTAAATAAAACCTTAAAATAAAAAAAATAAATAACCTAATGTAAAATAAAAACCTAAACTAAAATAAATAAACCTAAAATAAATAATTAAACTAAATAAACATAAACCTATCAATTTACTTAATTTAGAAAAAACCATAAACCCTAAATACTAAATCCTAAACCCTAAACCATAAACCCATAAACTAACCCTAAACCCTAAACCCTAAACATTGAACCTAAAACCTTAAACCTACAACCCTAAACCTTAAACCCTAAACCCTAAAATCCTAAACCCTAAACCCTTAACCCTTAACCCTAAAACCTAAACACTAAAACCCTAAACCCTAAACCCTAAAACCTACAACCATAAATCCTAAACCCTAAAGTAACACTAAACCCTAAACTAACCCTAAACCCTTAAAATGGAAAAAAAACCTTGACGACAGGAACATCACCGTCAACTAGGCTCAGTCTAGATGTGGCGGTGGAGGCAAAGGCGGTGGCGACGATTATTGCAGTGGTCATGAGGGATTTGGAGGTGTTGGTGGATATGGAGGTGGTGATCAGAGTATTCATGGTTACGGAGGAGGGAGGACCGACGGAGGTTACAGCCGTCGTGCTGGCGGAGGGAGAGATCAGGGATATGATGGTGGATCCCGCTACTCGAGAGGCAGGGGTGGTTCTAATGGGAATTGGAGAAACTAAAGAATGGTCGATCCGATCTGCTGCATATGGAACTATTTTTACTCTATGGGTGCTCATTTTTTATCTCTGTCATTACTTATGTCTTAGAAAACTTGAGGTGCTACTTGGTTGATGAATCGAAAAGAAGATATGTTGAAAATGAATTTGTTCTCTGTTAAAAAAAAATCTTAAACCCTAAACCCTAAACTAAAACTTAAACCCTTAACCTAAAACTTAAACCCTAAACCCCAAACCCTAAACCCTAAACCCTAAACTTACCCTAAACTCAAAACCCTAAAAAAAGCTAAAACCCAA